>OU744819.1:14504246-15104246 GCA_916614155.1 Mesoligia furuncula
GTGTTGTGGAGGTCAAATAGGTCGTCGCTCCATGTAAAATACTGGTGTTCAGCTGCATCGAGTTAGACTGGAAGCCGACCCCAATATAGTTAGGAAAAGGCTACGTAGATTGATTGGCTTTGCCTGACCTTGGAATCGAAACCAGGACCTAACTACGTACAGCACTCGCAGATGGGTTTTTCAAAAATCAAAATCAAAATGTTTTATTTCACATAAACCAACATGGGCACTTATGAAACGTCAGAAGCTAGGTGCACGGTTCCAATTGGTCGTTTCCTATGGAGAAGAACCGGCAAGAAATTCCACGGTTACTCTTTTTAAAAATAATTGGCTTTTACAATGTTTCCAGATTACAGTAGGTATGGGAGGACAGCGCAGGCCTGTCAACAAGTAGCAAGTACTTGATAGAATAAAAAATGGTCTACAGATCTAAAGTGTATAAGGCCTACAAAGTCCTTACATTTACAAAATAAGAATCTATCAAAAGGATAAATAAAAAAAATATTAATAAAAACCTACTTAAACCAAGTGTTATGATTCCCATTAAAACCACTAATAAAGAGGTGAAAATTTGAATTGTCTGTATATAATGTCAAATAGTAAAGAAATTATGTCAAAAAGTATATAATGTCAAATAATAAAGAATAATAAAGAAATTATGTCAAAGAGTATGTAAAAGAAAAATAAAAAAATAAAAATTTAACATCGTAATTTGAGAGCAGTTAATAGACATTTACATAGTTATGCCGTTAATGAGAAGCCAGGGAAGCCACTTTTGACTTTACGGTGTAAGGTGTAATAAAACGTTCTCTAGGAAAACACACCAACTTACTTTCGGATAACGGCTCTGTGCTGTGACGTCATTCGCAGGTAAATTGCTAACGCTATGTGGCGGCCGCCGCTTTTCTAGGAAACTAGCGTTAGAAAACGTCCGTTGTTACAAAGGGCTCAAATTCAAAATCTAAGATGGAAACCAAAGGTTCCAATTTCAAAATTCTACGTAGGTATTTGTGTTTACTTATTTTACGTTGAATCCAATTTGGATTTAGAATATCGACAATAGGTACATCTGTTAGATTTCGCATATTGTTACAAACTTAATTTTACGTATAATGATAATTTTCTGACATACTTATGCTGCTCACAATAAAGCATAAAATCAAACAAAAAATCATTTTGAAAACTGCAAATAAGACTATGTTATTTTTATTCCAAAATTCTATAGAATAGCTTTTAACAAATTTAATTTATCAATCCAGTAAATCAATTTGGATTCCAATAACTATTAAAATAAGGTCCACATTAATTTCAAAATTATTTCGACAGCTGCATCGAAAACTTTGTCCTGACAGTTCTTTCGTCAAACTTAATCCTCGAAGAATGGTTCCTTTTTCAAAAAAGATTCCTTTGTAATTCGGCGTGCTTTATGGTAACTCTATACTTTTGGAATTCGAATTTGGAATTAGGTTAGAGAAAAAAACAACAGATGTTTTTGGCAAAATATAATCTTTTCTCACTTTACGTTTCTTGGAAATTAATACAAAATGGCTTCTGTATTCTATTGTCGTGGCTAGCTGACATAAATGGCAAATTATATTACCTAGGTTTAATTACAATTTAGTTTAATGTTCTGTGTCTCGTAATGGTAATGGTTTTATATCTGTAAGTAGGTTAACAATCTTCGCACATTGGACGCCTGAAGATGGACGGCGTTAACGACGCCTGGCCAGAAATAGATGGCAGGATTTGGGAGAGGCCTTTGCCCAGCACTGGGACAGTACAGGCTAACAACAAAAAAGTAGGTTTGTACCAGACGCCAGCACATCAAATCTGTCAAATTTATTTAATAGATTTTCAACTTTATCGCTAAAGCATAAGGTTCAAAGTTAATTGGGAAAATTTGACAGTTTCGGGTAGGTAGCTTGATTTGCTGGCGGCGTCTGTACAGCCACTTTTACTCGTCAATCATATTTTAAGAAACTAGATGCCTCGGAAAGCGCGTGAAGCCGTTGGTCCCGGCTGTCATTCGCGGATCGTTGACTGTCGTTACGGGTAGTCAGGAGCCCGAAAGTCTGACAACCAGTCTTACCAAGGGGTACCCAGTAACTGGGTTGTGGAGGTTGAGGAGGAGTCGTTCCATGTAAAATACTGGTATTCAGCTGCATCCAGTTAGACTGGAAGCCGACCCCAACATAGTTGGAAAATGCTAAGCAGATGATGATGAGGTCAGCGTTTCCTATCTGACTACTCTGAGAAGAAAGGCCGAAACAAACTCAGAGGTCACAGTCTCTTTTAAAGTCCAGACATAATCTTGGTCAGATAGAGATAATTGTTTTTTAATAAAAAATACTAATATTAAAGCGTTTTTTAATTCGTCAGGGCATTCAAAATTATTCATTGAGAACTAACAGTGACACTGTGACACTATAGTGTCAGATTGGTACTTTGTTTTTGGTACCAATTAGTAAGGTCGGTTCCAGCTAGGCGCGTTGTTTGAAGACTAAATGTCGCACGTCGCCTGTTGACAGTGTAAACAAGGCCTTATTTTATGTATAGGGTGGTACACTTTTTATCTTTGTCCGTTTATTGTAGTTTTATTCCTGTTTAAAAAAAATGGGGTGTGGGTATGTCAGGACACGGCCGTCTGTTGCAATACGTTTACGTAACGGGGTTGATCCGCTCGGCCGCATTCATTCTTTTACGTTCCCGGCACTGCTTGACTCGGTCATATGGTGTTTTATTAGTACCATTTGATTGCTCTTGAGAAGCCCTTTCCAACCGTATACGATTTCTGTATTTGGATTTGGCATTTTGACGCGTATAGGTCAACAATATAATTTTTGATATTATTTTTCTTTATAGTTTAACACATTATATTCACTGTCACTATTTTACACCTTTTTCTCCTCTTTTTCTCCTTTTTTTCCTTTTTTTTTTATTATTTTTTTATTTTTTAAGGCGACTAAGGGGCGTACCGGAGAATGGGCAGCAGCGTTCTCTATGCATTCCACCACCATACCATACTGCGATCGCCAACCCGCCTGCCAAGCGTGGCGATTATGGCAAACCCCCCCTTTTGGGGGAGGCCTATGTCCAGCAGTGGACGTCTTTCGGCTGAAATGATGATTTTACACTAATGTTTTGTATACAATCAATCAATCAATTTTGACGGGAAACTGACGATTGAAACTTAAACGAACGTCGTAGCTTTTCCGAGTCGGACTATAATGTTCCCACTGCTGGGACACAGGCCTCCTCTCGGTGAGAGGGAATGGGCCGTAATGTGGTGGACTACGGCGCACTCCGCGGGCCCAGTGCGAGTTTGTAGATGTCACATGTCTTCGAATGTTTGGTTCTAGGACATGTCAGTTTCCTCACGATGTTTTCCTTCACCGTTTTGAGAGCAGTGGTGATGAAATAATATACACAAAGTAAAGCGCCTGTCTGGATTCGAACCTACGACCTATCACTCGTAAGTCGAGACTCATTGGGCTCATCTCAATATTTCAGATAATTTTTTAAAATATTAAACAATATTGGTTAGCTGGGACCCAGTGAGTGTGTTATTATCATTATTAAAATGGTACGTCCGACGTTGTATATGTAGGACGAAAAGTATTCTAGGTTTTATTCGTGACTTCTGCTTGTCGCTGCTCTTGTAGCGGTATCTACAATGCCACATGCGAACAAAGCATCATACTTACGAATCCTGCATCTCGCAAGCAGTTTACCGCGCAACTAGCATAGATACAACGGCCCGACATGAATCATCGGGCAGTTGCCCGCCAGACACAACACCCGTCTGGTCGGAGGATCCTCCCATTTCTATGGAGTATGAGTGAACTTTACACCCTGTTCCTCATACCTCTATACTCAATTTCGCGTCCAATATATTTTCAGGCTTACCACTTAATCTATGGTTTCTAGAGTAGCGGTGACCGCCCCATAAAGGCCGCAGTGAGCGCTGTCATGAAAATGATGGCACCGAGGTTTGACTTTACGATGTCAAAAACCGCTCTATAGGAAAACACACCAACTTTCATAAATAATGTTCCAGTGACGTCACTCTATGGGGCGGCCAGTGCTCTTCTAGGAAACCGCCATAACTTTACCCTTCAGACGTCAACCTTATCAAATTCGTCGCAACCTGTATAACTTATCACCTGAGTGTTGGTGGTCGGTTTTTTGTTTTACAATCATAATCTACAGGCTGTTGTCTTTGCGCATTCCGCTTTATAATCTGTGGCATACATTACAGGTAGACGGAGAAAATCCATGGGTTTATTTTAGTGTTTTCCACGAAAGAAGTCCCAATGACGACGGTGCGGTGCAACTAGGGGCGATTCTCGTGATTCTAAGAACGTTCACAGCCTGACCTCAGTCTCTGTCGAAAATCATCTGTCGAAAATACCTCTAATGAGGGATTTTTTTTTCTTTTTTTTTTAACGCTTCCCTAGTCGCTGGATAGATGGCGCTGAACTTGGTAAGTTGCTGATAGGAACGGAACGTCACATAATTTTTTTATTAATTCACTTGGATGTAATTTTGAGATCGTAAAACGAAAGCAAACGAAACTGTCACTCAACGAGCGTATATATGACGTGACGCAATGTTTTTTTTTCCAAGCGTTTTGACTTTGGCACCTAGTAACGTAGTCAGTTCAACGCCATCTTCAGGGTTCTTGGAAACTATGTTTTTTTTTTTAATACTCAAAAAAACCTCTCATTTCCCTACATTTATGATAAGTCTTTGACACTGATTGTCGCCGAGATGATGATATTATAGATTATAGTAACTAATTTTAAACGTTTTTAATTTACAGGAATTGGATTTCTGTTGTGCGACGGAATGTTGCTAAATAGGCCAACCGCTGCGCGGTGCGGGAGGGGTGGCACAAATCCCGAACAATTGGTAAAGCCTTTGCGATTTTTTTAATGTAAAAATTACGTCAAATTTAAGAATATTGAGAAAAATCGTGTCATAATTATGTCTAAATTATATTTGTTCACGCTTTTACTGCAGGAGACGCTGCTTATTCAAATACTACTATACTTAATCACTTACTTTTTATCATACATGGTTAAACGATAAGAGATACAAGATAAGCTTAGCCTACCGCTAGCTGAAGCCCTTCTGTCATTAACTTTATTATTATATAATTGGTCTGAGATTATTATTGAAGCTTCTTTTTTTTAGTTTTAATGTTAGGATTTATTTGTATTTAATACAAACTATTTACACTAGATACTAAATTAAATGACTAACTAACTTACTATAGAAATAAATACAAAAACAAAGGACACTTAGGCGTTGAAGTACTCGTCCGCATCGCTGTCATCCGGAAATGTGCCTAGAAGACTGGCAGCATTGCCACGTTGAATAGCAATGCTAATTCTTTCATTGAAGCTTTTTGTTTGTAATGTAGATGTACTCTCTGTGAAGTAGCTTTCTCAGAGAAGAACATTTTTTTTAACATTATTTTCCCTGTCAACGCTTGCCGCGGTTGGTCCGTGGATGGGTGACCATCTTTACTTACAATACCCCTCCGTGCCTCGGAAAGCACGTAAAGCCGTTGGTCCCGGCTGTCATTCGTGGATCTTTGACAGTCGTTACGGGTCGTCAGAAGCCCGAAAGTCTGACAGTTTTACCAAGGGTTATCGCATTACTCAGTAACTGGGTTGTGGTGGTCAGATAGGCAGTCGCTCCATGTAAAATACGTATTCAGCTTCATCCGGTTAGACTGGAAGTCGACCCGAACATAGTTGGGAAAAGGCTAGGCAGATGAGGATGACCATGATGAAATAGATGATTAATTAGCAATGTTCAAACTATCCCGTAATTACAGTACAGTTACTGTAACTTCCAGGAGTCCTTCTTCTGCCTCGTATAAGGCATATCGTGAATCACGCATCGCATACGTCTGGCCCCGCTAATGGCAGTCGAGCGGGAACGCGTACTATGTCAAATTTCTGTCTGTCGGTCACAGATTATACGAGTGGCATACAGATGTGAGAGAGCTGGGGCCTAAAAAGGCCACTTTAGAGAATCATAAAAGGATAACTGTACTGACTGAAAGAATTATAAAATGGAAAAGACAGTCCGTGTTTTTCTTTTTTTTCGCTGCACTACGTAGGTACAATCAAAGAGATTGGGATTAGATTGACTGGTATTTTAGCACAGACAAAAAAAACGACTGAATAAAACATTAAAAAAAAAAAAAAAACAACCGACTTCCAAAAAACACTATAAAGTGAAAAATAACTTTAATTTCGGAAGTCGGTGGCAAAAAACTAAAATACAAACCCAAAGACACCGACTTCCGAAGTTAAAGTTATTTTTCACTTTATAGTGTTTTTTAGAAGTCGGTTGTTTTTTTTTTGTAAATAAGTTTTATTTTTCAGTTTTTGGTGGGTTAGTTTGTAATTTATCTATGTTACAATAGCCTAATGTCAAACTGCTCATCACCTTTTTACAAAATATTGCTCTACCCGATGCAGGGACGTTAATTGTTGAGGATATTTTTGTTGATTTTTCAAAAACCGCTTGTCCGATTTCGATAAAATTTTTATGGGACTATTTGGATAGTATACTCTTTCCAACAAAAAAAATATTTTTTCAAATCGGTTGGCAAGCGACGGAGTTATGCGCGAACAAACATAAAAAAAAAAATACGAACATCCGAATTGAGAACCTCCTCCTTTTTTAAAAGTCGGTTAAAAATGCTTCACCTGAATTGATACGATTAACTTAACAGTTAACTGTCCATTTTGTTATCCTTTTATGATTCTGCCAAAGTGGCCTTTTGGGACCCCTGTTGTGGCACAGTCGTAACAGACCGTCACGACCACAGATATGTCACGACCATATATTTTTGAAGTGAAGACTTCTTTATGCACGTTGGGCATTTTTTGAGATGGGAAAAACTGTTACCGTAACCGACACCGCTTTTTTTTTGAGGATTGGAAATCATCAAATGACTCCTCCCGCTCTGGGTGGAGCGGAAGGGAGTGTCAGACTCTTACTGACTAAACCCACCCGTGTTCCTTCCTCAGCCCTTTATGTTCCGGGCCAGCGCTAACCCTTTCGGACAATCCCGCTGACCCGGCAGGCTTCGGCCCTAAGGAGCCCCTCCTCGATGCTGACATCTCTTTGAGGCGCGCGTGGAACACGTACGCACCGTCCGCCACGGGCCTGGTCCTGATCGGACGGTGAGCTACCCATTACTCTCCGTCCGCAGGCGCCCGCCTACGGTGGAAGTCGTCACGCGGCTCTCGACACCCGGAACGTCTCCCACGGCGGCTGGGACGGGAGGCTCTTTCCCTCAGCCACCCCGCTAGCATGACTGCTCCGCAGAATGAGGTGACTGCCTCCCACTCCCTCTCGCTCCGGACCATGCTTGCACCAGGGCCGGACGCGAGCCGAACCGCTGCGGATGTGTTCGGCTGCCTTCGGGATTAACCCGGTTTTAATGCATATCCGATATGTCAGTGAGTGGTGGCAAATTATTCTGATTGTGTTTTGTTTTCACTCCTGGAGTGCCACTTTTTTTTACATATATTATGGTCATGACTTACGAGTTATAAGGGTTCCCTATCCATTTGCATAAAATTTTAAGACCTAATATAACTTAGCATAATTTTGTTTGGCACAATTATATTTTCGCATAATATATTTACGCATAACAGCTTACACATAATTTTTTTAAGCATAATTTCTCTAACCATAATAATGATTAAGCATAATATTCTAAAGCATAAATTTATTAAGCATAAAGTTCTAAAGCATAACTTTTTTAAGCATAATATCCTAAAGCATAAATTTGCCCGAAGAGGATATACCAATTTATTTCGACGATTGGAAAAAAACCATATCTCCTGAATCAGGTAATATATAACATATTAATATAATATAACGTATTGAACAATTTTGTAGGTTTTTTTTCGCTGTAGGAAACATGAAGCAAGCAAGCATACAGCAAGCATACAGCATGCAAGCAAGCATGCATCATGCAAGCAAGCATGCAGCATGCAAGCAAGCATGCAGCATGCAGCATTCAAGCGAGCATGCAACATGCAGCAGGCAGGGTTTCTGTCACGGCTCCGGCGCTGCGGGCCTCCGGCGGCCCCACGCGTGCTAATCGTCGCAGACGGCTTTAGCTCACCACCGCAGCTTCGGCTTGTTGGCCGGCTTCGCCGGCCAGCCTCAGCCGCGGCGGATCGCTCGCAGCCGCCTGCTCCTCAGCCCGCGGGCCGCCTCGCGCCTACGCGCCTACGCGATTTTAAATTACACTCTAGGGGTAGGACAAACAAGACTACGTGGAGTCGGTTTTGCAGCAATTCGGTTCTGTCACTAACTTTTGTTGCACAGCATATTAAATTTAATTAATTGTATGCCTAAATATTATTATGCTAATAGTCATTAGGCCTACTAACGTTATGCGAATCAAATTTATGCCAAAACAAATTAGTCTTTAAGATGATTATGCCAACATAAAATGTATGCGTAAAAAAATTATGCCGAAGTATTATTATGCCAAAACAAATTGTGCCAAAATCGTTATGCTGAAGTATATTAGGACAAAGAACATTATGCGAAAAGAAGGGATCCCAGTTATAAGATGTGCCATTCGTTTACACGCACTTTGTATAAATTGCTTCATCACCACTGCTCTCAAAACGGTGAAAGAAAACGTCGTGAGGAAACCGGCATGTCCTAGAATCAAAAATTCGAAGGCAAGTGACATCTACCAACCCGCACTGGGTCCGCGTGGTGAATTACGGCCCAGTCCCTTTTAAAGAGCGGAGGGCTGTGTCCCAATAGTGGGAACAGTATAAGCTACTCTAATTATGCCTACAGATGTATCTTAAGGTGCTTACATGACCTAAAGCGCGGTCACTGTCGGACTGCATAGAAAAAAGAAAGAGAAGCGCGATGACACAACGCTGGTAATTTATTGAAAAATATTGAAGGAATTATTTCATTACAAAAAATCAATTGTTTGGACTTAACAACTAAAACACTAGTATTTTAGTATTGCTTGTAGAATAATCTAACAAAAAACAGAATGACTGTATGTATATTAGTTTTTATTGTAAAAAGAAAGTTTTTAGAGGTATCTTCATGATTTTTTCTCTATCGTATCAAATTAGTTGTATTATGTTTTCAACACACTATCTACCTAGCATTTATACTGAAGAATATCATATATTTTTCTGATTTTGTTTACTGTACTTAGTCGATCATATACTTTTATTGTTTGTAAAACTTGCGTTTTTTGTGTTTAGATCCTGTAAGGCAGAATTTTTCTGACTGAATTTCGGTCACGGCGGCCAATCTCAATGGAGCCGTCTCATCATCTGCCTAGCTGCTTTTTTCTGAAAATTTGGATGCAACATTTTACATGGAGCAGCTGAATATCAGAAGGCCACTAATCTGGTGCTTAAAAAAACGTTCGGCTCTCTCAGCCGTTGGTCCCGGCTGTCATTCGTAGATCTTTGACAGTCGTTACAGGTAGTCAGAAGACCAAAATTCTGACAACGGGTATCGTGTTACCCAGCAACTGGGTTCTAGGGTTCATATGCATGCGCTCCATCTACAGTACAGAAGCCAACACATCAAGCCACCCGAAACTGTCAAATTTTCCCAATCAACTTTGAACCTTATGCTATAGCTATAAAGTTGAAAATCTATTAAAGAAATTTGACAGATTGTAGTAGCTTGATGTGCTGGCGTCTGTACAAAACTAGTATTCAGCTGCATTCGGTTAGACTGGAAGTCGTCCGTCCGCAAGATAGTTGAGAAAGGGTGATTTATTAAGACAGCATATAATGCGAATTTTCTCAAAAATACAGGAATAATACCTTTGACCTCCACAACTTTGTTTCTGGGTACCCTGATATCAAAATATCGTCAAACGAGGTGAATAGGGATGCAGGGGTGAATCGGGACAAAACTTTAGAAATAATTTTAGGATTAAAATTATATGTATAGTTTGTTGTCAAAAAGGACTATAATGAGTTTACTGTATTTAATTTAACAACTAGCTTTTGCCCGCGGCTTCGCTCGCGTTAAGTATTATTAAAAAAAAAAACTAATACATTTACATCCTCCATCATCCCTTATTTTATCCCCATGGGGGTTGAATTTATCAAAATCCTTTCTTAGGGGATGCCTACGTCATAGTAGCTATATGCATGCGAAGTCACAGCCCGATCGGTTTAAAATTGACAGTTTCATACAAACCTTCATCCCCTATTTTATCCCCTTGGGGGTAGAATTTATCAAAATCCTTTCTTAGCGGATGCCTACGTCATAACATCTACCTGCATGCCAAATTTCAGCCCGATCCCTCCAGTGGTTTGGGCTGTGCGTTGATAGATCACTATGTCAGTCAGTCACCTTTGAGTTTTATGTATTTAGATTAAAGAAAGAAAGAAAAGTATTTATTTCGACTCGTCCAGGAAGATCACAAACTAAACTAAATACAGTAAAATAAAAATTCAAGTTATATAAAAAAAAAGTAAGAAAAGGAAAATGAAACAGAAAGTCCTATACGAAATCAAAAGGCTCCTATCACAGCATGATGCTGCGACATTTAAAAAATAAATGTCGCAGCGCTGGTATTCTGATAGGGCCCGCTGTGATGTCACGGGTAATTACAGAAACAGAAATAAATAATTAAGTGCTCTTGTTGGCAACAAACTATATTATTTTAATGTTAAAATCCATAGTTTTATCCATTCACCCCGTTTGTAAGTACCCAAATAAAAAAACAAAACTTATCTGTGACTAAAAAGTATAGAATCATGCACTCTCTGTTTGTTACTCTATGGCCACTTCAAAAGTATCGCTATAATTATAATTTGCCAGCGAGTCCGTCCGTTCATCTTACTATTTTATATATTTCAACAATGTTTTAATACAAGCCTGAGGAATCTGAAGCCTTCAGTTTGTCCCAAATGAAGGTGCAATAAGAAACTGATGTGCATGTCCGTCTGTTTCAAAATGGCGGACCTATTCCGGTTCTTACACAGGGTCGCAAGGATGTCGATGCGCAACCTGTTACCAAGGATTCGGTACATGATTAAGAAAGAAAGAAAAAGAAAGAAAATACATTTATTTACGGCAAACATGACACATCAAAAGAACACAAAAAAAAAATGACATGATGGGAGAAAACTTGCGTCACATGATCATAATGCTAAGACCCTATTATTGATTCTAAACCTTCCTGCGTTGAAAGAGGATTGAAGATTTTTATATAGAGCCTGGCATACTCTACTGTCGCGCCATTTTTTTTTTCAAAATGGCCGCCAAACCTATCAAAATCGATAGCTGACATCAATGCTAACGAAAAGTATCACAGAACCGATCCCGTAAAACGGTAGGTTTCATATGTGGTCGCCATCTTGAAAAAAAAAAAAAAAAAATGGCGGACGGGTAGGTATGCCACGGACCTGCCCTTTTTCTCCAGCCCTTTTAAGTCGATTATTAAAAAAAATATTTGCTATTACATAAATTTTGACCGCGACCTAGGAGGTCTAGGTTCATGGTTAATTAAACCAATCGTAATTCTGAGTAAAAGGTCATAAAAATTGTATTAAGGCGACTATGACCTTTGCGGTCTTTGTCGGACTGCATAGAAAAGAAAGAGAAGCGCGATGACACAACGCTGGTAATTTATTACAAAATATGAAGCAATTATCTATTTACAAAAAATCTATTGTTTGGACTAAAAAATTAAAACACTAGTGCTTTAGTATGTTGCTTGTAGAATAATCTGACAAAATATCATAATGATTGTATGTGTATTATTATGGTTTTTATTGTAAAATAGAAAGTTTTTAGAGGTATCTTCATGAGTTTTTCTATCGTCTCAAATTAGTTGTATTATGTTTTGAACACACTATCTACCTAGCATATATCCTGAAGAATATCATATATTTTTCTGATTCTGTTTACTGTAGTCGATCATATACTTTTATTGTTTCTAAAACTTGCGTTTTTTGTGTTTAGGTCCCCTTAATTAGATAATCATCACCGTCCCACTCTTTTCCTCATTTATCTGTGATCGTCGCAACATGGCTTCTTCATCTTTGTAACATGAAGATCATCATCGTCCTCCTACCCTTAGGTATACCAATTTATTACTGGTCAGTGCATGTTGTCTGTGTGGTGCACCACCCCTTACTTCCCGTGGGTGTCGTAAAAGGCGACTAAGGGTCTTACCGGAGAATGGGCAGCAGCGTTCTCTATTTATTCCACCATCATACCATACTGCGATCGCCAACCCGCCTGCCAAGCGTGGCGATTATGGCAAACCCCCCCCAAAATTGGGGGAGGCCTATGTCCAGCAGTGGACGTCTATCGGCTGAAACGACGACGACGACGACAGCGCATGTGTTTTTCTTCCACACTTCTCTATTAGTCGTTATTACCTCTCTAACCATAATCATCATTCACACAGTCCATGTAGCATGAAAAATGGATTGAAATTCAGCCAATTGCGAAGCGTACAAGCTTGCAGGGGGAGTTAGCACATTTTTTAAATTAATAAACCAAGATTTTTAAAAACTACATCTCTTATTACTGGGAAAGAGCCCTTTGACTGACAGATAGACTTCGCCCGTAACACAAATAAGAACTTTTTTTTTTATTTAATTTACCGATTTTTTTTAAGGCCACTTGAAACAGGCGCGACACGCGACACAAAGGCATCGCTCGTTGCGCGACTTACGGTGCCTTTTGCGTCGTGTGCGATTTATTCGCGTGTCGCGCCTGTATTAAGGAGCCTTTATTCTAAGTTCGATTCCCAGATCAACGAGAGAATAAGCATCACTTACTTATTTAAATTTAATATAACGTGTACAGGCGAACCCGGGAGCAATCATTGTAGTTTCAACTGAATCCAGGCTTTTTAGTCACAGGATTTTTTTAATTGGCCCTCTGGCCCAAAAATTTTGTTCATACCAAACCTCATCAATTAAAAATCAACCCTACCCACTCCAAATAGAACTTAATTTTAACTGTGCATGTACTGCGAAATATTTTCACATGTGGTCTGTCATTGCAACTGAAAATGTACTTTGGTAGTAAAGATTTAAGGTAGATTTTGGGTTGTAGTTATAAAAAAAATGTTTGTCGTCGTTGCAAACCATAGTTTTTTGGCGGCCATTTTGGAAAATTACACAGATCTTTTCATTTTTCACCGGCTAATTGTATTTTCTTGGGATCAATTTTTGTCATTTAAGCTTTTTTTTTCAATTTCTGTAAGTATCTACTTAACTGCCTACCATTTATTTTTAGGGTCTCTGTGGTCTACCGGTTGAAGAACTTGCATCTTGAACAAAGACCGCGCTTTAGGTCATTTTGTCGCCTTAAGGGGCTTAAATGACCTAAAGCGCGGTCACAGTCGGACTGCATAGAAAAGAAAGAGAAGCGCGATGACACAACGCTGGTAATTTATTACAAAATATGAAGCAATTATCTATTTGCAAAAAATCTATTGTTTGGACTAAAAAATTAAAACACTAGTATTTTAGTATGTTGCTTGTAGAGTAATCTGACAAAAAATCAGAATAATTGTATGTTTTTATTGTAAAAACAAAGTTTTTAGAGGTATTCTTCATGATTTTTTTCTATCGTATCAAATTTGTTGTATTATGTTTTCAATACACTATCTACCTAGCATATATCCTGAAGAATATCATATATTTTTCTGATTTCGTTTACTGTAGTCGATTATATACTTTTATTAAGATAGTATAAGATTTGCTATAGGTACATAATGGCAGTGTTTTGACCAAAATAATATTCTGACATCGTATTTATTTGACATCTGATTAATTTCGCTGACATTTTACATGTATAAGTAATTCAAACTAAAATAATTTTTATGAAACGTATAATTTTTGGCAACTGCTTTATATAATCAATTGTTAATTTAATTTAGGCTTATTTTGTGATATTATCGTTCTTTTAAATTATTTTTAATTGTATTTCATTTTATTTTCTCCTGTGTATAAAATTATTTTGCATGCCTTAATTGGTAGGGCATATGAACTGCGCATTTACTCGACATCTTTAAATGTAATTTGTACCATCTATGTTCAGCAATAAATAAATTGAATTGAATTGAATTGAATATTGTTTCTATAACTTGCGTTTTTTGCGGTTAGGACCTGTAAGCCCCTTAATCCTTTGCCTACCTCCGGGGAGTACTGACGTGATGTTATGTTACTGAGAGCTTCCTACGTGTGTATGAAGCCATCTAAAGCGGTGTGGCAGCAGTCTGTCGCCTGTTCCTGTCAGGATATTGTATCGCCTGGATAAATATACTCGGGTCAGCGGTAGGCGAGCAATGCGGACTAGAGACGATTTTATTGTGAACTAGCGGCGCCCGCGCAGCGCGATATCACCCGCATAAATCTCTATTCCGTGGGAATATCGGGATAAAAAGTAACCTATGTCCTTTCCAGGGACTCAAACTATCTCTATACAAAATCCATATTAATATTATCAATTCGAAAGTAACTCTGTCTGTCTATCTGTCTGTCTGTCTGTATATTAACCTTTTCACGCCTAAACCACTGAACGGGTTTCGATAAAATTTGGCAGAGAGATAGATTGCATCCCGGGGAAGGACATAGGATAGTTTATATCCCGAAATTTCCAAGGGTATTATGCGGGTGAAACCGCGGGGCGCTGCTAGTATCATCTAAATCGGTTCTGCGGTTTAAGCGTGAAGAGGTAACAGACAGACAGACATACTTTCACATTTATAATATTAGTATTTATTGGTTAAGATTAATATTAATAGGTGTGTATACAAGGTGTACTTACTTAATTTAATAACCCCCCCCCCCCCCCCAATATTGGGGAAGGCCTGTGTCCAGCAATGATGATGATTGCCAAAAAATGCCCAAGGCATTAAGTCCGCCTTTGTACAGTTTTTACTTGTGCATAAAGTTTTAATAAATAAATAGGTAAATATTCTTAAACATACATCACAAAAAATAAGCCTTCATTCCATTTAGTAAAAAGTCCATATCACCCGCCAGTGAACAACTAAAAAAACATGGCGGACTCAACAATACTCACTAAATGAGCCGCCATGTTCGAAAACAAAATAAAAGTGAACACGTCTATTTTGTATGTCCTCTCCTGCGATCGTTCAATATTGTTATTTAATCACTAGGATTATGTAGCTATGTTTGTCGTATGGTTAAGCTAAGCTTGCCGCGGTTGGTCTGTGGATGGGTGACCATCTTTACATACCAAGTTCCGTGCCTCGGAAAGCACGTTAAGCCGTTGGTCTCGGCTGTCTTTCGTGGATCTTTGACAGTCGTTACGGCTCGTCAGAAAACCGAAAGTCTTTCAACAAGTCTTACCAAGGGGTATCGTACTGCCTAGTACCTGGGTTGTGGAGGTCAGATAGGCAGTCGCTCCGTATAAAATCAGCTGCATCCGGTTAGACTGGAAGCCGACCCCAACACGATTGGGAAAAGGCAGGCAGATGATGACTAGTGAACATAGCGATGCTAGCACACAAATAAATCTACTAATAATCAAATCATTTACATTTATTTAGAGTAGAATAAGAAATAACTGGCCAAGTACGAGTCGGATTCGCACACGAAGGGTTCCGTACCACAAGGCAAAAACGCCGAAAAAAACTCGTTTGTGGTATGGGATGACCCTTAAATATTTATTTTATTTTGTTTTTAGTATTTGTTGTTATAGCAGCAACAGATATACCGTACATCATCTGTGAAAATTTCAACTGTCTAGCTATCACAGTTCATGAGATACAGCCTGGTGACAGAGACAGAGAGAGACAAATGTAAATAAAAGCCTGTGAAAGCGGCCCTTAAAATAATAAAACTTTTGTAATATAAAAGTACTTCTTAGCATTTGTTTACGTACAAAAAAAACCTTTCACATAACTGTGAAACTGAAGAAATAACAGAATGATTCATTTAGGTACAATTACTGCTATTTGGAGTTTTTTGCACCTACCGGGAATCGAATGCTGACCGTTAACGTCGTAAAACCCTAGTCCCTAACGGGTATAGTATTGTAGTATGATCGTTTGTTCGTTTATGTGCTGTAATTACTTTTATATTGACACAAACACCATTGTTTTTATTAAACACTAGTTGGGCCTCGCGGTTTTACTCGTATAAGCCTCGATCCCGTGGGAATATTTATAAAGGCGAAAGTTTGTGAGTGTGTGTGTGTTTATATGTTTGTTACTTCTTCACGCTCAAAAGGGTTTGCCAATTATGGTTAAATTTGGTACGGAGTTAGCTGACACCCTGGATTAACATATAGGCTACTTTTTATCCCGATATACTTACGGGATCGAAACTTATGCGGGTGAAACCGCGGGGCGCAGCTAGTATCGAGATTATTCAATTTATTTTGTTTTTAGTATTTGTTGTTATAGCGGCAAAAGAAATACATAATTTGTGAAAATTTCAACTGTCTGGCTATCGCGGTTCTTGAGATACAGCCTGGTGATAGACAGACGGACGGACAGACAGCGAAGTCTTAGTAATAGTAGGGTTCCGTTTTTACTCTTTGGGCACGGAACCCTAATAAAAAAACGACGACGAGTACTTCGACGCCTAAGTGTCCTTTGTTTTTTTATTTATTTGTATAGTTAGTTAGTCATTTAATTTAATATCTAGTGTAAATAGTTTGTCTTAATTAATAAAAAATAAAAAAAACTAGGTACACACATGGGTACCATTAAAAATGATATTGCAGCTGGCACTTCAGTTATTAAGCCATAAACATAATTAAAAGTACTTAATTCAACAAAATAATTAAAACGATGAGCGATTTAAGAATAATATCTTAACAATATTTTCCTGTTACGTTTCAAAAATGTTTCAAACTCAAACTCAAAGCATTTATTTCAATTAAACCTTGTACAGGCACTTTTGAATTGTCAAAATTAAATAGTCTGTCAGTTAGTCAGAAAGTTGAAGCTAGTTGCCCATTTCAAAACGTAGATCTCTATGGAGAAGAACGGGCAAGAAACTCTATGGACACTCTTTTAAATCAAGTTATTACAAAATCCTGGGTACATTATTCTTGTTGCTTCTATATGTGAGAACAATGTAAAAAAAAGACAAATGAAGAAACAATTCAAAATATAAGATTAAAAATAAGCCTTGGCAGTTAAGAGATGACCAGTCTCAACCGACGGCACCCGTTCACGAACATGACGCGTGGATCAGCACCATCCAGCTCAACCATTTTGTAGGGAACCGAATAATCCAACACACGCGCCACCATCGGTGAGACATTTAAGTGAGCATGACACGTTCTCAACTGCCATGCTCTTTCAAGTCAACAACAAACAAAAAATCATAATCAACGGAAACATGGTTCTTACATTTACAAAATAAAAAAAAAATGCTTCTAAATTATACAAAACTATAGTTTGCAATTTATTTAAGATGTTAATATAATTTACTACCAAACAGGAAGAGGTATCTAATATTGCAGTATTCAACAATTAAAACTGGATTGAATAATATAAAAAAGTTATGTTCGTAATGTCAGAAATATTGAAAAAGAAAAAGGGAAGCACCTCTTCCAAATATTGATATTTTAACTAGTGAGCCCAAGTGCCTGTGGAGCAGGACCAGCATTAAGCCAAGCATTTTTATCTACGATATAATCATCCAACTTGTAATATGCTTGTCTACATAGTGTGCGTTTAATGCATGTTTTAAATTTCTTCTCATTTAATTGAAGAATATCGAATGGTATTTTATTATAACATTTTACACAGTAACCCATAAAAGAAGTTTTTACTTTAGACAATCTGAAACGCGGGTGATCTAATTTGTCCCTATTTCTAGTGTTAAAATTATGCCTGTCACTTATCTTACTAAAAAGATGTAGATATTTTCGAACGTACATAATGTTTTCATATATATATTGACAAGGAACCGTCATGATGTTAATTTCTTTAAACAGTTCTCGTAGAGAATCGCGTCTGCTGAGCTTGTAGATGGCTCTAACAGCCCTCTTTTGCAGAATGAAGATAGAATCAATATCTGCAGCCCGTCCCCAAAACAAAATACCGTAAGACATGATGCTATGAAAGTAACTAAAATAGACCAGTCTCGCGGTATCCACGTCTGTTAATTGGCGAATTTTCCAAACAGCGTAAGCGGCCGAACTGAGCCGCCCTGCAAGTGATGTTAAGTGCGGACCCCACTGTAGCTTTGAGTCAAGCGCGATCCCCAGAAAAACCGTATTTTCGACGAATTCAAGTGTCTCCCTATTCAATACAACATGACATTCATTACTTCTAACATTCGGTGAAGCGAATCTAATGCATTTAGTTTTTTTCTCATTTAATACCAAATTATTCACAGTAAACCAATTATGGACCACATGCATAGCGTTATTTACGTCGTCAAGCTCCTGTGCACGTCTGCTTACTTTAAAAATCAGTGATGTGTCATCAGCAAATAACACCATTTGTGGTTGGTTTTCAGTAAATGAGGTAAATCATTTATATATACTAAAAATAGGAATGGCCCCAATATTGAGCCCTGCGGTACTCCCATTTTGACTTTTAAGCCCGATGAATTCACACCGTTAATTTGAACTTGCTGAAATCTATCATTTAAATATGATTCTATTAAGCTAAGAGCAAGTTTACCTAGTCCGTAATGCTCAAGTTTTAAGAGCAGTGTTACATAATTCACGCAATCAAATGCCTTGGATAGGTCACAAAAATGCCTATAGCATCTTGTGCCTCTTCCCATGCGTTAAAGATGTGTTTTAATAAGGTGACACCGGCGTCGGTTGTACAACGTCCTTTGGTGAAACCATACTGTTGATCGTGTAAGATGTTATTACGATTAAAATGATTGAGCATTTGATTTAACATTACTTTTTCGAACACCTTGCTAAAAACCGGCAAAACCGATACGGGTCTATAATTATATTAGTGTCTTTGCTGTCCCCAGATTTGAAAAGTGGAATAACTTTACTGAACTTCATTAAATCCGGGAAAACCCCTTGATCTACACACAAATTAAATATTAAAGCTAAATAGGGTGCAATTGTCTCAATAAAGGATTGACAAACAAATACTTATCTCGAAAACTATTGAATTTCGGCCGTACATAATGAGGTGTTTAATTTGTTGCATTTTGGCGGGTACCTATACGTTAGGACGTACCTATACCCGCCAAAATGCAACAAATTAAACACCTCATATGTACGGCCGAAACTTGTAATTGGTTACAAGTAACCCTTTATAGTATCCCAGTTCCTAATCCAGGTTACGGTTTACCCTTGTGCCTAATTTTATACAAATCCGTTCAGCAGTTTTAGCATAATAGCGTACCAAACAAACACAAAAAAATAAAAATATTTTCCTTTGGTGACCCAGTGGTAACGGCTGCAACTTACGAGTTGTAGGTCGTGGGATCAAACCCCGACAGGCGCTTTACTTTGTGTAAATTATTTCATCACCACTGCTCTCAAAACGGTGAAGGAAAACATCGTGAGGCCCTCCTTCCGGCATGTCCTGGAAACGGACCGCGACATAGTTGAGAAAATGGTTAGGAAGATGATAAGATAATAATAATTTGTTTATATAATAATAAAAATATAATAGATACTCTTTATTAAGATGATAAGTTATAGTTACTTTCGCATTTATAATTATTACGGACTAAAGCCCGTTATAGACATAGCTATAATATATATTAATATATCGAGATAGGCATATATTATAGTATAGCAAGCTACGGGAGCTATATTATAATATATATATTTTGCTCTCACTTGGTCTACCGTCGTCCTATGCTAAAATATACCGAGATATATATGTCGACATATTTTGTTGACGTCATAGAAATATATAATATAGCTGCGTGTGCGGTCACTCGCAAATTCATATAGAAAATATGTCGTAATGTGCCTTGCTATGATTCATATTAATATACACACATCAAAAGTGTCTAGGGATCAACATATATTTTTGCAATAACTTTTCTCCTGATTGATATTAATTAAAATTTTCTTTAAGGATTCATCAAATAAAGTGTTTTCGTTTGTCACAGTAACGATAAACCAAGTCACCTTTGCATTAATAAAGAAATTTGCCATTTTCCTAATAAAGGGATTTTTGACATTTGAACCACTAACACAAAAGTTCGAAAAAAAGACTGAAATAACAGTTTTCTTTAAAATGTTATTGGGTAACTTAAACAATTAATAATCCGTGTTTCTACCGCGAACACTAACAACACAAGAACATCAAATGATAAATGATAAATGATTTTATTTTTGTAAGTAGGTTTGTACAAACACTTTTACACGTCAATCATGTTTTTTTTAAACTAGATGAGGTCGGCGTTTCCTATCTGACTACTCTGAGAAGAAAGGCCGAAACAAACTCAGAGGTCACAGTCTCTTTTAAAGTCCAGACATAATCTTGGTCAGGTTATATGAAGACCATGTAGATCGATGTCTGAGATGGTCTTTTGAGGAAAGAACCACACAGATTGAGAGGACCTGTCCAGTCAGTGCACGCATTTGTCAGAAATCGTGCAGCTCAACTCAAGACTTAAGGAGCTCAACGATTCGGCGAACAATACCAAAGAAAGGACATTTGGGTAGGCCACATAAATTACTCAAACTGCCAGACCATGAGAGAAAAAAAAAAAAACAAGTAATAGAACAGAGAGAAAAATAAAACATAAAAAATTAATAAAATGACCCACATCGTCTTCACATTCACAAATCACAATGTAAAAAAAAAAAAATTATATATATCGCACCTTCGGTGCAACAAAGGCACAAAAGTAAAATTTAAAAATGAGCTTTTGTGCCTTTGCTGCACCAAAGGTGCGATATAATACTTTACAAAGTAAGTAAATGTCATTGTTTATAAAAAAAAATCATTAATGTCAATGTGTATATAAAAAAAAAAAAGTCATTCAAAATGCAGAAATTTGAAGCAGCTCAATCCCAAGCCTTTTTGTCCTCAATATAATCTTTAACGGTATAAAAGGCTTTCTGGCACAACTTACGTTTAATGAATGATTTGAATTTATTGAGGCTTAGATCTTGAACGTGGCTTGGTAGCTTATTATAAAAGCGTATACATTGGCATCTGAACGAGCCACCTATTTTTTTGAGCCTTGTTGTAGGTACAACAAATTTGTGTTTATTTCTAGTATTTATATTATGGATATCACTGTATTTTTTAAACAATTTTATGTTTTTATGGGCATATAAAAGATTTTCATAAATATACTGAGAAGGCACAGTCATTACATTAATCTCTTTAAATTTGTCTCTGAGAGAGTGTCTCGGACTTAATTTATAAATTGATCGAACAGCTCGCTTCTGTAAAACAAAGATAGTCTGAATATCGGCGGCATTTCCCCACAATAGAATACCGTACGACATTACACTATGAAAATAGCTAAAGTACACTAAACGGGCAGTCTCTATATCAGTTAAATTACGAATTTTTCTAACAGCATATGCTGCGGAACTTAGCTTTTTTGACAATTTATCTATATGTGGACCCCACTGAAGCTTAGCATCCAAAGTTATGCCCAAGAATACTGTGTTGTCTTCAGGATTCAATTCCTCGCCCTTTATCAACACATTAGTTTTCACCTGCCTAACGTGGGGTAGCGTAAACTTAATGCATTTGGTTTTTTTCTCGTTTAAAAGCAAATTATTAACATTGAACGAGTGGACTACTTTCGAGATCGCGCTATTTACATCGTCAGTAACCAACTGCTGACGTTTAAGTTTAAACAAAAGAGAAGTGTCATCTGCAAACAACACTATATCATGATTATCCTTTATGAGGTACGGCAAGTCATTAATATAAATAAGAAACAAGAAAGGACCAAGAATTGAGCCCTGTGGGACTCCCATTGTTACTATAGATCCGGGTGATCTTTTTCCATTAACGTCAACGCTCTGAATCCTTTTACTCAAGTATGAAGTAAGAAGATCCAGAGCAGTGTTTCGGATCCCGTAGTGGCGGAGTTTCCTGATTAACGTTTCGTGAAGAACGCAATCGAATGCCTTGGACAAATCACAAAAGATGCCCAAGGCATCGCATTTATCTTCCCATGCATTATAAATATGTCCTAAAAGTTCAACACATCAGTAGTTGAACGACCCCTTGTAAAACCGAACTGTTTGCTATGTAATAATTTATGTTTATTAAAAAATCTTTGCATTTGGTCTAAAATTAATTTCTCAAAAATTTTACTAAAGGTAGGTAGTACAGAAATAGGTCTATAATTTGTGGGGTCTGATGTACTACCTGATTTAAACAAAGGTATTATTTTACTATTTTTCATAAGGTCAGGAAACTCCCCATTGTCAATACAACTATTAAAGATAAGAGCTAGAGTAGGTGCCACAATGTCAATAATAGACTTAGCTACTTCTACAGAATTACCCCACAGATCTGCAGTCTTTTTTACATTTAAAGTGTGAAAGGTTTTAATTATATCTCTACAGGTAATATATTCAAAATTAAATTCCGAATCGCAACCATTAACATTGTCCTTAAGCAAAGACTCAGCAACAGAAGGTGATGAGTTTAGTGATTTAGTAGTTGAAACGGGAATATCTGAAAAGAAATTTTCAAATGCCTCGGCGACTTGTGAGTCTGATTTTATTATGTTGTCATTAATAGACAGGCTGTAGTCAGTATTTCGGTTACTAGATCTTCCCGTTTCACTATTAATAATATTCCAAGTCGTTTTAATTACATTACTGCTGTTTTTAATCTTTGAACCCAAATAGCGTGACTTGGCCATATAACAAACTTTTTTAAATAATTTTGAATAATTTCTAACATACAAATTAAATTCATCAGTGTTAATATAAGTCCTTTCATTGTACAATTCATAAAGCCGTGTTCTACTTTTATGAATACCAATGGTAGCCCAATCACTGAACGATGCATTGCTATTAACTGAGATAGTCTTGGGAATAAAGGTGGAATCAAATTGTTTACAGTATACATTAAAAAAATTATCATAAAGTTGATTAGGATCAGCATGATTAGATAAAACTGGTAGTTTATTAATGAGTTTACCTTTAAAAGCCTCCAAGCGACTTGCAGTTTTGGGGTTAACAGTGATATCCTTTTTAGCCACTTTTTTGTTTAGGTTTTGAATAGTTATCCTTTGCCCGCAATGATCAGAATCTAGTAAAGTTATAATTTCTTTGTGGCTTGGTATAATGTCTGTATAAATATTATCTAGGCATGTGGCACTAGTAAGGGTTATTCTTGTTGGCTCCAAAAATAGGTTTAGAAGATTGTAGGACTGAAACAGACTTAAAATTTTACTACAAGAACCTGAGTTTTCTAATAAATTGACATTAAAATCACCACAAATGATAACGGACTTGTTTGAGTTACAAATCCTGTGTAACACTTCATCCATTACTTTTTCAAAGCAGTCATACAATCCTGAAGGGGGTCTATACACGCTTAATACAATAGAGTGCTCCAATTCTATACAGGCAATTTCAACTGTACGCTCAACAGATAGGCTCACAATATCTTTACGATCTTTAAATTTGAGCTGGTTACTTACTAAAATTAATGAGCCACCGTGTATAGCATTTATTCTGCTAAACGAACTACCAACCTGGTGATTATTAAAATTGAACAAGAACTGGTGGCTTTTCAGCCAATGTTCTGTTATACAAAGAATGTCAATACTATTAAAATTCATAAATAATTCTACTTCTAAATCTTTGTTCATAAATCCTTGAATATTTTGATGCACTAGGTTGATACTATTTACTGAGTTTAACTTTTTTTTTGAGTTATTTTTACTATTATAGCTAGAGGTTGCCTCTATTGTCTTAATTTCTATTTTAAATTATTAACAATGTCATTAATAGTGACCAAATTATTGGCAGAAGTATTTATAATATTGTTGCATTGCTCAAAAGAAGCAAGTTGTTTAGCCAAATTTTTGGCTGTAATAGAAAAAAAATAAGATAGCGACACAGCTATCTGTCTTTTATAATAGTCAGAAAGATAGTACATAACATTGTTATATCTATCTTTTGTCAAATAAAAATTATTACTAACATAATTGTTAATATCAACTAAATGGAACATGTTATTATTAAATGTCAAGTTATGTAATGTCATATTCAATTCAAATCTTAAGCTATTTTCTTCCTGTGGCAAACTGTTACTATAAGGAAATGTAAACAACACAACTTTTCTTAAACTAAGGTTGCATAAAGTTCTATGATACTGGAGCAGTTCTCCTTTGTTTAGATTTCCCCTATTACCCATAAAAATTAATAAAGTTGTATCCTGGGTAAAGTTACATTTAATAATTTCTTTCATAATATGAAACAAAGAACAACCAGGCATACAGTAATTTACTATTGAGTGTCCTGGATATTCATCTGTCAATAAGTGACCTAAGTCCTTACCAATCTCATCACAAAATAATACAATATCATTATTTAAAGTTTGTTTACAATGTTTATACGAACTATTAATAGAAGGAATTACCAAATCAACACAGGGCTGCAGTAAGGTGGTATTGCAAGTTGACAATGAATGGTCCGGTGTAAGCACATTAGATGGTGTCTGACAATGCTCACAGTTGTTTTTTTGTGAGTTTACTAGCTCATTCATTGCTAACACATATTCCCTCATTAGGTCTTCAGAGGTATTATATTTGTTGGTCATTGAACTAAGTTTCTCCTGTAGATGGTCAAGTTCAGATTGCAAGGTTTCTGTGTCAATTTTGTACTTCCTAGTACTCTGCTCCAAATTATAAGAATACAACATCGGTTTGGCATACTCAAAATGAGTTCATCCAAATCACGCTGTGGAATGGCCGCCCATGTTCGTTGCAAGAACAAAAAAAGGTCTTCTTGCGACTGGATACCCTCCATATTCGGCAGAGCTCTTCTCTGTAGCATATCCCATGCATGCTCAATCGGGTTCAAGTCTGGCGACTGAGCAGGCCAGGGCAGGACATTGACGTTAGCTGCGGCGAGAGTCTGTCTTACAACTCTTGCGGTGTGCGGTCGTGCATTATCATGCATTAACTGAAATAAGGGACCGATTTGCACTTGTAGAGGAACGATGACGTCTGATACAATCGTCTCAGCATAAATTTGAGCGTTGAGGTTGCCTCTGATCCAAATCAACTCAGTTCTTCCGCCGATCCAAATACCCGCCCATACCATGATGGTTCCACCACTATAAGGATGGACTTCCTGGCAGGATTTTAATCGCTGTTGGCGTCCAGGGGTTCTCCAGTGTCGTATACGTCTTGTATCCGGTCTCATACCAAAACGAGACTCATCAGAAAAGCACACGAAACGCCATTGTTCTTCTGCCCAATTTCTGTGTTCAAGAGCCCATTGATATCGAATCCTACGATTGTGCATTGCTATAGGTGGTACCCGTAGCGGTCTTCGGGAATGAAGGTTCACTTCATGCAAGCGGTTTCTGACTGTTTGGTCGCTAATTAAGTTCCCTGAAGAGTGATGAAGCCTCACGGCTAACATCATGGCGGTTATTGTTGGAGCTCTTCGAGTTAAGATTTGAATGTATCGGTCTTGTCTCCGTGTGGTGCAGCGATACCGTCCTCCATGGCGCTCAGCCACGGTACCAGTGCTTCGGTAACGTGTCCAAAGTCGACTGATAACACTCTGACTTGTATTCAGAGCTAAAGCCACAGTACGTTGCCGGGAACCAGCTTCTATCATTCCCACGGCTCTGAGCATTTCTTCCCTGCTTAAATGACGTCGCCGCTCCATAATAACGTTGGTTTTAATCAGTAGTAGGGAAACAGTAGCACTAATAATGTCTTCAATGCGTTGTATGTTTTTATAGGGAAAATATTGACAGCTGATTTTCATCTTTTACTCGAATTTGATTAACAGTTCCTGATTCAAATTATGAAATGCACCAAAAAGGATCCATATAAATTTATAAAATCATAAATTTATTACAAAGCCACATCTCAATCTCAAGAAATCCGCATAAAAATGCTTGATCCCTAGACACTTTTGATGTGTGTATATTATAGCTACGTCTGTGACGGGCTTTACCTTTGAATGCGTGGCAGACAAAAACATATTATCATTGATCGATGGAAAGCCTAAAAAAACAGAATATGTGAACCATTTTTAATACGTATTGGATTATGAATGTTTGATAAAAATAACAGATTTTTATTATGAAGTTTGTTTATTTATTTATTTATAATTTTGAAGTGAAAACTTCTTTAAGCGCGGAAATTTTTGAGATAACTATTGAACTCGCGCCACTGTTACCGTAAGCGACACCGCTTCGGATGTGTTCGGCTGTCCTCGGGATGTACTCGGAATGCGATATGTCAGTGAGTGATGGCAAAGTTTTCTGTTTATGTTTTGTTTTCACTTCTGATTTTTTTTTTTTGCTTTAAGCAACTTAGGTATACATTTAGGCAAGGTATTGGTACACACGAAGACATCATGCTGTACATTTCCAGTTTTTAGCTGACCTCGTATTGTATAGGCTTTTTGTACAGACGCCAGCACATCAAGCTAATACAATCTGTCAAATTTCTTTAATGGATTTTCAACTTTACCGCTAAAGCATAAGGTTCAAAGTTGATTGGAAACATTTGACATTTTCGGGTAGCTTGGTGTGCTGGCGTCTGTACAATGAGAAGTCAGCTTATACTAGCTTGATAATTGTCGCCGTGCATACATAATATTATAACGTTTTTTTGCTGTAGGTACACAATTATGTATAGGTATCCATTCATATTCTTGTACGAAATCCTTTGTGAAAAAAGTCCATTGATTGAATAACGTGGTAATGCAAAAGAAGCGTATCCGGGTCACAAAGTAGTGTCATAAATCTAAGCATTAGTCACCAATAGTCACCATTTAGGGCTGTTTAGTAGCGAATGCGATAATATTGGAAGTTATGGAATGTTCTTGTGTGACTGCCTCGTTCGTCTATTATATATCAAAAGTGCATATCAACTTTATTTCCATGGTAATAAAGTTGATTTCAGAGTGACTAGCACTATTGAAAAAGTTATAAAAATGTTTGAAGTTGTAGCGTAAGCTGAACTTTATTATGTAGGAATTAAAGTTATTTTTCCATAACTCATAATTTGTTTATATTTTTGGCAAATAAATCGCGAACGCAGATTAGTTATCTATGGTCTAGTGGATGCGGTACCGGTTTCTTCTTCAGAACCGGGACAGGATTTTCGGTACTGCCGGTCGATTAAGTAAAAATCTCACCGTGAAAACTTAGGTGAAGTGAGTTTGTTTTTGTTAGGAATTGACACTATTGACAGCTCACTCCACGCTCACTTCACCTAAGTTTTCACGGTGAGATGGTTACAGAATCGCACTGCTGGACTTGGAACCGGGATTACCCGGGAAATTCGGTACTTTCGGTACCTACGTATAAATGTCGCTATTAATTTATTGTATGAAGGGCACGTGTGCGTGCATACTACATAATTATAATTATCTAAATCTGTTGAAAAATGAACTTATTACAAATGTGGGTAGTTAATTAAATTATGTAAACAAATAAAATTGTATGGCGTGAAAAATCTCAGTATTTTCATTTAAAAATTTTATATTACCATTATTGTATAAAAAGTAGTTTATTGAATATGATTTATTACTTTAAACTGAAAAAAGAAAGAAAATAACAAAGTAACGAAACTGTCGAAAGAACCGGGACTACGGGATGAAGACCCGGTACCTGATTACTGTAAAAATCCGCGGATTTTTCGGTATTTTCGAAACCCGGATTTCCCGGGAGCATGCCTTAATGGTCACTAGCACGTCTGATTAGCTAATTATGTGGCCAAAGAACGAGCCAGCTCAGGTCACGTGAAGTGTGGACCAGTCGGAGAGAATTAATGTCCTTAAAAAGGAGACAGCACATATAAATTGATTTGACAACATCATCTGCCTAGCCATTTCCCAACTATGTTGGGGTCATTCCCAGTCTAACCGGATGCAGCTGAATAGCAGTATTTTACATGGAGCGACTGCCTATCTGACCTCCACAACCCTTTCGGGCTTCTGACGTCCCGTAACGACTGTCAAAGATCCACAAATGACAGCCGGGACCAACGGCTTAACGTGCTTTCCGAGGCACGGAGGGGTCACGGTATGTAAAGATGGTCACCCATCCACAGACCAAGCGCGGCAAGTGTAGCTTAACCTGATCGATCGACCTGAGCCGCTGTTATTATTTAGCCACGGGCCTTTATTTTGATTTGACAACATTTAAAATAAAATAAAAATCTAAAGCTCAGCTTCTATATAGCATAGCAAGCTCTGTAGCCCAACCCTATAACATACAAAGAAAAGAATGTCCTGCCACAGGAAATAGCTATATTTTTTCGTCACCTCCATCTATTGTCAAATCGAGCCCCTTTTCATTGAATTACCATTAAAAGATTTACCTGTGAAGCAGAAATGTGCCAACAGAAGAATAGTATTGATTGATTCTCTCTGCTGATGACAATAATGGATTTGGTGTGAAGAATGCCGCCATTTTTTTTTTGTTATAGTCTCTTAAGTTACGCTTTAATCGCGTACCTACGTATTTTATGTCATCGTTCTCGCATATATATAAATTCAACATTAAGTAACTAATATTTTTGTAAAAAATATAATTTAAAATTAAAACAGTGTCCATGGAGTTTCTTGTCCGTTCTTCTCCATAGGTACAGACAACAAAAGAGGTAGGTATGCAGGATCGTCGGATATAGTTGAAGTTTAGTAAGAAACCGATGGATGTTGTCGACTGAAATTTAATTTGATAAATGAGCTGCTTGTTAACCGACTTCAAAAAGGAGGAGGTTCTCAATTCGACGGTATGTATTTTGTTTTTTTTTTGTGTTTGTTACGCGATTACTCCGCCAGTTGTGGACCGATTTTCAAAATTCTTTTTTTGTTTGAAAGGGTATACTCTCAAGCAATCATGCTAGCAAAGGAGGTGGCGGGACGGCTCAGGGAGAGAGCCTCCCGTCCCAGCCGCCGCGGGAGACGCTCCGGGCGTCGGGAGCCGCGTGATGACTCCCGGCCACCGTAGGCGCGGGCCTGCGGGCGGAGAGTAATGGGTAGCTCACCGTCCGATCAGGACCAGGCCCGTGCCGGACGGCGCGTACGTGTTCCACGCGCGCCTCAAAGAGATGTCAACATCGAGGAGGGGCCCCTTAGGGCCGAAGCCTGCCGGGTCAGCGGGATTGTCCGAAAGGGTTACCGCTGGCCCGGAACATAAAGGGCTAAGGAAGGAACACGGGTGGGTTTTAGTCAGTAAGAGTCTGACACTCCCTTCCGCTCCACCCAGAGCGGGAGGAGTCATTTGATGATTTCCCATCCACGAAAAAAAAAAAAAAAAAAAGGGTATACTCTCTAGGTGGTCCCATTATAATCAAGTTGGAATCTGATGAGAGGATCCCATGGAACACGAGGGAAACCCTCAAATTTTATAGGCAAAGCTTAAACGATTTGGGTATTTTTTTAAATAAGTTCAGCATTTGCTCTTGGAAATCATCATTTAGTAAAGTGGAGTTGATGAGGAAGACCACAGATGGCCATTGGAACTACTCAATGACAAATATTTCACGGGTTGCGATTCGATTACTTTAATATGGTTGCTAAGCAATTTATGCTCGTCACAATGCGTATGGTGAGTGGTTGTTGAGGAGTTCTCCTGGTTCTTACCAGGAGAACTCCTCAACAATTAACGTCCCAACATCGGGAAAAGCAATATTTTGTAACAGGTGATGAGCAGTTGAAATTAGGCTATTGTAACTTAGATAAATTACAAACGGACCCACTAAAAAGTGAAAAATAAAAACTTTTTACAAAAAAAAAAACAACCGACTTCCAAAAAAAACACTACAAATTGAAAAATAACTTTAATTTCGGAAGTCGGTGTCAATAAACGAAAATGCGGAACCAAAGACACCGACTTACGAAATTAAAGTTATTTTTCAATTTGTAGTGTTTTTTTTGGAAGTCGGTTGTTTTTTTTTTTGAAAAAAGTTTTTTTTTCTATTAATGAAATTAAATTATATTCGAGAACATCCATCGGTTTCTTACTAAACTTCAACTATATCCGGCGATCCTGCATACTTACTTATCTCTTTTGTTAACTGTACCTAAACTTTGGAATACTGCCGTCTTAACAAAAAGTGCAGTAACTAGGTAAAACCTGATTTCGAGAAAAACACGGGAATTTTTTTTTTTGTTTTGTTTGTATCTCCATCACTATATTATGCTCACTATTAAAACCGGTTACGTCATGGATACGTAAAAAGTGTCTAAAAAGAATATTTAGATCTCATTCTGTAGATTCCAATTAAGTATGTACATAACTCAATTTGGGGCAAAACTCGAGTTATTGCACTTTTTGTTAGGACGGCAGAATGGGCAACTATGGCTTCATATTTTCTGACTGACCGACTTCTTGACAATTCAAAAGTGCATGTTTAATTGAAATAAATGCTTTGAGTTTGAGTTTGAATTTGAGTTTTCATTCTTAGCAGTCTGGAGTCTGGATTGGTCCCCGGTTGATGACAGGCGGGTTGGCGCCGCCTGCCAAGCGTGGCGATTATGGCAAACCCTCCCCCTTTTGGGAGAGGCCTATGTCCAGCTTTCGGCTGAAATGATGATGATGATGATGATGACTGGTACCATGACGCTGCCCGCTCGTACCGCCCTAAGGCCGCTATTGGGCCCCCTGTTATACGGGACTTAAATGTAACCAGCCTCAATGTAATGTTCCCACTGTTGGGACTCAGGCCTCCTCTCTGTGAGAGGGAGTGGGCCGTAATCCACCACGTGGGCCCAGTGTGGATTGGTTGATGTCACATGTCTTCGAATGTTTGGTTCTAGGACATGCCGGTTTCCTCACGGTGTTTTCCTTCACCGTTTTGAGAGCAGTGGTGAATAATATGATTATGTTAAAATCCGTGCTTCGGAAAGCTAGTTAAGCCATAGCTAAGCCATAGTTAAGCCATAGCAAAAAAAACATTATGATTTTCATACATTGGCAATGTCAATCCATAAGAAAATCACATTTTTTTTTTTGCCATGTGCTTCTGGTAGACCTGTAAAGATCTACGAATGACAGCCGGGACCAACGGCTTAACTTGCTTTCCGAGGCACGGATTTTAGAAGCCCGAAAGTTTGACAACAGGATTGGTTGTCAAACTTTCGGGTAACCAAGCAGTACCTATCGTATTACCCAGTTACTGGGTTATGGATAGGCAGTCGCTCCATGCATACTGGTATTCTGCTGGATTCTGTTAGACTGGAAGCGAACTCCAACATAGTTGGGAAAAGGCTAGAAGATCATGTTAAAATCATGTTAAATGTTTTTAGTGTAATTATAATGTATGTGGTGTGGGCGCGTTCACTGCGGCAGCGAGCCGCCCACTACCTGAACGCGCCCCAGAAGGTGGTAGCTATAAGGGTTATCCGGGGCTACTGCACGATCTCTGGCGAGGCGGCAAGCCTCCTTGCCGGACTGCCGCCATGGAATCTGGAGGCAATAGTCCTCGCGCGCCTGTATGAGTGGCGCGCGGAGGCACTACGCCGGGGGGAGGATCCGCTTCCGCGGCAAATCGCTGCGGAGCGGACGGATCTCCGGCGCGATCTCATGGCGGCATGGAAAGAGCGACTGTCGCAACCCAGCGCAGGGCACGCCGCGATAGCGGCGATAAGACACCTCTTTGAGGAGTGGCTAGAGAGGCGCCACGGCGCCCTCACCTACCGCCTGACGCAGGTCCTCACCGGACACGGAAGTTTCGGGAGGTTCCTGCACATTATCAGGCGGGAGGAAACGCCCGGGTGTCACCATTGCCAGGATCGCCCAGAGGACACGGTGGAGGTCTGCCACGCTTGGGCGGAGCACCGCCGTGTCCTCGTAGAGGCGATCGGCAGCGACGGCGACCTCTCGCGTCCGGCCCTGGTGCAAGCCATGGTCCGGGGCGAGAGGGAGTGGGAGGCAGTCACCTCCTTCTGCGAAGCAGTCATGCTAGCGAAGGAGGTGGCGGGACGGCTCAGGGAGAGAGCCTCCCGTCCCAGCCGCCGCGGGAGACGCTCCGGGCGTCGGGAGCCGCGTGACGACTCCCGGCCACCGTAGGCGCGGGCCTGCGGGCATAGAGTAATGGGTAGCTCACCGTCCGATCAGGACCAGGCCCGTGCCGGACGGTGCGTACGTGTTCCACGCGCGCCTCAAAGAGATGTCAGCATCGAGGAGGGGCCCCATAGGGCCGAAGCCTGCCGGGTCAGCGGGATTGTCCGAAAGGGTTACCGCTGGCCCGGAACATAAAGGGCTAAGGAAGGAACACGGGTGGGTTTTAGTCAGTAAGAGTCTGACACTCCCTTCCGCTCCACCCAGAGCGGGAGGAGTCATTTGATGATTTCCCACCCACAAAAAAAAAAAAAAAAAAATTATAATGTATGTATTTATAGTATTTTTAAGTCATATTAATATTCTATTGTATGTGTTTATATGGGCCTTGATGCCTGAAATAAATGGATAAATAAATAAATAAAAAGCTAACCGTGGAGTTTCTTGCCGGCTCTACTCCATAGGAAACGACCAATTGGAACCGTGCACCTAGCTTCTGACGTTTCATATGTGCCCATGTAGGTTTATTACATCACACTAATATTATAAAGGCGAAAGTTTGTGAGTGTGTGGGGGTGTGTGTGTTTATATGTTTGTTACTTCTTCACGCTTTATGAATACAGTACATCGGTATTTTAAACTTCGAAGTTCAGTATGACAGTCCGCTCAAACGGCTGGATAAATTTTGATAAAATTTTCTATGGAGGCAGCGGACACCCTGGATATTCCCACAGGATCGAAATTTACGCGGGTGAAACCGCGGGGCGGAGCTAGTGTGGAATAAAATATCTTGATTTAGTATCCATCGCGTTTCGCAATACGTATTATTGCAACATCCTTCAACTGTCAAAATCATTTAGTACAACATATCAAATCGTCTCACAAATTGTAGTCACAAAAACCGACGGCAGGGGGCACTGTACATAATAATTAGTAGCGACGCTTTTACTAAGGGGCGATGTGGACATTAAAGCCTATTAAATGTCTGTGTGGTGCCGGACTTAAAGAATAGCACCACCCCATACTTCCCGTGGGTGTCGTAAAAGGCGACTAAGGGTCGTACCGGAGAATGGGCAGCAGCGTTCTCTATGCATTCCACCACCATACCATACTGCGATCGCCAACCCGCCTGCCAAGCGTGGCGACTATGGCAAACCCCCCACAACTTGGGGGAGGCCTATGTCTGGCAGTGGACGTCTTTCGGCTGAAATTATGATGATGATGATGAAAAGTGATGTAAATCGTCCTTGTGATAATAGTATTCTGCAATAATGGGCAATGAAAATAAATAATTGGATAATGTAATTAATTGGATAATGTAAATGTTGTGGAGGTCAGATAGGCAGTCGCTCCATGTAAAATACTGGTATACAGTTGCATCCGGTTAGACTGGAAGCCGACCCCAACATAGTTGGGAAAAGGCTAGGCAGATGATGAGCCACAACTCACAGCTGCTGCAACTCACTTTATCAAAGTTTATGCGTAAGTTAATTTCGGCAGGTCAATGTTGCTACGGAAAGTAAAGTGTCGCCTGTCGCACGATGTTGCAGCATGTGCGGTGCAACTGTTAACTGTCACCTTGACCTGCCTGCACGTCACCTGCTCAGCTAACCATTATGGTAGCTATTAAAGTCCCAAGTACGTGTGAACAGTCACAGTCAAAATATGTTCTTCACCGTAAGGGCTATTTTTGTCTGCTCATTGCACGGTAGAATCTGATCAATATCGTAATGTCAATTTCGCAGAATGACATTCAGCAATCTTCTTTAGAAGTCAGACCAAAGTAAAAATGTGACACTGACAGACGCTGCCAGTTATTGTTTATTAATACATATTTCATAAAATGGCCAGATTGATAAAGGCAAGTAAACTCGACATTGATGGTGTACAGTTGTCTAAGCGATAGACTATTTAGTGCTGTAGCCTCAACAGGTAATATGTGTCCTGACTTGATAAAGAAAGAAAAATTTTTTTTTTTTTTTATCAAACTAAAAAATAGGAGCATATAAAACTAAGAAAAAAAGGCCATGGCTCAGAATAATGAAAAAAAAACGACACCCACGGGAAGTATGGGGTGGTGCTATTCTTTAAGTCCGGCACCACACAGACAAACACAGACGCTATATATAACGTTTATTAGTAAGGGGGTATAAAAATCATCATCATCTGCCTGCCTTTTCCCAACTATGTTGGGGTCGGCTTCCAGTCTAACTGGATGCAGCTGAATACCAGTATTTTACATCTAGCGACTGCCTATCTGACCAATCTAACAAAAAAAAAAAAATACTTTAATAAAAATATCATCATCTGCCTAGCCTTTTCCCAACTATGTTGGGGTCGGCTTCCAGTCTAACCGGATGCAGCTGAATACCAGTATTTTACATGGAGCGACTGCCTATCTGACCTCCACAACCCAGTTACTGGGTAATACGATACCCCTTGGTAAGACTGGTTGTCAGACTTTCGGGCTTCTGACTACCCGTAACGACTGTCAAAGATCCACAAATGACAGCCGGGACCAACGGCTTAACGTGCTTTCCGAGGCACGGAGGGGTCTCGGTATATAAAGATGGTCACCCATCCACAGACCAACCGCGGCAAGCGTAGCTTAACCTGATCGATCGACCTGTGCGGCTGTTATTATTTAGCCACGGGCCCCTTTTTAATAAAAATATACGTTGCATAAATCTTGAGAAAAACCTCTTTGACAGACGGATAACATAGATATATGGAATATACATAGATAGTATGGAAGAAAAAGATGACCTTGTTGGTCTAGAGGTCGCAAGCGCAACCACCTGAGCCCGGGGGTTTTAGGCTCGATCCACAGGTCGGGCAATTGGTAATTCTTCTATGAATTTCTCACTCAGATGGGCAATCCATGTTAAATACTAGTATTCAGCTGTATTTGGTTAGACTGGAAGCAAACTCAAACTCAAAGCATTTATTTCAATTAAACCATCTACAGGCACTTTTGAATTGTGCAGAAAGTTGAAGCTAGTTGCCCATTCCAAAACGTAGATCTCTATGGAGAAGAACGGGCAAGAAACTCCAAGGACACTCTTTTAAATCAAGATATTACAAAATCCTGGGTACATTATTCTTGTTGCTTCTATATGTGAGAACAGTGTAAAAAAAAATACACAAATGAAGAAACAATTCAAAATATGAGATCAAAAATAAAGCTGACCCCAACATACAAAGTGGGGAAAAGGCTAGGCAGATGATGATGTGGACTTGTATAGTTGTGTGGTATAGGGACCTGGTATTACAGATGTCCACGGGGGCTATAGATGATGATGTGGACTTGTATAGTTGTGTGGTATAGGGACCTGGTATTACAGATGTCCACGGGGGCTATAGATGATGATGTGGACTTGTATAGTTGTGTGGTATAGGGACCTGGTATTACAGATGTCCACAGGCGGCTATAGATGATGATGTGGACTTGTGTAGTTGTGTGGTATAGGGACCTGGTATTACAGATGTCCACAGGCGGCTATAGATGATGATGTGGACTTGTATAGGTTTGTGGTATAGGGACCTGGTATTACAGATGTCCACAGGCGGCTATAGATGATGATGTGGACTTGTATAGTTGTGTGGTATAGGGACCTGGTATTACAGATGTCCACAGGCGGCTATAGATGATGATGTGGACTTGTATAGTTGTGTGGTATAGGGACCTGGTATTACAGATGTCCACAGGCGGCTATAGATGATTATTGGTACTTGTATAGTTGTGTGGTATAGGGACAGACAGATGTCCACAGGCGGCTATAGATGATGATGTGGACTTGTATAGTTGTGTGGTATAGGGACCTGGTATTACAGATGTCCACAGGCGGCTATAGATGATTATTGGTACTTGTATAGTTGTGTGGTATAGGGACAGACAGATGTCCACAGGCGGCTATAGATGATGATTGGGACTTGTATAGTTGTGTGGTATAGGGACCTGGTATTACAGATGTCCACAGGCGGCTATAGATGATGATGTGGACTTGTATAGTTGTGTGGTATAGGGACCTGGTATTACAGATGTCCACAGGCGGCTATAGATGATGATGTGGACTTGTATAGGTTTGTGGTATAGGGACCTGGTATTACAGATGTCCACAGGCGGCTATAGATGATGATGTGGACTTGTATAGTTGTGTGGTATAGGGACCTGGTATTACAGATGTCCACAGGCGGCTATAGATGATGATGTGGACTTGTATAGTTGTGTGGTATAGGGACCTGGTATTACAGATGTCCACAGGCGGCTATAGATGATGATGTGGACTTGTATAGTTGTGTGGTATAGGGACCTGGTATTACAGATGTCCACAGGCGGCTATAGATGATTATTGGTACTTGTATAGTTGTGTGGTATAGGGACAGACAGATGTCCACAGGCGGCTATAGATGATGATGTGGACTTGTATAGTTGTGTGGTATAGGGACCTGGTATTACAGATGTCCACAGGCGGCTATAGATGATTATTGGTACTTGTATAGTTGTGTGGTATAGGGACAGACAGATGTCCACAGGCGGCTATAGATGATGATTGGGACTTGTATAGTTGTGTGGTATAGGGACCTGGTATTACAGATGTCCACAGGCGGCTATAGATGATGATGTAATGATGACGGACTAATTACGGAAAAAAAACAATATTGGTTGAAGGGGCACAACTGTTTAATGATTTACCGGAGGATTTAAAGAGGTGTGATAGTATAAACATATTTAAAGCAAAACTTAAGAAACATGTATGTACCCTGTATAGTCGGCAAAGCCCCAGAGGCAAATATGATATTATTATTTATCACTTAGATATAAGCACTTTGTATCTCATTTTAAGTGAACTATGTTATTTAAGTTCTTATGAGAAATAAATATCTTTAAACCTATGTGGACTTGTATAGTTGTATGGTATAGGGACATGGTATAGGGTATTACAGATGTCCACAGGCGGCTATAACTTCTTACCACCAGGTGGACTGTTCGCTTGTTTGCTATACAGTCTACGGCATAAAAAATATATATCAGAATATTAATACTTTCTTGTCTAATCACTTAATCACGCAATCCTAGAGGGATTCTTTTTCTTTTGATTTTTGTCTTTTGTTATCACATCCTTCTAACGACCTCTAGTTTGCAGTATAGAAATCACAACAGATTGACCTTGTTATCCTTAGTTCCGCTCGATCACGGTAGATGGCGTTAATTCAAGAAAAATTGGTGCATTTACATTATTTTGAGTTTTTTGGGATGATTTTTTTATTTTCTTGTGTACTATTGTATACAGGGTTAAATTAAATTAGCAAAACTCCGCAGTAGTGATGAGCATAATACGGCGGTAGTGTAGTTACAGGAAATTATGAGATTAAAAAAACTGTGTGTCTGACTGTCTGTTTTACCGTCATTATTAGATTTCATCGTTCATTAAATTAGCTAGCAAAGTACCTCAGACGTGGTTTTTATTGAAAAATGAAAGTTTTTAGATGTATCTTCATGATTTTTTCTATCGTATCAAATCAATTAATATCAATTGTATAATTTTTTCAACACACTATCTAACTAGCCACACATGTCGACATCGACACGATATTGTTGTTTTACGACGGTAGTACTTACAGCACTTTAATTGCGTAACATACTTACTTCTCTAATCTGAATCATTAAGAAGAATATTGCTAATATATTTCTCTGTACTAAAGTATTTCATCATCTGCCTAACCTTCTCCCAACTATGTAGGTAGGTCGGCTTCCAGTCTAACCGGATGCAGCTGAATACCAGTATTTTTCATGGAGCGACTGCCTATCTGACCTTCACAACCCAGTTACTGGGTAATACAATACCCGTTGGTACGACTGGTTGTCAAACTTTCGGACTTCTGACTACCCGTAACGACTATCAAAGATCTACGAATGGCAGCCGGAACCAACGGGTTTTCGTGCTTACCGAGGCACGGAGGGGTCTTGGTATGTGAAGATGCTCACCCATCCATGAACGAACTGCGGCAAGCATAGCTTAACCTTATCGATCGACCTATGCGGCTGTTACTATTTAGCCACATGCCCCTCTGAACTAAAGTATTTAGAAAATATAAATATGTAATATTAAACATAGTTCGGTGGGATCCAACCCTTCCTATGCGAGTTGCACTTGGCCGCTTTTTAAAAGTTAATTTTGGGTCACTCAATTAAAACGAGTTTTCTTTTACACACATTTATTTAATAGAATTATTTCAACGACTAAATCCAGGCACCTTTGAATGGTCAAGATCAACCATTCAACAGTTTAGTTGGAATAATTCTTACATATTTTGTTTATGAAAAGAAGGAATTCCTTCGTTACTTGTCGTGGAAATTTTGCACGACATGAACGATTTTTATTATAGAATTTTGAGAACAGTAAATGATGATAAGTTATTGATTTTATAATAAAACTCCACAGTAAATCCAAGTTTTCTAACATACAGCTAAAAAAAATATTCGTATTATTCGTGCAATCCTAAAATAAACATGATAAATGGTACGACTCGACCCTGCGTAAAAAGAGTAAATCTATATAAATAAAAATTAAATGTAGTTTGTTTGTAAGCGCATCACTTAAGCACGACTGGACTGATTTGGCAATATTTTTATTTAAAATGTTCTCGATAGTCCGAAATAGGTTGGTTGGTATATTTGAAAGAAAAATAAAAATAAAGTTGTCATGTCGTGCAATATTTCCACGACATAGAGTCGAAGGACCTTCCTATCGTGCAAAGACTACTTATGGGTAGTTTAACACGCTTTTTTGCGCTTGGTGGTCATTTCAGTGGTGAAGCAATCTGCACAGGGACATGGAGGGCATCCGGTGTCGGTGGTGTCCGTCGTCGAATACCGATTCCTGCCTTTAGTCTGCAAAGAAAAAGGAAATTGAATATTAACTTGTTATAATAATAGCCTCCCCGATCGTTTTCGCTCACGGTGGCCATCTCAATGGAGATTAGCCAGGTACGCAGGAGACATTATAGTGTACAAGTGTGTGCGCAAAAACACGTGCACTCTCTGTTCCATTACTCTCATAGTCCGATGGGACGGCACTCCGACACGACCAGGAAGAGTTCAGGCGCAGGAACAACGGCTTTGAGTGCTTTCCGAGGCACGGGGGTATTAAACCGCCAACTTCCAAACTCCGGACTGTTACTAAGAAATTCCTAATGGAAAACCCAATAACACTTTGTCCGACCCGGGAATCGAACCCAGGACCCCACGCTCAGCAGTCGCGCTTGCAACCACGAGACCAACGAGGCAGTCTAATTAACTTGTTATTGACCCACTAGTGAGGGGTTCGTGGCTGAATAATTACAGCCACATGTGTCAATCGATGGTTATGCTACGCTTGTGCGGTCAAAATTTTTGATTCGGTTAGCCAGAAAGATGAAGCTAGTTGCTCATTCCACAGCATAGTAGGTAGAGCGGGCAAGAAAATCCTCGGACACTCTTTAAGTTCATCAAAATCAGCATCCTAACCTTTTCTAACTAAGTTGGGGTCGGCTTACAGTCTAACCTGATGCAGCTGAATACTAGTATTTTGCATGGAGCGATTATCTATCTGATCTCCACAACCCAGTTACTGGGTAATACAATTGGTAAGACTGGTTGTCAGACTTTCGGGCTTCAGATGACCCGTAACGACTGTCAAAGATCCACGAATGACAGCCGGGACCAACGACTTAACGTGCTTTCTGAGCTACAGAGGGGTATTGTATGTAAAGATGGTCACCCATCCACGGATTAACCGTGGCAAGCGTAGCTTAACCTGATCGATCGACCTGTGCGACTCTTTTAAATCAAAATATGGTTACATCATTCATGTTGAAATCATACATGTGAGAACGATGCAGAACGTTAAAAGCGTCCGTAAAAAAAGGTAAAAAAAAAGCCATTAAAATAAGCAATGGCAGCTAAAAGATGTGTTGTGAAGGGCGGGCGTTTTGGGGGAATGTAATATGTCATTTTGACGATCGAAAAGTGCTGATTCTCAGCCTAATTTGATTGAATAAATGAATGTTGATAACCAGTCTCTACTGAAGGCGGCGTTCACGAACATGACGCACTGATCAGCAATGAACACTTTACTTAGTGATATTATGTCATCGAGGGGCCCGTGGCTAAATAATAACAGCCGCACAGGTCGATCGATCAGGTTAAGCTACGCTTGCCGCGGTTGGTCTGTGGATGGGTGACCATCTTTACATACCGAGACCCCTCCGTGCCTCGGAAAGCACGTTAAGCCGTTGGTCCCGGCTGTCATTCGTGGATCTTTGACAGTTGGGTAGTCAGAAGCCCGAAAGTCTGACAACCAGTCTTACCAAGGGGTATCATATTACCCAGTCCTCAGCTGGGTTGTGGAGGTCAGATAGGCAGTCGCTCCATGTAAAATACTGGTATTCAGCTGCATCCGGTTAGACTGGAAGCCAACCCCAATATAGTTGGGAAAAGGCTAGGCAGATGATGATGACTTAGTGATTTGTCATCATCATCACCATTGCTCTCAGTGAGGGTGACGTGAATTCGTGATGATTCAAAGCTTTATGAATAGTAATTTATTCGATGTTTGATTTGCGATGCACTGCACATTCTGGATAAGACAGAGATTAAAACAGCAGGCGAAGTAGCACGGGAATCTGCGTTCAGGGGATCAGACCGGAGCAAACCTTAAGCGCAATACACACTGAGCCCGCCGGGCCGCCGACACAGCCCGCCGACACAACCCGGCGGCCTATATGAAAAGAATCATGTCGTCAAAAGCGCCCGCGCGTGTTGCCCGCCGACATGTTGGCGGCTTGCGTACGCTTGCGCTCAGTTACCTGGCGAAGCTCGACCCGTAGTGACGTGCTAGTATTTTTTCATGCCGCCGACATGCCGCCGACAAAATTTTCCGACTTGCAATAAGTGAAGCCGCCGACTAGCTCGACGACAAAAAGTTGCCGACATAGGTCGGCGGCCCGGCGGGCTCAGTGTGTATTGCGCTTTAAAAATACTTATTGTAATTACAACCCGCGAGAGTTGACTTGAGACTTCGCTCGGATGACGTCAGCGCGTGGGACTGAGGCGTCGATGGCAAGAGCAGTAACATCACGGGGGGGGTCGGGGGGCGGACCGCTCGGGTCTCAAGTTAACTTTTGCGTTTTTTTTAACTTATTTTTTTAGATACTTACAGTAAGCTGCAAAACGAGAAATAATTATTTTTTCTTTCTGTCTTAACATAACCTATACATAATCAGCTTGTACTGTTGCCACTGCTGGGACACGGGCTAGTAAGTGTAATAAAGGGGGCGTAATAAAAAAACCACCCGGCCCAGTGCGGGTTGGTAGATGTCACATGTCTTCGAATTTTTGTTTCTAGAACATGTCACATTTTGATGTCTTTTTGTTTTTGAAATGAAAATTTCCATTTTTAGTAATTTTTTGAGATGGGAAATAACCATTGAACTCGAGACACAGTTACCGTAACCGACACCACTGTTTTATTGTTTTAAGTTTAATTTCATTTATTCATAAAACAATTTACATTTTGTTGAATATAATATACACATGCAATTTAAATACAAATACAAAGAACTATGAATGAGTAATAACAATCCAAGTGAAATTCAAAAGTGCAAAACTGATTTAAATAATTATAATGTCAAACAGTTTAAATATAATGTCAAACAGGTTTAAATATGATGTCAAACAGTTTTCAATGTAATGTCAAACAGTTTTAAATATAATGTCAAAAAATTCTAGAATTTTTGGCCATTATAAAGACATCAACGCGCGGTTTATTTTCTTTGGGAAGAATGACCTTCAAACTTACAATAAAATTACTATGCTTTTTTAAGTTTTCACATCTGTTGGCACTATTGGAGTGCCACTTTTTTTTTTTCACGATGTTTTTGTTCACTGTTTTGTGAGCAGTGGTGAAAAAATAATGTACACAAAGCGCCCGAGTTGAATGGCGTGCAATAGGAGAGGACTATGTCCAGCAGTGGACTGCTAATAGTCTGGTGATGATGAGGAAAGCGCCTGACAGGCAGTGGCGTAACAATAGGGTGGCAGGACGGGAAAAATCCCAAGGGCCTTCAGCCGGAGGGGCGCCCCTGTCCGGGCGGTCCGTTAGCACTAGAGGATCCTAACATTTAAATAATAGGTACAACATTTAGCAAAATTTATTAGTTTTGTTCTCAAAATTTTGAACATATTTCGCAAACAGTACTTATCACTTAGTTTTAGAAAGCATCCGGTAGGTAAAAAATTCGTCGCATTTATACACATTTTCTTGTCACACTAATATTATAAAGGCGAAAGTTTGTGAGTGTGTGAGTGTGTATATGTTTGTTACGCTCAAACGGCTGGACCAATTTTGATAAAATTTTGTATGGAGGTAGCTGACACCCTGGATTAACATGTAGGCTACTTTTTATCTCGATATTCCCACGGGATCAACATTTACGCGGGTCAAACCGCGTGGCGCAGGTAGTTAGTCCATATTTCCGTCCAAACAGATTATAAAATCTGAATAATATTTACCTATGTACTATAATATTTTTTTGGGGCATCAAACTAACAGACCGGCTTAGGAATACGACCATCCGTTCCATTACAAAGATAACTGATGTCACTTGGAAAGCGGCCACGCTAAAATGGAACTGGGCTGGACACATCTGCCGCATGTTAGACGAACAATGAGCCAAACTTACGACGGCCTTAAAAACTTAAGTCGCGGCCATCTCGAATGAATCACCACTGCGCAATTTTTTTACTGAGTATAAATTTTCTTACACGTTATTGGGTTATTTTTCCATTTTCAGCGGCATAAACCAAACGAACGATTGATAACCTCGTTTTCACTCCCATACGACAAAAGTGTTCGTGCCCGTGCCGTCTCAGTCGTATTTATACGACTGAGGACCTATGTTATTTTATTTTTAAATTAATTATGTATACTCAGTAAAATACATACATAAGGACATACGGGTATACAGGGTTATTGGTAAAACATTAACAACCTCTTAAGAGGCCATTGTACTCATCATTATGAACAACTTTTACTATGAGAGCAAACCTGAAATCGCGAAAAAAAACAGCGTTCCCTAGATTTTATGTTCGTATAACTCGTCAAAATGTAGGGAACAGCAGGTTTTTTTTCGCGTTTACAGGTTTGGTCCCATAGTAAAAGTAGTTTATAATGATGACTACAATTACCTCTTAAGAGGTTGTTAATGTTTTATCAATTACCCTGTACAACGACGTTTTTTTTTTTGTTTTTTATGATATTAGACGACCCTATTCTTCGTAGATATTTATTCTTCAATTTAAGAGATGGGCGCTGGGCGCTGGGGGCACAGCGATTGATATAAAAGTAAGCAAAGCTAGCTGAGACAGCCTATTAAGCTTATCAGATACTAGCGTCTGCCCGCGACTTCGTTCGCGTCAAACTTCTTGTTTCCCCACCTCATCACATCGCATCGCCTATCCGGGCTCTTACTTCGTTATTGCTTAACGTCCTTTCTGACCTATTTTCTTTTTGCTCCGCTCCTAAGTGTCGTAGCATGACGTTACATAGCCTATAGTTTTCCTCAGGAATTGGGCTATCAAATGATAAATGATTTATTTTCTGTAAGTAAGTTTTTACAAACACTTTTACACGTCATCATATTTTTTAAACTAGATGTGATCGGCGTTTCCTATCTGACTACTCTGAGAAGAAAGGCCGAAACAAACTCAGAGGTCTCAGTCTCTTTTAAAGTCCAGACAAAATCTTGGTCAGATCGTGTGAAGATCATATAGATTGATGTCTGAAATAGTCTTTTGAGGAAAACCCACACAGATTGAGCGGACCTGTCCAATCAGTGCACGCATTTGTCAAAAATCGTGCAGCTCAGCTCAGATCAAATACAAATTTTTCAAATCTAACTAGTAGTTCTAGAGATTAGCGCGTCCAAACAAACAAACAAAGAAACTCTTCAGGGTTATTATTAGTATAATTATTAAAAAAATATATATATATATATTACTAGATAAAAGTAGCCTATACGTTAATCCAGGGTGTCAGCTACTTCCATACAAAATTTTATGAAAATTGGTCCCGCCGTTTGAGCGTGAAGAAGTAACAAACATATAAACACATACACACTCACAAACTTTCGCCTTTATAATATTAGTGTGATTATTTAGTTCGTGAATTACCTTAATATGCTTGAAGTGGAGATTTCCTATGAGCTTGAAGCGTGACATCGGGCCCCGAGTTTGACATAAACACTGAAATGACAAGAACCACTATCAACCAAAATCAGAATTTGAAGGCTATTGCTAATCCATTTCTTCATATGTTAGAAAAAATTGTCTGCTCAACAACGTGAATAACGCAATGAATGTTGTTGAACTGTCAAACTGAAAGCCCGAAATGAAAACTTCATACACTAAAGCAGGATGCAAAAAGTTAGGTACTTAATAACGTTTTCGAAATATCTTATATATAATCTTACTAGCTGACCCGGCAAACGTTGTTTTACCATATAAATTATTTCTAGCCGCCCGGTGCTACTTCGTTCGCGTGGTGTCCTACCCCTTACCCTACCCCTACCTTACTCCTACCCTACTCCTAACCTACTCCTACACTACTCCTATAAGTAAATAAAGGTTAAAAAAAAAAAATTGTATCCATGTCCGTCTCCTAATTCTAAGCTACCTCCCCACCAATTTTCGACAAATCGGTTCAGCCGTTCTTGAGTTACAAATATAGTGTAACTAATACGACTTTCTTTTATATACCTAGCTGACCCCGCAAACGTTGTTTTACCATATAAATTATTTCTAGCCGCCCGGCGCTACTTCGTTCGCGTGGTGTCCTACCCCTTATCATACCCTACCCCTATACCCTACTCCTACCCTACTCTTAACCTACTCCTACCCTAATCCTACACTACTCCTCTAAGTAAATAAAAGTATTTAAAAAAACCGGATAAATAGTATCCTATGTCCATCTCCTGGTTCTAAGCTACTTCCCCACCAATTTTCAGCCAAATCGGTTCAGCCGTTCTTGAGTTATAAATAGTGTAATTAACACGACTTTCTTTATATTTAAAGATTTAAAACAATAGCTGGAAATCTCTATTTCTATAGAAAACTTAAAATCGGTCTAATTTGGCTGTAACACTATTTTTATTATTAAAATGTTCTTTTTAGACCTTTGTATCCTGGTTACGCATATGAACTAAGAGGTTTCATTAAAATCGGTTCATTCATTTCGAAAAACAAGGGCTTGAATGTTAGCATGAAATGCCGTACGGCGTAAACGCTTTTAAGCCAGGTTTAAGCCACCGAGCCGGTTATTGAATTAAGAACCTTACTATATAGAAATGCAGTTCTTTATACAAAAATGACAGCTGAGTTCGGTGCTAAGTTGTCATTTTAGCATTAAGAACTTAGCCTACATCGAAATAAAGTTCGAAATACAAATACTGGCCCAAAGGTTTAGGTTAGACCTAAAGTTAGATTTCGTTTTGTTTTGTAGAGTTTTAAATAACGTGCAAGAGACAATTCCCCCCGTTTATATTAATTGATTAAAGTCTTCTCTTAATACTTACGTTAACCTATAATAAAAAAATAGATGTGTTTATAAAAGAGCGCTCGTAAAAAAAAAAGATAAGTTTACAAAAGAGCGCTCGTAAAAAAATAGATATGTTTAAAAAAAGAGCGATCGTAAAAAAATTATGTTTATAAAAGAGTGTTCGTATAAAAAGTACATATTTTTATAACGCGCTCGTTAAATAAAAGATACTACAAGTATTCGGTCTATTCTGGAAAAACCTCACCGTGAAAACTTACGTGAAGTGAGCAAAGGCCTTAGTGTGAGTTTTTTCGACTCACGCTCGATTAGAATTTTGTATGGGAAATAAGGTTTCTCCTAGTGACCACCAGGTGGCGCTATAACTTTTTCCCTTATAAAATTTTAACATGCTGGCAATCGAACATGAGTGAAAAACTCACACTGTCAGTCCACCTGATTCTAGGGATTTTCACTTCAAGGACACTTCACTTCAGTTTTTCCGGTGAGATTATTACAGAACAGTCGGGTGTGGAACGCGTCGAGTACACAACGAAAATTCGAACGATTTAAAACTGAAAATACTTGTTTTGCACATCATTATTTATTATGACTTTATTATTTATAACTAGCTCACTTGGCGAACTTTGTACCTCCTCAGAATGAATAAAAGTTGTTCAATTCGATCTCGAGATATCATTAAAAAAAGCCGTTCCATACAGAATGCATGAGAAAATGAATTAATTTTTCCCATGTTTTAATAGTTATTCTGCTATTTAGGGGTTAAGACAAATCCAACAAATTAAAGATTATAAAATCGGTCCAATCAATCAATCAATCAATCAATCATGTTTATTGTGGATCATAGGTACAGAAGTAGATACAGGTGTTAAGAATTACAGTGATGTTGATCAGCTATGTCCCGCCTTTTGGGCATACAATACAAATTATTCAATATTAACATTGTGTCATATTATTATAAAGAAATTATAATTACTATTTTAATAAATTAACAAAGAAAATAAAAAAATAACATTACTATTAAAATAAAAAAAATAAAAAATAATTTACAATCTAATATTACAACAAAAGAAAAAAATAAACACAAAATATAGGTCAGTTATAGATCTTAAAATTAATAGAAAGCAGCACTGACTGCACCATGGTCTCGGTCAAAATATAATTTAAAGGGACTTGTCTGACATAAAGTCTTTTAAACAGTAATAGCATTTATCGACTAACAGGTCATGAAGTTTCTTTTTAAATAATTTAATTTTTGAGATGCTTCTAATATGTTTTGGAATTTTATTAAATATTGTTGGAGCAACCCACAATACACTTTGCTGCAGAAAACTTGTCTTGCTTGTGATTGTGCACAACTTATCCCGATGGCGTATTCGGCTACGGTATTCAAATAAGTGAATATTGCTCTTTACAAATACCGCGCATTCGAATATGTATAAACATGGTAATGTAAGTATTCTAAGGTTTGTGAAAAAAGGCTGACAAGAATCGGTCTGATGCAGATTAAACATAGACCTGATACAACGCTTTTGAGCCTTGAATGCTCGTTCCTTGTCTACGCTGTTCCCCCAGAATATTAAGCCATATCTGAGAGTGGAACTTACATATCCGTGATAAGCTGTTAATAACGCTGCCCTGTTGACCACCTTTCTTAATCTGTAGAGCGCATATGAGTATTGACTTAGTTTTTTGCATAATTTATCAATATGTATTTTCCAATTAATTGTATTATCAATATTTAATCCTAAAAACTTTGTCACTTCGGTTTCTGCTATGTTATTCTGTACATATCTAATATTTAAAGGGGGGGTACGGCTGGTTCTTATTCGGAAATTCATAACAGTGGTCTTATCAATATTTAACCTAAGATTATTTTTATTCATCCAATTCATTATGGAAGTCAAAGATTGATTAATTTCGTTTTCTAGATTATTGGAATTGTTATTTGTGAATAAAACGGTGCTGTCGTCTGCAAAAAGTATGGTTTCATAGTCTAACACGGAAGGCATATCATTTATAAAGACGAGGAAGAATAACGGGCCTACAATAGTGCCTTGTGGAATACCCAGTCGAACAGTTCCTGTTTCTGAAGCATAGACTTCTTCAGTTTTTGTTGCAAGATTTAGCTTTTTTATTTCAGTGAACTGTTTCCTGTTTGTGAGGTATGATTGAACGAGGTCATAAACATTACCTCTTACTCCATATGCATACATTTTGCGTAGGAGGATGTCGTGATCCACGCGGTCAAAAGCTTTAGAAATATCCATGTATAGAGCTACAGCAGGGAGTCCTTTGTCTAGGTTAGTCATAATTTCATATAAAAACTTATATATGGCCACATTTATTGATTTATTCTTCCTAAAGCCATATTGAGCAGGTGTAAATATATTGTGACTCTCAAAGAACCTATACAGGGAGTTAAATATAACTTTTTCAAAAATCTTAGCAAATATAGGTATAATAGCTATGGGCCTATAATTATTGACGTCTAATTTATCCCCTTTTTTTAAAATTGGCTTTATGACCGATACTTTTAATTTATCTGGAAATATACCCTTCTCAATACATAAGTTGACGCAGTAACTTAAGGGTTCACTAATTACGGTAGCGACTTCTTTCACAATGTTTGTAATAATACCGTCATAACCAGAACTGTTTGTGTTTTTTAGGGCTGTAATAATTTTAAGTATATCGTCAGGTCCTACAGGTGTCATGAAAATTGAATTCATTGATTGATTTTTTAAGTTATTAGAATTATCAGTATTATTAAAATTATTTGAATTATCAGTATTATTAAAATTATTTGAATTATCAGAAATATTATTTGGATATTTTATATTGCTAGTGTTAATGTCAAGAAAGAAGTTATTAAAAGATTGTGCAATTTCAGATGGGTTTGTTAGTATATTGTCATTGATACTTAATTGATTCACACTTTCAATAGGAAATGTATATTTAATGTCACTTATTACTTTCCATGTTGCCTTAGATTTATTTGTCGCCGATATAATATAGTAGTAATTTTGTGCCTTTTTTGTTAGATTAATTATAGTCTTGTATCTCTTTGCATACGTTTTATATGTGGTTTTGTTTGTTGAAGTCGAATTTTTCCTAAATTTCCACAGAAGTTCCCGTTTTCGTGTACTACATCTTTTTATTCCTTGGGACATCCATTTCGGTTTTGACTTACTAAACATTCTAATTCTTTTTACAGGAAAGCTTAGGTCATAAAGTAATTGGAAGATGTCATGAAGTACGATAAAAGCTTTATTAGGATCTGAATAATCATAGACATCACTATTTGTTAATTGCTTTAGATATTTTATAAAAATAGCTCTATTTTCTTTCGAGTAATCTCGTTTTAACTTGTACCAATATCTTAATGTACATGTTTTTTTTATCGGTATCTTAATTATTTGTGCACAATGGTCAGATAATGAAAGTTCTTTGAGTGAGCCTTTGCACCCTTTTATGTTGTGAGCTATGTTATCCAAACAAGTCCTGCTAGCGAATCGAGTTACACCTTTAAACTCTAGTTTTAAATTGTGGCAGCTTAAGAGCTCTCTGAAGTCTCTGGAGAGTTTAGTTTCTTTTAATATGTCTATATTAAAGTCTCCACAAAGTATAACTTTATTTATTTTGGAGCACGTAATAATATGCAGAATTTTATTTAACACATTTAAGAATTTGTTAATTAGCACTGGTGATTGCTTTGGCGGTCTATAAATGCACAAAATAGTGATATCATGTTCCGGTAATACAATTGCTGAGCATTCTATTAAGTTAGGGATTGAAAATTTTGCAATATCACGAAGTGGCTTGAATGAGACATCATTTTTAGTAAGTATACAAGAACCTCCATGCCTGCTGTCTCTCATAAAATATGACGCTAGCTTGTAGTTTGGAATTTTGAGGTAAATTTCATCCCCATTAGTCATGTTGTGTTCAGTAATGCAAATTATATCAACAGCGAGACCATGGGAAGCCAAATCCTCAACACAAACAGAGAGCATGTCAGATTTATTGAGAATTCCGTTTACATTCTGATGAATAATTGTAAGATAATTATATACGAAATAAATTATTACAGTTGATCTCTCTCTTGTCAAAGGTAGCAGTTGTCAAATTATTATTTATTGTTGTGTCCATACGGTTTTTTGGGTTATTATTAATAGTGTTAGTAGTTAATTCGTAGTCGATCATAATATTCTCCATGATTTCACTGTATATATGTCTTATTCCATCGTAGTTAATTTTGCCTGTTCTATAATTAAACATCTCATGCGATAGCGTTCGGTTACTATCAAAAAAATATGCGTACTCACTGTTTTGTATGTCCATGTAAAGAAGGTTGTTTAACATTTCAGTCTTATAATTATAAATTAGCGCACCTTTAATATAGGTGGGAGTGCAGATAATAATGTTAGTATGGGTGATATTTTGGAGAGATTTCTTTAGCGTGTCAATCGTGACCATATAATTGTCTTGCCTTTTAATGTCGTTTTCACTTAAAAATATTAGACAGTAATCATTTACGGTAAAACCGGTCAATTTTTTCCCTATATTATTTACAAGCTCTTTTGTGGTACCATTGGGTGAAACATAGTGACAGAAAGTAAAATGCTTTGAAAAAATATCTTCAATTATGGATAGGGTTCTTTTTGTTTGGTTGCTACCTATAATACACAACTTATTCTTTTCTTTCAGCTTCATTGGGTTCTGTTGCGACACTTGATTTTGCAAAGTAGTACACAAGTGAAGTCTCTCAGTATTTGCCATTGATTGTGCTGGTGTTTGAATGTCGTACTCGTATGTTTGCGTCTCTTTATCTATATTTTCCTTTAATATGGCTCTGGGGGAAGAGGTGGCACTCGGAGTATTTCTCTCCGGGGTGGACGTTAGGCTGCTTAATAGAAGTTTCTTTTTTGGTTTCTGTTTCCGTTTGTCTGTAGGAGTAGAACAGCTAACTTCTCCTAATTTAACTTTTTTGTATAGTTCTGCCATATTTTTTGATTTATCTAATTCCAATTTTAGTTGCATATTGGCGCATACTAGGTTTTCAATTTCTTGGTGTGCGCTTTGTAAATTATTTTTTAAGCTGCTAATTTCTTCCTTAAGTTTTGCAACAGTGTCGTCGTCGTGTATTGAAATTTCAGGCATGCTCATAGCCGTAGCATCGAACAGTGATGATTCTGAAGAGGATTTGGATAATATCAGTTTTTTCCTTATTGTGATATTTTCGTCAGCCATGGTAGATTTTTGATTTTCTACCGAATGGGAAATAAATATTTTAAGTGGCAACACTACTGCTTTCACTACTCTTCAATAGAGGCACAATTGGCGCTAGTTGTCATACAAAAACCGTTTCCTCTATTCTACACTAGAGTTAACAATGGCGCCAGTAGTAACTGCGTAGTTCGTCCGCTCGTCACATGTGTGAGTAGCGCTAGTTGTCGTATAAAGTTCAAAGTCCAGTTTTTGAATATTTTTCGCAACGTTTTCTAATGTGGGTTCAAAGTTACTACTAGACTTAAATATTGACAAAAAAACAAATGTTTACTGATTTTGCTGTTTTCCAATGCTGTTGGCGAAATTCTTGAGAACACTGTTTATTTTTTATTATTGTTTATCACTAAAATAAGTTTCTACGGGAACTTTGTCGCATTGGTGATTTCACTGAACGTTGGTTATCACAAACAATATAAGCTTGGAGATTGTTGTCCACACATGCACTTTCACAACTTTTTATTTAACTTGGTTAATTATTTCAATTAATTTACTAATTTTAAATACGCGGATCATGTAATCATCGTCAGTGTTGCCAGTCTACTTTTGTACTAATATCCAGCCGTTCTTGAGTTATAAACTTATAAATGGTGTTACAAACCCGACTTTGTTTTATTTTAATAGATATCTATAATAGTCAGTGAATTTAAGCTAATTAAATTATATAATAATTAATAATAATTAATTGATAGTAATTATTATTGAATTATGTCATATCTCTATGTGTTTTACTGTGTGTACATAAATTATAAAATAAATAAATAGTATACTATTGATTAAAAAATAGTTCGAATTTACGTCGCTCCTTTGTGTTGGGGCCTCCGGCCACGTGTCCTAACCAAATACGATCGTCACGCGAGTAGACAACTGTCACGTTTATATATCACCTTTTGTTTAGCTAACCAACATCTGCTCTGGAAGCCTGTCAACGAAGATCTATACGAGCCCGTCCAAAAGTAGTTGATTCAGCAAAGCAAGTGTCAAATTCATTTGTCTAACGGGCAAACGACACGTCGAGCGGAGGCACAACTGTCAAATCGTGTTGTTATTCATTCTTAGTTCGGAAACCGAACTAATCTTATGTCAGTAAGTGATACGGAGCAGGACACGCCCGTCAAATCGGTCGAAACTACGGACTTAGGGAGTAGAAGCTTAGAACGCGTGTTCGCGCTGACACAGAGCGCCTACCAGTTTTCCGAACAAAGTGACATATGAAATTATGAACGCGACGATTGTGTATTCGCGCGAACGAACATTTTGGTTAGAACGCGACCTCTTATTAGGGATTTCCGTAATAAAACCTTGTACTTACTTTCTAGAAATACAAAAATAAAGGAATTAATAAAATTCATTGTTGAATAAACACATAAATATTTCTTTAAAGGTAAATAAAAAGGAAATCTTACAGTGGCAGGCTGTAGAACAAAATAAAAACAATTATTTAATGAATAATCAAAGAAATTTTGTTTATAATTTTAGTTAAGTTATCATACTTAATTGCTACCATGACGTCTGTGACGAATATGATATAGTTTATTTTAAGCATTGCTCTCATATATGTGACTTTGTGTCTTATTTGAGAATAAATATCTTTATACCTAAGTTAGGATATTATATTTTTATTTAATTAAGTAATTAGAAGTTGTTATTTATGTAAAGTGTATTTTAATTCCAATTTTAATTATTTAATCAAATAAGTGAAAGGGAAATGCGTTACAAAATTATGACTTAATGTGTTTTTTCAACCTTTTTACAGATAAAAATACAAAAATAAATTAATGAGTGCAATCACTTACCGGTGTCTGTAATTATATAAAAAAAAAAACAAAAATGAGATGAAAATATAATTATTTAACCTTGTGCTCAACCCTATACCTTAATAATTTATATAAAATATTTCAATAATAATAATTATTATGTTTACTTACGTAATACTGCAAATTGCAAAAAAATAGGTTGTTAAAGTAGATAATAGCTACAAACCAGTCTAGACAACAGATATAAAAAGTTTTTTTTTTATATAGAAAAATAACTAACCGTTCTCTGTTTGAAGAAAAAAAAAACATTAAAATATTATTGAAAAAAAAAAAAATGTAAAAGTATGATTAATTATTCTAATGCGTTACCCATGACTGAAAAAAACAAGAATAATACTTTTAGATCGAATAAAATAAAAACAGCGTCATCTAGTTTTAAAATATTGACCAAATTGACTTGTAAGAGTGTCTTAGAAGATTTGCTTATAGAAATAAATATTTCAGTAGATTAGTAAAAAAAAATGTTTTCTTTATAGGTACGGTCAACAAAAGAGATAAGTATGAAGTATCGTCGGATATAGTTGAAGTTTAGTAAGACACCGATGGATGTTGACGACTGAAATTTAATTTGTTAAATGAGCTATTTGTTGTCTATTAATAAAATAAAATTTTATTCGAGAACATCCATCGGTTTGATATTAAACTTCAACTATATCCGTCGATCCAGCATACTTATCTCTTTTGTTGACTGTACATAGTTTTCGAGTTAATTACAAAAAAAAAAAAATACTCTTCAGCTTTATATTCGGGATTTCACGATTATATTTATTATGTCTCCGATTTTTTTGGTTAGTAGGACATGCTGGTTTCCTCACGGTGTTGTCCTTTACCGTTTTGAGAGCAGTGGTGAAGAAATTAAAGACAAAAACCAAAGTGTTTGACTGGGTTCGAACTCACGACCTCGCGGCCGATACCACTCAACTGAGCCACCACTGCTCCAACATTCTGTACCCATTTATTTTGTGATTTTGATTACTCCAACAAGTATCGCTTAGAAGGTACAGACGCAAGTTGCACTTCAAGCTACTACAATCTACCAAATTCCTTTAATAGATTTTCAACTTTATAGATAAAGTTGACTGGGAAAATTTGACAGTATCGAGTTGCTTGATGTGTTGGCGTCTGTACCTACTAATAAAAAAAATATTTTTAGGTATAATTAAGTACATCATACCTCAGACTGAAAAGTAAAAAAAAATGTTGCATTTACTGAAGATTCTTTTAAAATGATTAAAAGTACTATAGAAATTTTAAAAAATACCCACATATATTTTCTGGAAATTAATAAGGATAATGTTAGACATCATTTATTTTATTTACAATATTTAGATTTTTGGAAAATGAATGAAACAATAGAAAACGAATAGGTACGTTGTTTCACAAAACAGCTAGATGTTTTACAAAATAGCTCCGTTATGTAAAACAACTGAACAAAACTGCTACCGACGTTTAGACGTAATGCAAAATGAATAACGTTTATGCAATTCTGCGCGTTAGTAAATATGAAAAACCGCTACACGTCTTTCAGTTCTTTTACATAACGGAGCTGTTTTGTAAAACAGCGGATTAGAGAATCCATCTGCACAATGTAAAGAGATCATTTTTTCATCATGATCATACTGTTCCGATACACGATTAAGAAACTTCCGATTTCTTAGAAAAAAAATGTGATTTTGGGTGAAAAAATAATATAAAGAAATGTTCAGTAACATCTACTTACAACTGTCTTCTGCAAATCATAAATGAAAGGTTTAAATAAGTTAAGCATTTATAGCAACAACTTGACATTTTATAAAAAAAATATAGACATAAAACTCACGGCGTTTTCCAAGGGGGTAGGCAGAAACTACAGAACGCCACCTGCTACGATACCTTACGTACCGTAGCGGTATCTACAACGCCACTTGCGAACAACGCGTCATACTGACGTCACGCAAATCCTGCATCTCGCAAGCAGAGTTTACTGCGCAACTAGCATAGATACAACGACCCGAAATGAATCATCGGGCAGTTGCCCGCCAGACACAACACCCGTCTGGTCGGAGGATCCTCCCTTTTCTATGTAGGTTGAGTGAACTTTACTCCCTGTTACTCATACCTCTATACTCCTTTCCTTCGTTTACGTTCATACTTATGGGGACCTACCCTCTAAGTCCGACAACAAAGATACGGGCCCATCCGAATGATGTCCAAAACTTCGGAGTGAACCCGACACCGTTTTAATTAACTTTTTCGGACGGGTAAACCACATCGAGAGTAACAACTGTCAAATCGTGATGTCGTTCATTCTTGTCCCGAACTAATCTTATGTCCTTAGATTAAAATTTTTAATTATTTATTATTATTAATCTAAGCTTATGTCCCTAGGGGATACGGAGTGGGAATCACGCGTAAATTCGGCATAAACTACGTAGAGTAGAACTCCTGTTACGGATTAATTTGTCGTTGTTAGTGCCAGTAAACGGTGAGTCATGCTTAGGTAGCCCTCCTGGACATTTGCGAGCCACGCACGCCAGTTGCGAGTAGGTTCATCATCATCATCATTTCAGCCGAAAGACGTCCACTGCTGGACACAGGCCTCCCCCAAGCACCTCCACTTCGACCGGTTCTGTGCTTCTCGCATCCAACGAGTTCCTGCTCCCTTCACAAAGTCGTCGGACCACCTTGTGGGGCCTTCCAACGCTACGTCTTGCGGTACGCGGTCGCCACTCCAGAACCTTTCGGCCCCATCGGCCATTTGTTCTGCGAGCAATGTGCCCTGCCCACTGCCACTGAGTAGGTTACCTCATACAAACCTGATCTATTTAAAGAAGATCACGAATATGGTCACTATGTCCTTCCAGGGTGTTCCCTCCCAGCTTTTCCACTCACATCTATCTTGTAAATACCTTTTATTCATTTTCTCAACCATGTATATAAAAGTCATCATCATCGCCTGCCTTTCCCCAACTATGTTGGGGTCTGCTTCCAGTCTAACCGGATGCAGCTGAATGCCAGTATTTTACACGGAGCGACTCTCCTTATCTAACCTCCACAACCCAGTTACTGAGTAAAATGATACCCCTTGGTAAGACTGGTTGTCAGACTTTCGGGCTTCTGACGACCCGTCTGACTGTCAAAGATCCACGAGTAACAGCCGGGACCAACGGCAAAACGTGCTTTCCGAGGCACGGAGGGGTCAATCGATCCTTGCGGCAGTTGTAACTTAGCCACAAGCTCCTCCACTCATATCTGCCTTGTAAATACCTTTTTTTCATTCTCACAACATGAGCAAACCATGCAAACTCGAATCCTTTTTTTAATCAATAATACAAAAAAAATAAATAATAATAAAATAAAAAAATAATGTTTTTTTTAATACTAATATTTAAAAATATAATTTATATGTATTTAGTTTAATAAAGGAAATAAATAATAAAATATATTAATAATATATAAATATATATGATATATATTTTTTTAATTCAGATCGCCACTTACGTTAGGCTGTTAGGAAATAAATAATAATAATTAATTTTATTTTCTTGTGTAGGCTAGATACTCTAATATTATGTAGGTATTAATTAATCATTATCATAATTAGACTAACGTTCCCACTGCTGGGACACAGGCCTCCTCTCGGTGAGAGGGAGTGAGCCGTAATCTACCACACTTGCCCAGTGCGGGTTGGTAGATGTCACATGTCTTCGAATTTTTCGTTCTTGAACATGCCGGTTTCCTCACGATGTTTTCCTTCATCGTTTAGAGAGCAGTGGTGATGAAATAATTTACACAAAGTAAAGCGCCTGGCTGGGTTCAAACCTACGACCTACAACTCGTAAGTCGCGGCCGTTACCACTTGGCCACCACTGCTCTTAGGTAATTTATTATTCACTAAAATATATATCTAATAACACTACACAATACAACTATAAAAAGTAAAAAAAAAGCCAACCGACACGGGCATCTTAAACGCCCTCCATTTTGGAGCGGTTGGTGTGACGTCATAGTCTATGACATTGACAACCGGCTGAATCGCACACACTTCTATACAGGGTTATTACTAAAGCATTAACAACCTCTTAAGAGGTCATTGTACTCATCATTATGAACAACTTTTACTATGGGACAGATTTGGTCATAAATGTAGGGAACATTTATATTCGTGTAACTCGTCAAAATGTAGGGAACAGCTGTTTTTTTTGCGATTTCAGGTTTGGTCCCATAGTAAAAGTTGTTCATAATGATGAGTACAACATTAACAACCACTTAAGAGGTTGTTAATGTTTTACCAATAACCCTGTAGATGTAACACATTAACATTTATTTTGTCACAGACTTTTACAACACATTCGCTCTGATTAATGGTGTTGCTTTTCAAAAAAACGATAAAACTCACCAGCTGCAATGGTAAAAATGCAATTTTATATTATTCTCAAATTGATATAATTATATCACATAATTTTTGAAGTGAAAACTTCTTTAGATGCGTTGTGCATTTTTTGAGACGGGGAAAAACCATTGAACTCGCGCCACTGTTACCGTAAGCGACAGCGTGCGTTTTTTTTTTAAGACGATTAAAAAAGTTCCCGCGTCGGATGTGTTCGGCTGTCCTCGGGATGTACTCGGTTTTAATGTATATCCGATATGTCAGTGAGTGATGGCAACGTATTCTGTTTGTGTTTTGTTTTCACTTCTGTCGGCACTCCCTGAGTGCCACTGTTTTTTTTTGTCAGTCTATATTGTGTCCCATTGCTAGGCAATGGCCTCCCTTTTCTCCTTTTAAACCTATGTCTTGTGCTGGTATTCTGTAAAAATCTCAACGTGAAAACTTACGTGAAGTCAGCGTGGAGTGAGCTGTCAATAGTGTCAATTCCTAGCAAAAACAAACTCACTTCACCTAAGTTTTCACGGTGAGATTTTCACAGAATCGACCGGCTGTTCGTTCTCTGGCCATGTTGACCCTGCATTACACACAATCATCTTCCTGCCCTTATCCCATGTTACTTGGGGTCGGCGCAACACGTTTTCTTCTTCCATTCTCCCCTGTCAGTCGTCACGCTATCATTCACTCCCTTCTCTTTCATATCATTCCCCACACAATCCATCCATCTTTTCTTCGGCCTTCCTCTCCCTCTCCATCCATCAACATGTATATTCATTACTCTTTTAGTCACATGCGTTTCATCCCTTCTCATCACATGCCCATACCAAGCCAAACGATTTCCTTTCAACTTTTCTGTCACTGGCGCCACTTTCAAACTTCCTCTTATATACTCATTTCTTACTTTATCCATTCTCGTCACTCCACACATCCATCTCAACATTCTCATCTCCGCTGCATGCAATCTTTTTTCATCCGTCTTCTTCACGGCCCAGCATTCAGACCCATAAAGTACGACAGGCCTTATCACGGACTTATAAATTTTCCCCTTTAACTTGAGGGGCATCCGTGGGTCGCAAGTTGTTCCTGTGACCTGTCGCCATTTCATCCATCCTGAGTTGATCCGGTGCGTTACGTCTCGGTCTACTTCGCCAACATGCATTACACAGAATAAGTTAAAAAAATAAAAAACTTACCAGAAACTATAAAATAAATAATTTGGTATATTATTTACATAAACCTAGTTTAGAAGTCAGGATTGTTCACTCTGGAACACTAACTTAAGCCATTTTTAGACCGAAATGATGTATGTGCATTTATTGAGAAATAAAATATATTATTATTATTTTTACAAAATAATTTAAGGATTTTATTCCTCATCGAGAAAAACAGAATTTAAAAGAATTATTTAAAATAACTTACTTCAGTCTAGTAAAAAAAAAAAAAATCGTTAGTAAGTTTATTATTAAATAATTTAAAAAAAACTGAGTAACTTACTCAGTTTTTTTTTAAATTTATTATATCTACCCATCTTCGTAGTACTTCCTGGCCCTATCCCAACTATGTTGGGATCAGCTTTCAGTCTAGCTGGATGCATCTGAATACCAGTACTTTACATGGAGCGACTGCCTATCTGACCTCCACAACCCAGTTACTGAGTAGTGCGATACCCATTGGTAAGACTGGTTGTCACAATTTCAGGCTTTTGGCTACTGTCAAAGATCCACGTATGACAGCCGGGACCAACAGCTTAATGTGCTTTCCAAGGCACGTAGGATTCTTGGTAAGTAATGATGGTCTCCCATCCGCGTACGAACCGCGGCAAACGTAGCTTAACCTGATTGATTGACCCGTGCAGCTGTTATTGCTTGGCCACAAGCTGCTCAATATCCAAACAAACTGTAAAAACCAATCCATACATACCTCAATCTAAAAACATAAAAAATAATTTAGTTCGGCCATCCACAATAAAAAGAAGAAATTAAAAATAGCGTGTACAGCACCGTGCTAGAAGTGAAACTTCTTAAAAAATAAATAATAAGAGAGATTTGGTGTGAGAGACTGAGAGAGTTATACCTTTCTTCTCTCTCATGTAACGAAATGTGCCTAAACGTGACGCGTCCTCATTCAGTCACGACCTCGTCACGACTAAAGAAAATATATGCGTTTTGACACTTTTGACAGGTGCTCGGACTTGACGTCTCAGTGCTGCCACCTAGTGAACGTGATTTCACAAGACCCACATTGGCGTTATGTAGCGCCTTAATACACAGTTTCAAACTGTGATAATATTTACTATTTCTTAGTAAATTATTAAACTTACGACATCCTAGAACAAACAAAAAAACAGGATTTCTTTAATAAGTCAAAAAAAAATCAAGGAGCTAAAATGAATCCGGAGTGCTTTCTATCTTTTAATCTGTAAATAAAATTAAACTTTAAACGGTTTTCGTAAAGTTTCTTTTGCATCACCAATGGACGCGCGGGACGGTACGTAAAGCATGGTCTTCAAAAGGAGAACACTGGCTGTAGTGTGTCCCTATACTCTATCGCACAATATGGCAATATTAATTAATCTTAGCGGAATTAGGTAGTAGTATTCTCAGTCATCTGAAGGTCAAGGTAATCGTATATAGCTACGACTGTCAATTTATTTATTTGCTAACATTGAAAACGCTGTTTAGTAGACCTGCATTAATTACTAACTAAGCACTTGATTAATTTTAAAACAAAAGCGGCGCTGTTGGTAAACATTTGTGCAATTTTTCTGTCAAATGTCACTTGAAATATATTGAAAAAACGGCAGCGGCGTTAGTTCCGATTTCGACCAAACGCCAAAATAACCGTGTAGCACTATACTCACAGTAACCTGAAATGAAAATAAAATGAAATAATAAATTAATCTTATTTATTAAAAAAAAAGGCTAATCCGTCTATACATATATTTATGACGGAGTTATGCCGGAACATACATAAAAAAAATATAAACATCCAAATTGAGAACTTCCTCCTTTTTTAAAGTCCGTTAAAAAAAGTTTTTTTATAAAAATATTTAATAAGTAAGTGAGATAATAAATAACTTCAGATAACTTTTCTCTGAGGAATAAATATTGCGGTTTGACAGCTTATGATTGACATCATTATTTATTCTTCAGATATAAGTTCTCGGTTTTTTTTTTTGAAAAATCAGCCCTTCGTATCTATTTTTATGGGTTTGGTTTCTGCACTTAGACCTTCAAATGGACCATTGTCCGTGCAGCCCTTAGTAATTTATGTACAGACGTCAGCACATCAAGCTACCCGAAACTGTCAAATTTTCCCAATCTACTTGAACGTTATGTTTAAGCGATAAAGTTGATAATCTATTAAAGTTTGACAGATTGTAGTAGTTTGATGTGCTGGCGTCTGTACCTAAATATATGAAAAAAAAAAAAGGTTTAATATATAAATGAATAAGTTGAGTTACTTACAGGACTCTGAAATTATATTCATTGATTGCAGATCGTATCATATTTTAATTAAAGTTTTTTAATAAAAAGAGAAAAAATACACATTAAAGGCGAAAATATGCGGCTTTAATAAACAACATTTTGTACGTGAGTACGTGGTAATTAAAAAAATAAAACTTACGCCCTATATCTGGAAAAAATAAATAAAAAAATTAAGTTTTAATCGATCTTTGATCATTAGCCATTGTGTCTTGCGTGGATCCGCGTTCCGGCAAAACGTGGATCCACGCGCGACATTTGGAGGCTTTTTAATTGTTTCTGTAATTACGGTTACTGTCGGATACTTGTGCATGTAGAGTTTTACAACCATATAATAACGATTCGTGGTTGCCAATCGATATTAAAAAAAACAATCATTAGCCTAGTTTCCCCAACTATATTGGGGTTGGCTTCCAGTCTAACCGAATGCAGCTGAATACCAGTATTTTACGTGGTGCCACTGCCCATTTGACCTAAGCTAGTTAAGCATCGCTTGCCGAGGCCGACCTCGGCAAGCGATGCCCAACTATGTTGGGGTCAGCTTTCAGTCTAATTCGATACAGCTGAATACCAGTACTTTACACGGAGCGATTGCCTGTCTGACCTCTACAACCCAGTTACTGGGTAACATGATACCTTTTATTAAGACTGGTTGTAAAAATTTTGCGACTAACCACGACTGTCAAAGATCTACAAATGACACGCGTGACCAACGGGCTTACGTGGTTTCCGAGCCACGGAGGATCTTGGTATATAATGGACACCTATCCACTGACCGATTAGTGGATAGGTGTCCATTATATACCAAGGTTACAACCAATTTTACAACCAGTCTTAACAAAAGGTATCATGTTACCCAGTAACTGGGTTGTAGAGGTCAGATAGGCAATCGCTCCGTGTAAAATACTGGTATTCAACTGTATCGAGTTAGACTGGAAGCTGACCCCAACATAATTGGAAAAAGAGCAGGCAGACGATCATAATCTATACTAAACTAATAACAGAGTTGAAGAGTTTGTTTGTTTGAAGGCGTTAATGTCTTAAAATACCGGTCGAACATGAAAAAAAAGGTATTTGATAGCCCCATTCTTGAGGGAGGCAAAACTAGGCTATTTAACATCAAGCTTCAAACTAGGCTATTTAACATCAAGCTTCAAACTAGGCTATTTAACATCAAGCTTCAAACTAGGCTATTTAACATCAAGCTTCAAACTAGGCTATTTAACATCAAGCTTCAAACTAGGCTATTTAACATCAAGCTTCAAACTAGGCTATTTAACATCAAGCTTCAAACTAGGCTATTTAACATCATGCTTCAAACTAGGCTATTTAACATCAAGCTTCAAACTAGGCTATTTAACATCAAGCTTCAAACTAGGCTATTTAACATCGGCCTTAGGAGCCGGGCAATAGACAAAGAGTCAGAAGGAACGCTAAGTGAAAACAAAGTAACAGCGTGGGTAGCGGTGCGATGCGACAGGTCGGTGAATCAAGAAATTTCAAGCGAAATCGCGGGCAGGAGCTAGTAATATATACTTAGACAAAGAAAAGTATAGACGGCGGGTATCTCCATTTCATTTCCACAAGAAAGGGATAAAGTATTGAGTTAATATACGTAACAGAAAAGGATAAAGCTACACTATTTCCGTCTCTCAGTGCGTGCCAGTTTTTTCAAGGCAGCTACTCATGTAGCCTATGTTAGTTAAGTTAGTTTTTTGTCTCATGTGTGGCCACGCTACCCGATGCTCTATAGCTTTCTTACTCTAAGAATATATAACATCTCACCGGTCCGTTGAGTGAAAAGGTGTTCCGCCATGTAAAGAATAAAAATAAAATATATTAATAAAATATAAGTTATTTAGTAAAGTGATTAAAAAAGACATATGTGATTTTAAATGTTCTTACACTTTTGTCCTAAAAACCAGAAAGTAAAGAATTTAATCAACAAACTTAGATGTACTCAGTAATCAATCATAAATAAATAAACAAATCGTTTCAAATAATATACGATTTCACAAAAACTTACTGTGACCTGTAAGAAATGGTATTTTATTACTCAAAATAAACTTCTCTTAAACTTTAATGACATTGATTTAGGCACTATAAAATTGTCTATAATACAATAATTGTTTCTTAAAGCTAGCTCTAATATTTTGGTTTTTTTTTTTGGATTTTGTTACCGACCCGCTTTCTATGCAGCCCAGTGTATGAAAACACAAATTATTAGTTTTTTTGTTAACTTAAAAAGTGATTATTTTAAACAAAAACATAAAACAATATCACGCCTGTACCTCACTGAGGGATAGCCAGAGGTGCCTAAAGTAAACCAACAACTCGCTAATTATGTTAAAGTTCCATGTAATGGGGGGGGGGGGGGGGGGCTATCGCCATCAATCAGGCACATACCCACACCGTTTACATTAAACAAAAAAAAAGGAAGAATAGCTTACCACATTCTAAATAAATAAATTATAATATATTAGTAAAATTCTAATTAAGAAATTATTTTATAAATATTTCAGTTAGATCAACAACTGTACAAAAATATAGAATAAATGTAAAATATTACGATTGGCTAAAAGTAACAGAAATTATATTATAAATAAACGACTTTAATAATATTTTATGAAAGCTATGATGGTATTTTTCATTGTCTAGTATCATTTTTAAAGACGGTTGTTTTTTTTTTTGTTGTTGTAACATTTTGCTTTTTTTTAGGTTGGTCATACTAGGATCTTTAGACGGACGAATGACATTGATAGGGAGGCGTTGTTGGTAAACGTTTGTAAAACTGTCACATGAAAAAAATAAGATGGCCGCCTTAGGTCCGATTTCTGCCCCGCGCCGGATGATCCTTGAGCAAAAGTATGTATTATACACTTGGCTTTATCCAAAGGCGATTTTCTCCTTTATTTTTGAATTAAATTTTATTTATTTATTTATTTATTTTACCATTTATGTACACACATATATAAACAGACAAGAAAAAACAGAACAGAAAAATAGGTACAAAGGTGATGCTTATTTCATAAGAAATCTCTTCCAGCATACCTGCGATAGGACAATAAATAGAGAGATGTAGACAGCGTGCGAAAGAGTAAAGGAGACAAAAAAAATAACACATAAAATCTAAAAACAATTCACTTAATAAAACTAAACAAGTATTATGAGAATATACTTTATATTAGTAGGAACATAGTATTTTCGAACCCATAAACTCCCGTAAACACCCATAAACACCCAGAAAATTGGATGTTTACAGGCGTTTTTCGGGTGTTTATCAAAGCACCGGGATTAAACCCGAGTGGATTGCCCATCTATAGTTGCCTTCGTTATTTCGTGAAAAAATCTCAATTTAAAGTTGCCAAGTGTTGACCTAATATTGTTCGAGACTGTACGTGAAGCGTGTCTATGTGTGCGAGCGCTTTAGCTCAGTAGATACTTACAGGTTCCTGAAAACAATGAACTCTTAATTACTATGTCATAAATTAAAACTAGTTACTTTCAATGATATTATAATAAAGAGGTAGATAATGGCACTAGCGCGCGCAAATTGCTGCAGACAAATTCAGACAATTGTTGTAGTTTCATTTAGTTCGCTAATAGCGAGCAACACACTACAGATAGCTATCTCTTTCTGTGTCATACGTTCCGTATTATCTATCGCAGTGAGTACTTTGTAATAACAACGCAACAACACAGAAGGTCGCTCAGTATGAACGTAGCGTATCTTTCCTTTATAATATCACTGAGTTACTTTATAATTAGCCTGTAATGTTCCCACTGGTGGACACAGGCCTCCCCCTTTTGTGAGAGGGAGTGGGCTATAAAACCCACTACACGGGCCCGATGCGGGTTCGTGAATGTCACATGTCTTCGAATTTTCCGTTCTAGGACATGCCGGGTTCCTCACGACGATTTCCTTTACCGTTTTCAGAGTAGGTATTGGCACCACCCCTTACTTCCCGTGGGTGTCGTAAAAGGCGACTAAGGGTCTTACCGGAGAATGGGCAGCAGCGTTCTCTATTTATTCCACCATCATACCATACTGCGATCGCCAACCCGCCTGCCAAGCGTGGCGATTATGGCAAACCCCCCCCAAAATTGGGGGAGGCCTATGTCCAGCAGTGGACGTCTATCGGCTGAAACGATTGGTAATTAAATAATGTATGCGGGTTTTATAGTGCCTGCTTGGGGTCGAACCCACGGCCTTGAGTCGCGGCCGTTACCACCGGGCCACCCTGCTCCCACTCCATATATCATCTGCCTGCCTTTTCCCAACTATGTTGGGGTCGGCTTCCAGTCTAACTGGATGCAGCTGAATACCAGTATTTTACATGGAGCGACTGCCTATCTGACCTCCACAACCCAGTTACTGGGTAATACGATACCCCTTGGTAAGACTGGTTGTCAGACTTACAGCATTCTGGCTACCCGTAACGACTGTCAAAGATTCGCAAATGACAGCCACTCCCACTGCACAGAATGCTCCCACTCCATATAATAAAGTTTATTTTAGACTAAATGAGCAGTGACAAGGAAACATAAATTATTCGTTTTAAAAACGTTTTGAAAAATCTCCACACAGTAGGTGTCTGAAGATGGACGGCGCCGCCGGCGAGGCCAGCCCAGAAAGAGATGGCGAGATGACCTGGACGCGTACCGCGAGGCTTTTGGGGGAGGCCTCTTTGCACAGCAATGGGACTGAATAGGCTAGCAAAAAAAAAACTTAATTTAAAGAACAATGTCTTTGCAAGCAAAGAAAATCTTACTTCGAGCGGCTAAAATAAAAAAAAAAACAAAAAAATAACATTATTAGTTTATCTTGATAAAGTTAATCGCATGTCAATAGCCGTAATAAGAATATGAAGAACAGCTGATAACCGACGAAAACTTTCTACACTACTGTAGATCTAGAAGTATGGACGTATTCCACATTGGGCACCAGCTTAAATGGTGCATTCACTCAGGTGCCATTGAAGCGGGTGCCCAATCTGGAATATCGACTTATTCCACATTAGGCACCCGCTTTATATGCTGATTTCAAGGTTACATGTCAAGGTCGATGTCCTGTGACCCATATAACAAGGATATGCGTACCTATTATTTTTAATGTATAAACAAAACATAGGCGTTCATAACAATGTCTATTACAAAAGACATTGGATAGAAGCTGCATAAGAAACTAATTATTAAACTAAAGTCATCATCATCTGCCTGGGTTTTCTATGTTGTTGGGGTCGGCTTCCAGTCAAACCGGAGGCAGCTGAATACCAGTATTTTACATGGAGCGACTGCCTATCTGACCACCACAACCCAGTTACTGAGTAATGCGATACCCCTTAGTAAGAGGCTTCTGACAGCCAGTAACGACTGTCAAAGATTCACGAATGACAGCCGGGACCAACGGCTTAACGTGCTTTATGAGACACGTAGTGGTCTTGGTATGTAAAGACGGTCACCGATCGACGGATCAACCGCGGCAAGCGTAGCTCAATCCGATCGATCAACGCGTGCGGCTGTTATTACTTAGCCACAAGCCACAAGCCCCTCAGTTACTAAACTAAAGTCATAATAATAATGATGTATTATAACTCGTGTCGGTGAATGGGGATGCACACGTGTCGACTAATGTCGGTGTTAGATCAACGCACTATCGTGAACTAGTGCAAGTGTGAGCATCGCATTTGGGGAAGCATGCGGGTGTTAACCCCGACGCGGACGAATGTCAAAAAAAACTGATGTCAAAAATTATAGTTTCTATAATTTTAGCACTGACCTCTATCATAAAATGGCGCCGATTCTGTTGTTCACAAACTAAACTAAATTTAAGTTCATGCATCTTTTTCTTTCTATTTCATTAAGAAAAGGACAGAAGATAAATTTAGTTTAGTCCTGTCAAATTAAGATACTCCATAGACAACTTTAGACGAGATTAAAAAATTGCCTATTAAAAATACGTCAATTTACGTCAGACGCTGACTAATTTGACAGGACTAAACTAATATTTACCTTCTGTCTTTTCTTAATGAAATAGAAAGAAAAAGATGCCTGAACTTAAATTTCGTTTAGTTTGTGAACAATAGAATCGGTGCCAATGTATAATACAGGTCAGTCATTTTTAGCCATTGTTTTTTTTTTAAGTTTCAAAAGAGGTGCTATACTTACATCAAGCTAAAAAAATAAAAAAATAGGTTATTATAAGTAGTGTTAAATGATTTTAGTTTTGTTTTTTCTAATGTAAGTAAGATTATAAATGATTACTAATTACTGGCTAAATTAGGTAGAGATTATAAATGATTACTAATTACTGGCTAAATTACTTTTCGTTGGTAAAATATTATTATTTTGACAGGATTTTAAATTTTTCGTCTGCACAAAAATTAACAGCAAAATAAACAGCTGGCAAGAACATTTTTGAAATGTCTTATTTAAAAAAAGATAACTGGAAATCTCTGTTTCTATGGAAAATTTAAAATCGGTCTAATTTGCCTGTAAAACAATTTTTCGAAAATGTTCTTAAGTACCTAACTTTTTAGACCTTTGTATCCTGCTTATGCGTATGAAGTTTCATTAAAAACTGTTCATTCATTTCGATAAACAAGGGCTTGAAAGTTTGTATGAAATGCTGTACGTCGTAAGCGCTCTTAAATGTTGTGAAAGCAGGTATCAGTGGTACTTACTGTCAGCTGCAACATTAATATGTTTGTATTAATAGAATATTCTAGCCATATACTACTATTATATGTATACTAGAGATCTTAGAGTAAGAAAGCTATAGAGCATCGGGTAGCGTGGCCACACATGAGACAAAAACTAACCTAACTAACATGAGCTACATAAGTAGCTGCCTTGAAAAAACTGGCACGCACTGAGAGACGGAAATAGTATAGCTTTATCCTTTTCTGTTACCAAATAACTCAATACTTTATCCCTTTCTTGTGAAAATGAAATGGAGCTACCCGCCGTCTATACTTTTTTTTGTCTAAGCTAGAGATACACTGGCAACTTAAGAATTTTGTAGGTAGCGCCATCTAGTTACCAGGACATACACTATTACATACACAAACACACATACTATACCTACGTAGTAGTACTACACACAGCTATATTGTACCGAGTAGAATAATGTAGAATGGTTAAAAATTTTGCTGTAGGAAATCTAAACCTAAAAAATTAAAATCTGGTTCTAATATATTTTTAGGTTTAGTTTAACCACAGTCGCGCGAATTTCCAACTATTCTACATTATTCTACTCGGTATAGCTAATTAGTTATTACAATAAACTTGTTGTTTCGAGGATAATAAAACAAATACCAATTTCAGATGTTCATATTTATTGGGTAAAACAAAACATTACATAACTCAGTATATATTTTGATGACTAGGCAGCCGGGCACACTACACTTGTTCGACACATTGTTATTTAAACACAAAACACTTAACCGATATGGTCCAAACTCCAATTTACGGAGGGCCTAAGCAATTCTGTTCGATCACGGAGGAACACAGGGGGCTCAACTCAACGTGATTTAGAAAGAAGAGACACAATGGGAAAGTTTATCTTCCAAGATTTTTAGCAAATACGGAGTAACAAAATCAACGTAAATTACACTTAAATCGGAAAGAAAACGAAATAATTACAAAAATAAGCGCAACCGTCGACGCTTTTTTTTGCAATGAAATGTCAATATCATGTGGCCCTATATTGTGTTATAAATTCTACTATAAGTTTATTTTTGATCAATATGAACAAAATATTAATGAATTATTATGATCCGGGAACTTTTACAAACATAAAAAAATACAAAAAATTATAACTAACTCACAATAGATCAAAAATAAAATTAAATGGTTACAGTTCTACTAAAATATACTACCAATTTCTTAATGGATTTACGCTGACAACACTGTTCATTTTTAATTTATGTCCTGGTAGATAGATGGCGCTGAATACTAAGAAATTAAAATGTATAGAAGTTGCCACCCCCTGATTCTAGCGTTTAGAATCAATAATTTATTATGCTACTGTTTGTAATAGGTACCACAGTAGAGATGATGCAATTTTATTTTTATTTTAAACTCAATAAAATATTGTTTGCAAACAATACTATCAAATCTTTATTCGTAAATGTAGGTTTTATTACAATAGGATGTTATAATACGATGGTCATTTCGCTACATTTTACTCGAGAGCAATACAAATAGTAATAAAGTTAGTGGTGTCGAAGCCACAGACACATTTAAAATAAAATAACTCATTTACCTAACACACATTTATCTGTGTGGTGCCGGACTTAAAGAATTGCACCACCCCTTACTTCCCGTGGGTGTCGTAAAAGGCGACTAAGGGTCTTACCGGAGAATGGGCAGCAGCGTTCTCTATTTATTCCACCATCATACCATACTGCGATCGCCAACCCGCCTGCCACGCGTGGCGATTATGGTAAACCCCCCCCAAAATTGGGGGAGGCCTTTGTCCAGCAGTGGACGTCTATCGGCTGAAACGACGACCTAACACACAAATTATACTAACACACAAAAAGTGTAAAAGCTTAAAAAATTGCCAAGTTATAAACATTTTAAAATAACTGCTGGACAGAGGGTACTATCACAGTAGTAATTACCCCCTTGGGGTATTAGTGTCTGCTTTTCTTGCTTTTCTATGTAAACCATGATTAAGTAAAGACTTTAAGGTGAATGGATAGTGGTAGACCGCGAAATTCAAATTTCTACCATTTTGTTAATGGTAGAAATCTAACTTAGAAAGATGTGTTAATGATTGTAATGATTATAATTCTCTAAATATGTACCTGTTATTGTCGCGAATCATATTTTGATCAAGATACAACCTGATATTGACCAGCAAATTGCAAAAAACGTAAGAAAATTTGAATTTCGCGGTCTCAACTACCCATTCACCTTAAGTAAGTACTCAGACTGTTTTCGTGACACTCTTGAAACAATTACGATTTTTTTAAATCATCCCAATTTGCCCCACCGAGCCGCCCCACTGCACGGTGGTGGGGCAAAGTGGAATGTCTAAAATTTTGCAGTGGAATCGGCCCAACTAATTGCGTTCTCAACCCCAAAACAAATGCGCTAGACAAACATTTGTTACGTGCGCAGGATTTGAACCTACATAATACGTGCTTTCAAAGACATGTTTTTAAAGATTTTAATGCATAAAATAACATAACATTACCCCTGTAATATCCGAAGCGCTAGGCAGATGTGTACCAGTGTACCCAATCTCTCTACTCCGAGCTGCTAATGAGAAATTCCTGACGGAGAATCCTAATCAGACGGCCCGACCTGGGAATTGAACCCAGGACTACATGCTACACACTAGACCAAAGAGGCTAAAAATAATTTATAAAAGAAATACTCACTGTTGCGACAATTTCCTATAGGTAAAAAGAAAACAATTTCATATGAATTAGTATTTAGGTTTTACATTTATTACATACTAGCTGTGCCCCACGGTTTCACTCGCATAAGTGTCGATCCCGTGGGAATATCGGAATAAAAAGTAGCCTATATGTTAATCCAGGGTGTCAGCTACCTCCATACAAAATTTTATCAAAATTTGTCTAGCCGTTTGTGCGTGAAGAAGTAACAAACATACAATCACACTCACAAACTTTCGCCTTTATAATATTAGTATGATGTGAGTGCAAACATCTCAGGCCTGTGGGCGGCTAAATTGGGGCTGAGTCGTCGCTCAGCAGTCAGGCTCTAAGGCGCCATCTCCGCCGGCCAGAAAATCGCGGTGATAGTCATGCGGTGCCATCAAATTATCGGCGCGATAATATCGCCGTGTGGAGATTGATTCATAGAGTTTCTATTGAATTTGATAACCATTGCGAGTCTATCGCTGCGATTATCTCACTCGTGGAGATGGCGCCAAAGAGCTGGCACGCAGTATTATATGCGTGGCCTTGGGAGGATGTGCGGTCGTGGGATCGGCCGCACTTGGTGATGGGGCCCGCTAGACAAGGCGGGCTGAAACCAGTCGGGGGTGCGGCGAATGCACTACTAATAGGGGAAAACGGGGTAATGGGGATCAGCTAGCAATGGGGATCAGCCAGACATCTACAAAACTAAACATCGGAGAGTCTCGTAAAGGACCTCTGCATCCAGCCCCTGCCATTGTTACAAACGACTCGATTTAGACCCGCGCGCGCGTTTCCGTATGACAGCCGCATGTCGATTTTATTATAAACTAGCTGACCCGACAAACGTTGTTTTGCCATATAAATTATTTCTAGTTGCCCGGCGCTACTTCGTTTAAGTGGTGTCCTACCCTACCCCTACCCTACTCCTACCCTACTCCTAGACTACTCCTACCCTACTCCTACCCTACTCCTACACTACTTCTACCCTACTCCTACCTTACTTCTACCCTACTTCTACCCTACTCCTACCCTACTCGAGGATGGGAAATCATCAAATGACTCCTCCCGCTCTGGGTGGAGCGGAAGGGAGTGTCAGACTCTTACTGACTAAAACCCACCCGTGTTCCTTCCTTAGCCCTTTATGTTCCGGGCCAGCGGTAACCCTTTCGGACAATCCCGCTGACCCGGCAGGCTTCGGCCCTAAGGGGCCCCTCCTCGATGCTGACATCTCTTTGAGGCGCGCGTGGAACACGTACGCGCCGTCCGGCACGGGCCTGGTCCTGATCGGGCGGTGAGCTACCCATTACTCTCCGCCCGCAGGCCCGCGCCTACGGTGGCCGGGAGTCGTCACGCGGCTCCCAACGCCCGGAGCGTCTCCCGCGGCGGCTGGGACGGGAGGCTCTCTCCCTGAGCCGTTCCGCCACCTCCTTCGCTAGCATGACTGCTTCGCAGAAGGAGGTGACTGCCTCCCACTCCCTCTCGCCCCGGACCATGGCTTGCACCAGGGCCGGACGCGAGAGGTCGCCGTCGCTGCCAATCGCCTCTACGAGGACACGGCGGTGCTCCGTCCAAGCGGGGCAGACCTCCACCGTGTGCTCCACCGTGTCCTCTGGGCGATCCTGGCAATGGTGACACCCGGGCGTTTCCTCCCGCCTGATGATGTGCAGGAACCTCCCGAAACTTCCGTGTCCGGTGAGGACCTGCGTCAGGCGGTAGGTGAGGGCGCCGTGGCGCCTCTCTAGCCACTCCTCAAAGAGGGGTCTTATCGCCGCTATCGCGGCGTGCCCTGCGCTGGGTTGCGACAGTCGCTCTTTCCATGCCGCCATGAGATTGCGCCGGAGATCGCAGCGATTTGCCGCGGAAGCGGATCCTCCCCCCGGCGCAGTGCCTCCGCGCGCCACTCATACAGGCGCGCGAGGACTATCGCCTCCAGATCCCACGGCGGCAGTCCGGCAAGGAGGCTTGCCGCCTCGCCAGAGATCGTGCGGTAGCCCCGGATAGCCCTTATGGCTACCACCTTCTGGGGCGCGTTCAGGTAGTGGGCGGCTCGCCGCCGCAGTGAACGCGCCCACACCGGGGCCCCGTATATGGCCATGGACCGCACGACCCCCCGCGTAAAGCCTCCGGCAGGAGGCGTTTGGCCCCCCCAGGTTGGGCAAGAGCCGCTTGAAGGCGGCCCCGGCCCGTTCCAGTTTGGGGGCACTCCTACCCTACTCTTACCCTTCTCCTACCCTACTCCTAACCTACTCCTACACTACTCCTACCCTACGCCTATAAGTAAAAAAAAAAAGATAAAAAGTATCCTATGTCCGTCTCCTGGTTCTAAGCTACCTCCCCACCAATTTTCAGCCAAATCGGTTCAGCCGTTCTTGAGTTATAAATGGTGTAACTAACACGGCTTTCTTTTATATATAAGACTAGCTTTTGCCCGCGGCTTCGCTCGCGTTAAGTGTTATAAAAAAAAAACTAATACATTTACATCCTCCATCATCCCTTATTTTATCCCTATGGGGTTGAATTTATCAAAATCCTTTCTTAGGGGATGCCTACGTCATAGTAGCTATATGCATGCGAAGTCTCAGCCCGATCGGTTTAAAATTGACAAAGTTTCATACAAACTTTCATCCCCTATTTTATCCCCTTGGGGGTACAATTTATCAAAATCCTTTCTTAGCGGATGCCTACGTCATGACATCTACCTGCATGCCAAATTTCAGCCCGATCCCTCCAGTGGTTTGGGCTGTGCGTTGATAGATCACTATGTCAGTCAGTCACCTTTGAGTTTTATATATTTAGATTTTCGTAATAATGAAACATAAGGGGTTTAATTTACTACTGTGTTTTAATAAGACTTTTATGTGTATTTAGTCTGTCACTGAAAATAGTGATTTGCAACTTAAATTGTGATAAGTAATAATTTCTAGTTTATTTGATGTTTTACTTTTTTCTCATTCATCATTTCCCACAGGGTGATCACAATTGCCATCACCTCGGTGCAATGGGGATCAAAACTGTTTTTTATAACTTCTATAATTACCAAAGTGTGAACATAAAATGATTAAAAGTGATCTCAGTTGATAGATGAATAAGTAAATTATGTAATTAGGCGGTTTCTTAAATAAAGATTTTATTTTTAAATAAGCTTTTATTTTATTTCTCGCTTAAGTGGTTCCCATTACCCAGATTTCCCCTATCTCCCGGGCCCCCGACTCATGGCACTGGAGGGAATAGTGGCTTTTAGTCATTAGGAGCCCGACATAAGAACATCCGTAAGGATTTCACAACGAAAAAAAAGTACTTATGTAATTTACAAATATTTTTCAGTGTAAGTCAATAAATTTAACTCAAATTATGGCATCAAAAATACGGGCAAAGTACTAAATCAAAGTACTAAAGTATTTAGATTTGTAAGATGTTACTAAATTATGCATTTATATTTTATTATTATGTATACTTATTAAAAATATAAAACAAAATAAAAACATTAAGAAAATAAAAAACTTGATGTTACTTACGCTCTGAAAATATAAGAAATAAAATTAACGTTTGAACAACAACGATTGAAATGAACGAACTGAAGCCGCGAATAATATTAACAATAATTATGTAGTATAGCCAGAACTTAAGAGTTGATCATTACATGAAGTGTTCGACCATTTCATGAATTGGTTACTTACTTCCTGAAAATAATGAGAAAAATCAGATTAACATTTGAAGCAATGAAAAACTTACGGTATAAACAAAGTTATTTAAAAAATAAAAAACCCGACTGCGGTAAAAAAATTAAGTTAAAAAAACTGAAGAGCTAAAAACATGCCCATTTTAAATTAAATAAAAGTTGGAAGCACGCGGGACCCATTTGAATTTGAAAATATAATAAAAATGGTATGGGTCCCGCCTGCTTCCAACTTTTATTTAATTTAAGAGGGGCTTGTTTTTAGCTTTCAGTTTTTTTCTAACTTAAGTTTTTTGTCGCAGTCGGGTTTTTTTTTATTTTATTAAATAACTTTTTTATTTCCAGCTTTTAAGTTTACAAATGTGAAAGATTTCGCAGACGATTTAGTTCTTGGTAGGTGTTTTTCTACGATTTGTCACTTCGAATTGCTTTTAACCATCTATGTTGAATATGTTTTTGTAATCACCTTTTAAAACCCTTTATGTTGATACCCCACTGGATAGATTTTGAAAAAAAAAAATTTTTTTGGGACTTAATATGGCGCCAACAATCGGCCACTTTATTTTTTTCAATTTTGATATACCCAGTGTCACTCTCACAATTAAGACGAATCTAACGGCACCTCTCAAGTTGAAATCGTTCAAGCCGTTTAGGCTAGAGAGCGTGCCAAAGAAATATACATACATAATACACTCGAAAAACATAATCCTTCTTCTGGCACCGTCGGGTAAAATGCAATTAAGTTAGTAAAAATATGTTCCATGTTTTCAAACACCGATTCTTTTTAACCATTGCGAAATGACATCTATCAATCAATCTATGTATCACCGAGTATTTTGCTTTTACCACGATACTTGAAAAAAACATACAAGTGAAGACGAAAATACAACTATAATTAAATTTAAGGGGCTTACTGGACCTAAACGCAAAAAAACGCAAGTTTAAGAAACAATAAAAGTATATGATCGACTACAATAAACAAAATCAGAATAATATACGATATTCTTTAGGATATATGCTCGGTTATATGCTAGGTTCAAACCCAGACGGGCGCTTTACTTTGTGTAAATTATTTTATAACCACTTGCTCTTGCTTTTACAACGGTGATGGAAAATATAATATTTGTTTTTTAATAACATGTTGCGCCGACCCCAATTAAATTGGGATAAGGGCAGGAGAATGATGATGATTTTTTTTTAATATTTTTTGGTTAAGATTTATTTTGATAGTTGTAAAAAAATTCAAAAACCTCCTATGCTTTCATTTATTGTCTCCACATTGTATGTTTTTTAAGCAAAGTTTAACACTGTTAGAAATAGCGAATGGGCCATCACATGCAAGGAATGAAAAAAAAAAATCAAACGGCTTTTAAACGAATTCATGCTACTTACGGTCTGAAAACAATAAAATTTACATTAATATTTGAACAACAAACAATCCGAAATGGGTTTTTTTTAAATTGTTAAAGCCTTCAATGATTTCAACCGCGTTTACCCTTTTTGTCCACTGAAATTACTTTTTTGCATTCATCGCCTTTCCCATACGAAACAGGTACTTAGCTATAAGTATTCTTATGGATCACTCAGTTCAGCAAATTTAAAAACATTGAGTTACTCATAATTTTTTAACAAAAGGTATTTGTGTTATTATATTTATTGTACAAATATATTCGGAACATGTACATTTTAGGATAAACAATAGATCTATAGAAAAAGTCATCCGAAACCTTATTACAACGATCTCTCAGACAAAATGGTGTCTGTACTGAGTGATCCAATGATACTGTCCAAAGATACCTGGAAGAAGCTTTAAATACCCTGATGGGTTTAAAAAATGTTGTGACAAATTTTTAACAAATTTTAGAGATATAAATTTAGTCAGTAGAGTAAGTTTATGTTGAGATTTAGCTCATAGCCGTTTTTGCAAAATGTCTGAATTGAGTGATCCACATTTTCGGCAATAACTGAAGACCCTTGAGAGTGACAAATTTTTAACTTTGGGCTATGAGTTTTGACTATTTTTGACTGAATCTACAATCAGTTTTTGTCACGAAATAAAAAAAGATCACTCAATCCAAATGCACATCAATTTAAATGACGTTTCCAACATTCAAATTACAATATTGCCGTCACAACAGGGGGTCTACTCCCTAACTCCGTTAACGAAGTAATGAGCCCGTCCGATAATAGTCCGATACGTCGGAATGAACCCTACTCCCTAACGATTTCGGATTCATCAGTTTCAAACGGAATCATAGACAATATTCGTGAACGAACGACGCATGGCGATAGAGTTGCCCTATTTTACCGGTCGATTACCGGTTTACTTATTTTGTAGTTTTCTAGCTTATTAAACAAAAATTAATACTTTTGTCGTTATGAAATTACCACATTTAAAAAAATATCCTTTTTATTATGTTTTTAAATATAGAATTGAATTATTAATGCCAATTTTGTCCGGAAACCGGCATCATCCTGTTGATACCTTTGCCTGTTACTTTTTGAAGGACATTTTCCACAGACTACTTTTGACACTTTCAAATGAAATGTCAAATTGTGAACCGGGAAGTTTTAAAATTTCCAATATTTTATTATGCTTACTAGTTATTTTTGTTTATATGGCCCCAGCCGCTGCAGCAACACACGGGCAAATTGAGGCCCTTCTCGATTTTGTGGGTGAGAACCATGAATTAGCTCGCGGGTTATTGAGGGGTGCCGACGGGAGAGTTCGCTCAAAACGGCTGTAGGAAAACCTGTGCAACTCCCATAACTCAATGGGAAGTTGCACTAAGTCTGCCTAGTAGTGGCAAAGGGTGAGTTTTATACATTATTCGTCAATAATAATATGATTTTAAGGTCTTGTCATCTGTAAGGAGGAGTGGAGGATGACTGATTATTATCATTGTATTCACTTACAATGATAATAATCAGTCATCCTCCAAATACTTATCTGTAGGAGTACTTACGAGTATAGTGGTTTTTATATAGCTTCATAAAATTAACCAAATATTCAAATTTTAGGTGTGGTCTGACAAAAAACGCCTTGCCAAAAAGGCTGCTGGAGCTGCCAAAAGTCAGCAAGTGGAGGCCCATTGGTAGCACAACCCTCTCCCAAGTGGAATTAAAGATACTATCGATAATGGGAGAGGGTTTTAGAGAGCTGGAAACCGGAGCAAGAGTGCCAGCTTTTCCATTGGTAAGAATTACATTTATAATTTATGATAGTAAGTCTGTTCAATGGTAAAAAAACTAAAAGCAATAAGTATTGTATTTATAATTATAATTTATTAAATAATAATAAATTACAGATAACTACACAATTATATTTGTACACATCTTATATTTGTACGACGCTCAGGCAAAACATGACTGTCATAATTATAATTTTCATGTAACATCTTGCATACTATGTGTGTATACTCATGTTTTGGACAAATAAAAAAATATCTTATCTTATCTTAACTTATCTTATATATGTTCTGATGTATCCGTCAATGATATTCAGTTTTTGTTGTACAGCTTCCACCTGTAAGAGATCCAGAGCCAGTAGCTACCTCACCCACTCATGCTCCTACACGTGCCGACCCACTCTCCCAGGAGCAACTCTCTACATGAGGAAAACCTAAGATGTACCTACCAACTCTTGATGGTGCATAATGAAAATAAATGAAATAAACGATTAAAGTTAATTCATTGTTTTATTCCAAAAAAAATCCAATATTGGCAAAACTTAGCATGTACTAAACTCTAATGGTAAAATCCCGAAACATTGTCTCTTTTTACCCGACTGCGCGGCGCAAAGGAGGGTAATATGTTTATCAGTCTATATTTATGTACTTATGTATGTATGTCTTCAAAAGAGGAATTAAATCCGCACATAAGTCCTCGAATTATTCCCGAGTGAGCCTATAGTTTCCTATGAACTCAACGTCGGGAATACTCGCCAACCTAAAGTTTTGGCGAAAATTATATCGACGTTGCCTCCGCTCTTCCTGTAAAGCTTCTTCAATAATTAAAAAAGCAGCCATAGTTCAAATTCTTAACTATCGTCTACAGCACGAGAACTATTTTGATGTCGTATCAACTGACATAACTATCCGTCGAAACCAATGTCAAGTTCAACTGTTCGGACGGGCAAAAACACATCGGGAGTAGGGACAATTGTCAAAACGCGTTGAAATTCATTCTTCGCTCGGACCCCGAGCGAATCATCCGTCCGTTGGTCATAGGGAGTAGGAAACGCCCGTAACGAAGGCCGAAGCGACGGACTTCGTGCTTAGGGAGTAGACCCCCAGCACAGGGCAATTCTCGTATAACGTTCACACTGATCTCAGTCTCAATCTATCAAAAATTCCTCTAATGTCCCTTCATTTTTGACAAATTTTTGACATTAATTGTCAAAAACTTGACTAAAAGTAGCCGAAAAGAGATTGCGTCTAGATTTTGAATGTCTCTAGTTAGACTGAAACTGAATACACTACTGTTAAGGTAAGCACATAAAAAAGCCGCATCAGGTTGCATTGCATCGCAAGCCAATCGAAAAAGCGTAGTGCGGCCTGCCTTCAATAACGATGCGAAAGTGATGTAAATGGATTTTTGCTCTACTATGCGGCCTGCCTAAATGTGCTGAGCCTTTGTCGTCATTTTATGATCATCCTTCGTCTTTTTTGCAAATACTTAATTTATTACTATTTATTGGTACTTACATTCTGAAAATATACAGAAACCAAATAACATTTCACATCCAGAAAAATACATTATTGTTGTACTCTGAGTCCTCAGGAATGTTTTCGTGATATTTTTTATTGGTTGATTGATATATATAATAGACCACTTTTGCTCTCGGAATTAAAATATATTTTTAATTAATAATCATAACTTGTACAAGAATAGATTGAACGGTGACCCCCTAACTATGTATGTGCCTGTTATTTTGGGAGTCGGTACAGAGTCAATACTAACTTTTATGTTTTTTAAATAAATACGTTTGAGAATACTGAACTCAAGTATGTAGATAATAATGTTCAATTATAAAAAAATAAGACCTATTTGAGCAGACTACCAACTTGCTCCTGGGTCGCACAGGTGCAATGGTGACATGTCAAAACATAGGGATGTCTGTGCTACATCTAAATTAAATAATATTGTAATTTTACACATATACCTTCCAGAATACATGCTCCTAATAGGGAATATGCATGTATTTTTTAAATAATTTTATTCGATAATTACAGCGCCGTATAACTGTGAAAAATATTCAAAGACAAAAACGCAATTGAAAGTACTAAAAAAAATGTTAAAAATAGGCAACCGACACGGGCACCTTAAACGCCCTCCGTTTTGGTGCACTTGGTGTAACAAAATAGTCTACTTGCCACAATGGCAACGGACAGAATCGCAAACACTGCTATAAAACCACTGTCCTGTATTATACACTTGTATGATAGAGGTCAGTGTATAAAAAACATTGACAGATATTGTTATTATAGACTTTTACACTTTTACATCATGGCTCTGACTAATGAGTTCGCTTTTCAATTTATTCTTTTTTGTCTTTTTTTTCAACGATTTATAATATAATTTTTTTAATTTTCCACATAAATATTGCTCTTTTTAAAAATTAGTTTCTTGCTCAAAAAGAAATTATAATCAAAAATATTGATGGAGGCATTATTCTGAAGAAATAAAGTTTATTAAAAAAATATTTAGTCCTTATTTTAACCATTATAATTATGGATATTCCCTATTATAGAAAATGCGCATAAAATGCCATTGTGTATTTTAAAAGATCTAAGCGGTTACACAGACATACACTGAAAATGACTTTGTTTTGTGTATACTTAGATAGATTATGTAAATGATTATGTATCAAAATTACTTACGGACTGAAAGTAATAAGAGAAATCAGATTAACACTGTGACATACAAAAATACATAGTACCGTCTAACTTTTATACAAATTATAATATTGGTAACGCAATTTTGCCAGTTTTGCTTAGTTAGATAAAACCTTAATCCTAAATCTGCCTACCTTTTGCCTTCCAGTCCAATTGTTTGCTACTGAATACAAGTAGGTATTTTACATGGAGCGCCTGTTTATCTCACTTCCTCAACCCAGTTACTGGGTACAGGATATCTTTTGGTTGTCAGACTTTTGAGAAACCCAACGACACTTTGCCCGACCCGGGAATCTAACCCAGGGCATCATGCTTAACAGTAGCGCACGGTACCACTAGAGCAACAAGGATTAATTAAAGTGTAGGTAATATTATTTAGGCATCACTTAAATGTCACCTAGTGTTAAATCGGACATTACTGAACATTTTAGAACGTTGATTTCATATTTATTTAAATGCTCTGTGTGGTGCCGGACTTAAAGAATACCACCACCCCTTACTTCCCGTGGGTGTCGTAAAAGGCGACTAAGGGCCGTACCGGAGAATGGGCAGCAGCGTTCTCTATGTATTCCACCATCATACCATACTGCGATCGCCAACCCGCCTGCCAAGCGTGGCGATTATGGCAAACCCTCCCAAAATTGGGGGAGGCTTATGTCCAGCAGTGGACGTCTAACGGCTGAAACGAACGAACTTTACCCGCGACTTCGTCCTCGTGGGTTTCGTGCTTTTCTCAAAAAAAATTAACACCCTCTCCACCTCCCTTTGAAAGGTAACTTTCGAAAATTAATGTTTACGATATTTATAAGTTATAGTTTCTGCCCGTGACTTCGTACGTGTGAAATTTTTTGTTGATGCTCCGCTCCTATTAGTCGTAGCGTGCTGTTATATAACCTTAAACCTTCCTTGATAAATTGACTATCCAAAACAAAACAAAATCGAATCAGTGTAGTAGTTTCGGAGCCTGTTCAATACAAACAAAAAAATCTTTCCTCTTTATAATATTAGTTTAGATTCATCTTCTGCCTAGCCTTTTCCTAACTATGTTGGGGCCGGCTTCCAGTCTAACCGAATGCTGCTGAATACCAGTATTTTACATAGAGCGACTGCCTATTTGACCTCCACAACCCAGTTACTGGGTAATATGATAACCCTTGGTAAGACTAGGTGTCAGACTTTCAGGGTTCTGTCGACCCGTAATGACTGTCAAAGTTCCACGATTGTGCTCTCTGAGTCGCGGAGGAGTCTTGGTATGTAAAGATGGTCACCCATGCTGCTGTTATTGCTAAGCCACAAGCCCCCTGTCAACATCAATCAACATTATAGCAAATATATCTCACACTTATTTAATTACCTCGTTCGTGTCGGGCTGAAAATCATAAGAATAATCAGATAAACATTGTGACATGCTAAATAAATAGTATCGTCCGACCTTGTCCTATTCGCGCGAATACGTGATCGTCATGATAATTTGTCACTTATTTGTTTTGAAAATCTGAACGCATCGTCTACCGCCCCGACGACGCGTTCGGGTTCGTCGAACAAATTATGGCGACGATCAATTCGAATCGAGCCGCGTTCAATTTAGACGACGGTTCCAAAATTCAAATAATTACAATATTGCCGTCGCAATAACAGAGGGCACTTCTCCTCGTATATCGTCCACACTGATCTCAGTCTCAATCTTTCAAAAATTCCTCTAATGTCCCTTCAATTTTGACAAAATTTTGACATTGATTGTCAAAAACTTGCAAAAAGTAGCCGAAAAGAGATTGCGTCTAGATTTTGAATATCTCTAGTTAGACTGAAACCTAATACACCTACTGTTAAGGTAAGCACATATAAAAGCCGCATCGGGTTGCATTGCATCGCATTCCAATCGAAAAAGCGTCGTGCGGCCTGCCTTCAATAGCGATGCGAAAGTGATGTAAATGGATATTTGCTCTACTATGCGGCCTGCCTACATGTGTATCATCAGCATTTGTCGTCATTTTATGATCATCCTTCGTCTTTTTTGCAAATACCTAATTTATTACTATTTATTGGTACTTACATTCTGAAAATATACAGAAACAAATTAACATGTCCACACACAGAATAATACATTATTGTCACATCCAGAAAAATACATTATTGTTGTACTCTGAGTCCTCAGGATATTTTTTATTGGTTGATTGATAGATATAATAGACCACTTTTGCTCTCGGAATTAAAATATATTTTTAATTAATAATCATAACTTGTACAAGAATAGATCGAACGGTGACCCCAAACTATGTATTTGCCTGTTATTTTGGGAGTCGGTACAGAGTCAATATTAACTTATATTTTTTTTTAATGAATACGTTTGAGAATACTGAACTCAAATACGTAGGTAATATTGTTATGTTCAAATTATAAAGTTTAAAACCTTTTAACAGACTAGCAACTCGCTTCTGCGTCGCACAGGTGCAATGGTGACATCTCAAAACATAGGGATGTCTGTGCTACATCTAAATTAAATAATATTGTAATTTTACACATAAACCTTCCAGAATACATGCTCCTAATAGAGAATATGCATGTATTTTTTAAATATTTTTATTCGATAGTTTACAGCGCCATATATTTGTAATGCTACTGCTCCATCTGCGTCTTAACGCGCAAATTAACACGTTAATTTAAGCGTTACGTAGATGTGGCCAACGTTTTAATGGCATTTTATACAAATGGCATTATTAATGGCATTAAACGTTAAGCGATAACTCAAGTGTCGGTTTTTTGGACACATCAAAGGGTTTTAGTGCGTAGTTTAGCGCGCTAAGTGATGTTGGCTACATTAATGCCATCTCATTCCACGAAACGCACGCGCACAGGACGCATGCAAGGACGAGTGTAGGTACTTTGTTTAGGCGGTAACTGCATTTTACGAGGACGATAATGGAGTGGTCGAATGAGAAAGCTTTAGAGTTTTTAGAATTATTACTGAAATTACATAAATGCATAAAATAGTTTAAGACGCTCATTTTTGCAACTAGTGTAGCTGCTTCAAGCTCCATTGTGTGTCTAAGTTTAACCTCTTTAATGTGTGTTAACGCGTGACTTCATGAGGGATTAACTCTTTACGGCATTGTAACCTAAGTGTAGCCAACGCGCATTTTTAATGCCCTAATTAACGTGTAGTTGGCCATTGACATTAACTTTAACGCTAACGTAGATGGAGCAGTAGCATAAAAAATATTCAACGACAAAAACGCAATTGAAAGTACAAAAAAAAAATGTAACAAACAGGCAACCGACACGGGCACCTTAAACGCCCTCCGTTTTGGTGCACTTGGTGTAACGAAATAGTCTACTTGCCACATTGACAACGGACAGAATCGCAAACACTGCTATAAAACCATTGACCTGTATTATACATTTGTATGTATAGACTTTTACATCATGGCTCTGACTAATGAGTTCGCCTTTCAGTTTATTTTTTTTGTCTTTTCTTTTTACCGATTATTTTTTCTTTCATTTTAAATTTTTCTATTTTTAAACATTAATTTCTAGCTCAAAAAGAAATTATAATCAAAAATATTGATGGAGGCATGATTCTTAAGAAATACAGTTTATTAAAAAATATGTTGTCCTTATTTTAACATTATCATCATCATAATAATTATGCATATGCATCATCATAATTATACATATTCCCCTATTATAGAAAATGCGCATAAAATCCCATTGTGTAGTTTAAAAGATCTAAGCGGTTACACAGACAGACACTGAAAGTGACTTTGTTTTGTGTATACTTAGATTATGTAAATGATATTATCTATCAAAATTACTTACGGACTGAAAGTAATAAGAGAAATCAGATTAACATTGTGACATACAAAAATACATAGTACCATCCAACTTTTATACAAATTATAATATTGATAACGCAATTTTGCCAGTTTTGCTTAGTTAGATAGAAACCTTAATCCTAATTCTGCCGGCCTTTTGCCTTCCAGTCCAACCGTTTGCTGCTGAATACCAGTAGGTATTTTACATGGAGCGACTGTCTATCTCACTTCCTCAACCCAGTTACTGGGTACACGAAATCCCTTGGTAAGACTGGTTGTCAGATTTGGGCTTGTGACTACCCGTAACGACTGTCAAAGATCTGCGAATGACAGCCGGGACCAATGGCTTAATGTGCTTTCTGAGGCGCGGAGGGGTCTTGGTAAAAGGTCTGTCAAAGATCCACGAACGTGCTTTCTAAGGCGCGGCGGCGTCTTGGTATGTAAAGATGGTCACCCATGCTGCTGCTATTGCTAAGCCACAAGCCCCCTGTCAACATCCATCAACATTATAGCAAATATATCTCACACTTATTTAATTACCTCGTTCGTGTCGGGCTGAAAATCATAAGAATAATCAAATTAACATTGTGACATGCTAAAATAAATAATATCCTCCAGCCTTGTCCTTATTGCTCGAATACGTGATCGTCACGATAATTTGTCACTTGTTTGTTCGGAAAATCTGCACGCATCGTCTGCCGCCGCGACGACGCGTTCGGGTTCACCGAACAAATTATCATGACGATCGATTCGAATCGAGTAGCGTTCAATTTAGATGACGGTTCATAAATTCAAATAATTACAATTTTAATGTCGCAAAAACGGAGGGCAATTATCCTCGTACAACGTTCACAGTGATCTCAGTCTCAATCTATCAAAAATTCCTCTAATGTCCCTTCACTTTTGACAAATTTTTGACATTGATTGTCAAAAACTTAACAAAAAGTAGCCGAAAAGTGATTGCGAATTTTGAATGTTTCTAGTTAGACTGAAACCTAATACACCTACTGTTTAGGTAAGCACATATAAAAGCCGCATCGGGTTGCATTGCATCGCATTCCCATCGAAAAAGCGTAGAACGGCCTGCCTTTAACAGCGATGCGAAAGTGATGTAAATGGATTTTTGCTCTACTATGCGGCCTGGCTACATGTGCATCAGACTTTGTCGTCATTTTATGATCATCCTTCGTCTTTTTGCAAATACTTAATTTATTACTATTTATTGGTACTTACATTCTGAAAATATACAGAAACAAATTAACATTTCACATCCAGAAAAATACATTATTGTTGTACTCTGAGTCCTCAGGAATGTTCTCGTGATATTTTTTGTTGATTGATAGTTGATATAATAGACCGCTTTTGTAAAAATATATTTTCAATTAATAATCATAACTTGTACAAGAATATATTGAACGGTGACCCCCAAACTATGTATTTGCCTGTTATTTTGGGAGTCTGTACAGAGTCAATACTAACTTATATATATTTTTAAATAAATACGTTTGAGAATTCTGAACTCAAGTAAGTAGGTATTAAAACCTATTTTAACAGACTTGCAACTCGCTTCAGCGTCGCACAGGTGCAATGGTGACATGTCAAAACATAGGGATGTCTGTGCTATATCTAAATGACATAATATTGTAATTTTACACATAAACCTTCCAGAATACATGCTCCTAATGGGAATATGCACCTTAAAGGCCCTCCGTTTTGATGCGCTTGGTGTGACGAAATAGTCTACTTGCCAAAATTGTCAACGGACAGAATCGCAAACACGGCTTAAAACCGCTGACCTGTGTTATACACTTGTATGATAGAGGTCACTGTATAAAAAACCTTGACAGATATTGTTGTTAAGGCGCGGTGAATAGACGACTTTTATGTATTTGAGGGGGTGAAGCAGATGAAGTGGGACACGAGTAGTCCCCGCCCACTGCGGGGTGCACCGCGAGAACTTCGTCGATGCGCGACTTCCATTATATTTAAAAGCGTAATTTCGCTACTCAACTAAAATGCACGATTGGCCCAGCGCGTTACTGTCCGGATTCGAACCGCGCTTCCGCGCTGATGACCAGGTTCGATCCAATGGACGCATATTTTTTGTTTTGTTATTTTTTAAATAAGTACAATGTACCTACATATTTTCGTGTTGTTATTTTTTAAATATGTGCATATTTTTGTTTTCTTATTTTTTAAATAATTCAATAGGTAAGTGTTATTTTAATAAAAACAATCATTTTTATGCCTATAGTTATTTTTCTTCAGAATCAAGAGTACTCAATATAATAAAAATAAGATAAAAAAGGTCCACTAAGCTATGGTTGATTCTGAAGAAAAATAATATACAGCGTGTTACAAAAAAGTGTAAGCAATACCAAAGAAGGTCATTGTACTCATCACTATGAACAACTTTTACAATGGCGCCAGCCCTAAAATCGAAAAAAAACAGCTTTTTCATACATTTTTTCCCGAGTGAATAACCTTTTTGTATAAAATAGCAGTTTTCTTTCGCGAATTACGGTGTATACAACGTTGACAGACGGAAGCGTGGAAAGACGAATGAAAGGGTGGACATACGGACTGGGTGGATGGATGGACAGGTGAACGAACAGGAAGGATACATAAAATTTAATAAAGCTATTTATTTTATTATTTTTGACGTATTTACGCGTACGGAGCGAAATGTAAAGTTATAAATTGAAAGAAAAAATTACTCGAAGTCACAATTCTTCAAAATTGAGTCTTCTACTACAACACGGGACGTTTTCTTTGTTGTCGTCACTTGATGTGACTCCTAATGACGATTCTTTTTCTCGCAGTGGCATCCCCCGAGCTCGCCGAGAGTCGACTATTTCAGGCAAAAGCCAGTCCATGAAAAACGACACCAGCTTTTCCTTCATCTTTTTTTCCCAAAAATCGTCATCTTTTTTTATAATTTCTGTTTTTAGTGGCTTGTATATAAACATAATATATACATATTGCATCTAAACTTGAAACTGGAGATCAAGCCGATCCTTTGTTCTCCTATGAGTGACATTTGGGAGAAATTGCAATTGAATAAAGAACTATGGCCGGATATAGTTTGCAGCTGCTGGATAAAATGGTTTATATCAACGACTCTTCGACCTTGAATTGGGTGTATATTACTTTCTTGAGATTCGGTCGACGGTTCAACGAACAGTACATCGTCAGTGATTTCTCTGTAATAAAAAACACGTATTTTTTATTTTATTATAAATAAAAATAAACAAAATATTTACAAATTATGGCAATTACTCGATTTATACAAATACAATGCGTGGACAGACAGACGGCTAGACAGTTATTGACAGTGATTCAGAACAATTGGGCTGGAAGTCTTGAAGTTCGTCATGCCATCTCTTTGGAAGTCGACCGCGGAGACATCGCCTATCCGTCGGCTTCCATTGTGTGATGACCTTCCCCCATCTGTTGATACTTACTCATCATAATTTGATTTTGGATTGGCTCCAGGAGTTACAACTGTTGCAGTTGGAAGTGATGTCCCAGGGCCTTCGTGCTCATAATCCTTTTGTAATCTAAAATTGAAACAACATATTTTTATATCATGTGATTATTTTGAGAAAATGAGGAAATTCAACAATGTGCATTGAGTAATTTGCAATAATTGGCATTTAGAAAATTTTCCATTTTGAGAATTAGGAATTTTTAGAATTTACCATTTTGAGACTCGTATTCCAATTTATTCACTTTATACAATATGTAACAAAAACCTTGTTGTTCCTTGAAAAGGGTCATTGTACTCATCATTTTGAACAACTTTTTCTATGGGACCAACCTTGAAATCGCGAAAAAAAATATCAGCTGTTCCATCCATTTTGTCGATTTAAGTGAACACAAATGTATGAAACAGCTGATTTTTTTTTTCGCGATTTCAAGGATGGTCCCATAGAAAAAGTTGTTCAAAATGACTCCTTGAAAGGAACAACAGGGTTTTTGTTACATATTGTATTGTAGCCATTTTGAGAATTTGTCATTTTGCGCCTAAGCCCACTTAGTCATTTTGAGAAGTGGTCTTTATGCGCTTAGCCCGTTGTGTTATGTTATAAATACCTACTAAAGTTGATAATTTACAAGGTCTTACAGAAGAGTGTAGAAATACGAAAAGGGGTCATTGTAGTCATCATTATAGACAACTTTTACTGTGTCTGTTGTTTTGTGTGTTACTTTCACAATCTTTTTTACAAAACTTTTACTATGGTCTTTTTGTCGCGGGTGATGGACCATTTTCTTTTTCAAAAGTTAGTTGTTCATAAACATGAGTTCAATGACCTCCTGTCGCATTACTAGTTACTACAATATTTTGTGTGTGTTGTATTTTGCATGTATAAGCTTACTCATGAAAAGTTTTCTCCGATGGTTTATCCTCTGACGGATTGTTCACCAACCGTTTCTTTTTACTATAAAGAAAAAACAATAAAATTGCATTATAATTGTTACAAAAATAAGAAAATCAACAAAAGTAATAATTACTGAAAAAATTCAAACAAAAAAATCGGCAAAAGTAAAATAATAATAAAAAAAAAACATTTATATCAAATAAGAAAATTAACAAAAAGCATGCAGTAAATGGCGGGGTTTGAACCAGGGGCGTTAGTCACTGATGCAGAAAACTTTAGTAATGCACGAGGCCGCTAGACCAACGGAGCTGTGGTAAGGTACGTCGAAATTATGCATCTATAGATAATCTATACAAACAAAATAAGGTGTGCACGAAAAAGGTAGACCGTACTTACGTAAGTAAATGATTATTTTCTGAGCGGCGAGCGGAACAAACTGACATAAGTCCGTCAAGCAGCGCGCCTCAGCGGTCACTGCTTTTCCGTAGTTTTCAATTACTTATATGGGTCACTGTCGCTCCGCGTACAAATGAAAGAGAAGGGAGAAGACGCCGCGATGGCGCGACGTTTCGTTCGACTCGTTCGAATTATTTATCATTAAATACATTAATCCTTACAAATATCTTATTTCAATCGATAAATAAAAACAACAGTTCCCTTTATTATTACCTATATATTACATCACTGTTATTAATTTTATCAAGATTTGCTTATAAATAACACAGTTACTATTGCAACGATTTCAATTTTAATGGTTATTTTATGATTTTTTCTATCGAGAAAATTTACCAAAAACGTGTTTTGAAAACAATGGTCCACTCATAAATATGATCAAGATTAACATATATTTTTTTTGCTGCTCTAAAATGTATGCATTTGGCTAAAAAACTGTTTTGTGAAGCCTATTTTGACTAAGTACAGCGCCTTAAAGACTTTTACACTTTTACATCATGGCTCTGACTAATGAGTTCGCTTTTCAATTTATTTTTTTTGTCTTTTTTTTTACCGATTTTTTTCTTTTTTTGAATTTCTCACATAAATATTGCGCTTTTTAAAAAATAATTTCTTGCTCAAAAATGAAATTAAGTATAATCAAAAATATTGATGGAGGCATGATTCTGAAGAAATACAGTTTATTAAAAAAAAAAATTGTCCTTATTTTAATCATAATTATGCATATATTATAGAAAATGCGCAAAAAAATCCCAGTGTGTAGTTTAAAAGCTCTAAGCGGTTACACAGACAGACACTGAAAGTGACTTTGTTTTGTGTATATTTAGATAGATTATGTAAAAATGATTATCTATCAAAATTACTTACCGACTGAAAGTAATAAGAGAAATCAGATTAACAGTGTGCCAAAAATACAAAAAAAATACAAAAGTATAAAAATACATAACTAGTACCGTCCAACTTTTATACAAATTATAATATTGGTAACGCAATTTTGCCAGTTGTTCTTAGTTAGATAGAAACCTTAATCCTAAATCTGCCTGCCTTTTGCCTTCCAGTCCAACCGTTTGCTGCTGAATACCAGTAGGTATTTTACATGGAGCGACTGTCTATCTCACTTCCTCAACCCAGTTACTGAGTACACAATATCCCTTGGTAAGAGTGGTTGTCAGACTTTTGGGCTTCTGACTACCCGTACCGACTGACAAAGATCTGCGAATGACGGCTGGGACCAACGGCTTAACGTGCTTTCCGAGGCACCCTTCCCCCTATCAAACATAATATACCTAATGTTATGCCTGTTTTAATAGATACTAAGCGACACCCAAATGTAATGTAGTCTCCAGTACTTTTACTTAAATCATCAACTATATTAGGGTCGGCTTCCAGTCTAACTGGATGCTGCTGAATACCAATATTTTACATGGAGTGACTGCCTATTGGACCTCTACAACCACTGGGTTGTAGAGGTCAAATAGGCAGTCATGTATCATATTACCCAGTAACTGTACTGGGTAATATGATAAGCCTTGGTAAGACTAGGTGTCTGACTTTCAGGGTTCTGTCGACCCGTAACAACTATCAAAGATCCACGAACGTGCTTTCTAAGGCGCGGCGGCGTCTTGGTATGTAAAGATGGTCACCCATGCTGCTGCTATTGCTAAGCCACAAGCCCCCTGTCAACATCCATCAACATTATAGCAAATATATCTCACACTTATTTAATTACCTCCTTCGTGTCGGGCTGAAAATCATAAGAATAATCAGATTAACATTGTGACATGCTAAAATAAATAATATCGTCCGGCCTTGTCCTAATTGCGCGAATACGTGATCGACACGATAATTTGTCACTTATTTGTTCGGAAAATCTGAACGCATCGTCTGCCGCCGCGACGACGCGTTCGGGTTCACGGAACAAATTATCGCGACGATCTATTTGATTCGAGTCGCGTTCAATTTAGATGACGGTTCCAAAATTCAAATAATTACAATATTGCCGTCGCATTAACAGAGGGCAATTCTCCTCGTATAACGTCCACACTGATCTCAGTCTCAGTCTTTCAAAAATTCCTCTAATGTCCCTTCACTTTTGACAAATGTTTGACATTGATTGTCAAAAACTTGACAAAAAGTAGCCGAAAAGTGACTGCGTCTAAATTTTGAATGTTTCTAGTTAGACTGAAACCTAATACACCTACTGTTTAGGTAAGCACATATAAAAGCCGCATCGGGTTGCATTGCATCGCATTCCCATCGAAAAAGCGTAGAACGGCCTGCCTTTAACAGCGATGCGAAAGTGATGTAATAGTAGATTGTTATACAAGGGTCGGAAGGAATCAATTCCCATACGAGGCATTTAGACGCCCGAGCGCAACGAGGGCGGCTATAGTCCGAGTGGGAATTGATGACTTTCACCCGCGTTAAACACTCTACTTTTCATTTCGAATTTAAGGAAAGTAAAAAATAGTAGTTTTTCTAAAATATTTATTGATAATAATTACATGAATAATAGGTACCTATTTATTAGTCTTTTTTAAATTTGAAATATGGAACACACCACTTCACCGCCACATGAGTAGATTCTGTGTCACCACCGTATCATTCTGTCTGCATTCTTACTTTTACCATTTTTCATAAATGACTTAGAAACCACGATAATCTTGATAAAAATTACTAAAAATTGTGTTGCGACCACAGACTACTTAGAGATACTACGTATGTTGCGACGTGACACTTTTTAGTGCTGACCGTCCACCCAACTTTCTTATTTCGATTCAAAACTTGCATACAGCCTAATCGATACTCGCAATAAAAAAAATGAAAAAAAAATTGTAGAAACTGAATAAAAACTCTTTAAACTAACAAAATGTATTGAAATGTAAAGATAGAATTAATTAATTAACATCATTCTCAAAAAAACTTCTGGTAAGCCTACCTAAAAAATGTTTACTGGGAATTCTGTAGTAAACTATTAGAAAGTATCAAAAATAAAATCCACAATAAATAATTGTCCAATAAATTAAAATAATTTTAAACAGCGAGCGCATTCCGAATATAAATTCAATTATAGAAGCATTTCGGCGCGAAATTCAGTAAATGAGGTACCTGATGGCCTGTCTGTTATTGACATGATATTAGAAGAGATTGAAATGATATTAGAAAAGCATAAATCATTATTATAAACAATGCTTATTGTATTTATTGCTTAAAATTATTTTATTTTATTTTCAAATATCGATTACATTCGTCATATTAATTACTCGAGTCAATCGAAATTAAAAAAAAAAATTGTTTGGAATAATCGCTTTCACACATCATTGCAATAAAAAAAAACAATAATGGTCGGCGATTTGGAACACAAATTGAGTAGTGGTAATGATTAATACGTATTATTGAACAGCTGTGTTTGAATATTACCTTAAAACCTGGGCATTTTCGTTTTGTTTATAATATTATCAATAACATTTGTCACATTTTAAATCTTATCTACATCTGTGTGTGTGAAATTTGTGAAAAGTAAAAATGTAAACACACACGATTGGCGCGAAACTTCGACACTAGATATCAAAAAAACTTCATTACCACTACTTATTTACCTTAAACTATGGATAAATTCGTCAAATACTTAAATGATGTATATTCACAGCCCCTTAAGGTAAAGTCAGGATGTTCGAAATCCCCAATTTTTATGTTTTTTAGCCTCGACCACAACTGACATCAAAATGGCGATTATCGTACCTATGTATGTTGAATTTATTCAAGGTAAATTATTAACTTGTGCGCTAAATATGAAAGATTTAATGGCGTTAACATATAAGCTTTTTATCCAACTCTTCTAATTATCGCACATTCATAAGATTTGATGGGTAGCATAATAAATATTTACATAATCAATTAAGGGTGTCGTTCGTATGTCTGACTGAGCTGACTACCTAACTAGATTTAGTTCTATTTTTAAATTTCATTCCCGCCCTAGGGAGGAAAGCAATTACTATGAGTATTTCCCGCCCAAGGGTGGGAAGTAGCGTTTTTCACCCGCTATTCGGATCAAACAAACACTACTTTCCGAGTATGAGAGATGAAAATGAATTTTTGCTCTACTATGCGGCCTGGCTACATGTGCATCAGCCTTTGTCGTCATTTTATGATCATCCTTCGTCTTTTTACAAATACTTAATTTATTACTATTTATTGGTACTTACATTCTGAAAATATACAGAAACAAATTAACATTTCACATCCAGAAAAATATATTATTGTTGTACTCTGAGTCCTCAGGAATGTTCTCGTGATATTTTTTATTGGTTGATTGATAGTTGATATAATAGACCGCTTTTGTAAAAATATATTTTCAATTAATAATCATAACTTGTACAAGAATATATTGAACGGTGACCTCCAAACTATGTATTTGCCTGTTATTTTGGGAGTCGGTACAGAGTCAATACTAACTTATATATATTTTTAAATAAATACGTTTGAGAATTCTGAACTCAAGTAAGTAGGTATTAAAATCTATTTTAACAGACTTGCAACTCGCTTCTGCGTCGCACAGGTGCAATGGTGACATGTCAAAACATAGGGATATCTGTGCTATATCTAAATTACATAATATTGTAATTTTACACATAAACCTTCCAGAATACATGCTCCTAATGGGAATATGCCCCTTAAAGGCCCTCCGTTTTGATGCGCTTGGTGTGACGAAATAGTCTACTTGCCAAAATTGTCAACGGACAGAATCGCAAATACGGCTATAAAACCGCTGACCTGTGTTATACACTTGTATGATAGAGGTCACTGTATAAAAAACCTTGACAGATATTGTTGTTAAAGACTTTTACACTTTTACATCATGGCTCTGACTAATGAGTTCGCTTTTCAATTTATTTTTTTTGTCTTTTTTTTTTTACCGATTTTTTTCTTTTTTTGAATTTCTCACATTTTTTTTAATAATAATAAGTTTATTAGTACATGCATTAAAAAAAAATAACAACAGTACATAGCGTATGGAAACAGTGGGTTGTACTACCAAGTTTAAATTTTTGTCAGTTTTCCGGGCTCCTAAACTAGGTACGCAGACCTGTATCTTAGGAGTCGGAGATTTTGCGGCTTCAATTTATATGTATAATACAACCGTGACTTTTCTGTTTGGTTACAGTGGTTGTTAACAGCAAATGGAGTGAAGGGAGAGATTGTGGTTGTGGATCTAGGAGTATGTATATGAGTGTAGTTTGTGTGTAGGGAGGTGTGTATGTGAAGTGTGAGTGTTTTGATAAGCTTTCTTTCAATGTAGGTTTGATAAAGTTATGACACAGTTATGATTCTATAGCCAATATATTTTCTGTTTCATCATAAGATAAGTATAAGAGCCATTCTCTTAATTTATTTTTAATTTCATGTAAAGTATATCTATACAGTGGAATAATTTTATTTATTTTATTATACATGCGTGAACTTTGAGCCAAAAATTGTCGACTTGTAAATGCAAAACGACAGGGGTTTGTTTTACATATAGGGAAACCGTGGCGTCTTAACAGCATATTTTTATCCAATGGAAGGTTGGAGTGTCTTCGTAGGATTGAACGAAGGACATATAGTTGTCTTACTGTGAGAACTTTGGCCTCATAATATAAATGATCAGTAGGGTAGTCTCTAGGTTTAAACAGCATCACTTTAAGAACCGCTCGTTGTGCACGTTCTGCAGGGAGCATAGTGGTTTTGTAAGTGCCGCCCCACACCGGGATGCAATACATTATTATAGACTGACAAAGGCTGAGGTACACAAGAGTCAGAGTTTCAGAATTAGCGGAGTGAATGAGTTCTTTAAAAATATATATTAATCTTCTGATTCTACTGCAGAGTGCCTCTATATGCGCGTGCCAGCTAAGATTTTCGTGAATAATCACTCCCAGGTACTTACTTAATATTGGGGACTGTGCTAAGAGCAAGACAATCACAACCTACTGACTGATGAGGGGGACAAGTGTGAGCTTTGATTTTATGAGAGAAAGAGGATGGAGTTATTGATTGTGGGCGGTAGAACCTGATTAGTTTCGTCTTATCTAAATTCAATGTCAGCAAGTTTGTGGACAGCCATTCCATTATTACCCGAAGCGAGTATTCTGCTCTATCTTTGGCTAGCTCCCAGTTTTTATCAAACACTAGAAGTGCCGTATCGTCTGCATAAGAGAAAATTTCGCAATTAGAGATGGAGAGCTTGCATAGATCATTTATGTATATTTGGAAAAGTGTCGGTCCCAATATAGTACCTTGTGGGATGCCATAGGTGAGCTTTTCATATGAACTGGTGACTGAATCAATGAGAACACACTGGGATCTATTACAGAGGTAGTCTTTAAATAATTTGAGAGTCACTCCACGCACACCTAAGCTTTCTATCTTTGAAATAAGTCGAGGGACAGAAACCGTGTCAAAAGCTTTAGTTAAGTCTAAGAAGATGCCATAGCAGTTCAGTTTATTGTCTAGTTGGCTTACTAGACTGTTAGTGAAGGCAGCAACGGCATCCTCTGTACTAATTCCAGATCTAAAGCCATACTGGTTTTGAGCTATTAATTTGTGTTTTACCAGAAAGCTGACTAAACAATTTTTGAGAATTCTCTCCAGAATTTTTGAAAGCGTACTCAAAACAGAAATAGGTCTATAGTTTGTGACTCTGTCTCTGCCCCCGCTTTTATATATAGGATGGACGACGGCTCTCTTAAAAGCTTCAGGGAAGATTCCAGAGTTTATGGATAGATTGCAGATATGAGTGACAACTGGGGTTAAGGTAGTACACGAACTCTTGATAACTCTAGCTGGGATATTATCCCACCCTGTAGCGCAGTCATTGCGGAGGTCATGGATAATTCTACCTACTTGTTCCTCATCCACAGGGAGAATTACAAGAGAGTTAGATAATTGACTGGGTTGTGGTGCTACAGGAGTAGTGATGGTGCTGGCTCCAATTTTCAACGCAAGGTTTTCACCTATATTGACAAAGAATTCATTGACTTTGTTTGCCGATGTTTTAACGTCAACTGAATCACGCAGAAGTTCACGAGGGGGTCGGGTTTGAACGTTAGAATTCGTGATAGATTTAATCACTTTCCACGTTGCCTTAGGATTATTTTTGGCTTTTAAAAATTCTTCCTTTTCAAATGCTCGCTTCAACTTCTTTATTAAGGTATTACAAAAGTTTCTATACCGTGTGTATGTTATTTTAAGTATGGAGTCGTCAGGCTTTTTCCTGACTTCGACATGCATTCTATCTCGGTTTCTTAGACAGCGAACCAGGCCGGTGCTCATCCACGGTTTTAGAACCTTGCATTTTTATGTGTTCTGGTTATTCGGGTGTGATTAGTAATCACACGCTGTATATTATCAATTAACAGATTAGTAGCTTGATTGGCGTTTGTACAAGTTAAGACTGGGCTGAAGTCGGTGTTGTCTAGTTCTTTACGAATAGCTTCATAATCATACTGTGATGATGTTCTTTGCCCATTACGTCCCAAGCTGGAATTGAGGGGCAGAAATAAACAGATAGGTTGATGATCAGTAACGTGAGTGTCTAGGACCAGCACAGTAGAAGTCTTCTTAGATTTAAGCATTATATGATCTAGACAGTTATTAACTCTGGTTGGCAGAGAATGTGCAGGAAGTAGTCCGAGAGTGGCGGTAAGAGTTAAATAGTCATTAGCGTGCCGGTCACTAGATCCTGATTTGATGTCAACATTCATATCACCTATTAAAATAATGTTAGCATAGGATTGCAGAGAAGATATTACGCCTTGCAGACTGTTATAAAAGTTTTCTAGATTATGGTAGGATGGAGAGCGATAGACTGAGACTATTGCCGTAGAGCCTAAGCAGGATATAATGCAATTAGCATCCTGAAACAGCGGTTCAGTCGTTACAAATTTTAAACTTTCTCTAATATAAACTACTACTCCGTCATTTTTTATTACATTATTAATTGTGGCAAAAGAAGAATAACCATGTAATATGGGTATAGGTCCAGAAACCTGCAACCAGCACTCTGTCAGAACTATAACATCAAACTCAGTTTTCGTTGATGAAATCACAGTAAGAAATTGATCTAAATTTTTATTAATGCTTCTAATGTTAATATGAACGATTTTTAAGTTATTATTGAGCATCGGGACTAATTCAGAGCATTTTTCAGGGAAGCATAGGAAAGATTGAGCGACCGAGATGTTATCCAATTCTTTGGAAATTTGGTTTAAATTAGCCATTGGTTACCGGTAAATTTGAGTACAAAATACGAAACACGGGATTTGGTTCGGCTGTGTGAAAATCAGCAATTAGTCTGAAAGATGACTTTATGCAATACCGCAACAGTGTTTGTGAAGAGAAATAGTAAGATATGAAAGAATTGCCAGTCATCAAACTGCAATATAGCGTGATGACGTAATTGTTAGCTTGAGTGAGGCAGTGTATGTGTGTAAAATGTATTTGTTGTGTTTGTAGAAAAACTTTTACGTTAATTGAGAGTAAAATGCAGTAGTTATCAAAATAGAAATAAAACAGATTTACAAAATAATATTGAGTGCATGCATAAACGTGAATAACAAATTTAAGAGAAAGTGGAAATAGTCATAGTTGAAGTGGTACTTGTACTGGTACTGCAATCATTGTAAGGCATTTCTCTGATTTAATTTCAACGGGTTTATCAGCTGGGTCTTTCTTCAAGAGAATTTTTCCATTGGAATACCAGCAGGAGTAACTTCTTGCCTTGGCAAACTGGCGGGCGTCGTACAACAGCTTTTTGATTGCTGGAGGTAAGTGTTCGTCGACGTAAACTGGCTTCTTTTCCACGGCAATCCCGATCAGTTGTGTGTTCAGCTTATCATTGATGGAACGTTCTTTATTAAACTTCCTCACCTTAGCAAGGAATTCGTTTCTCTTATTGACACAGCTAAATTCGGCAACAATCGGTCTGCATAAACCTGATTTTCCGGGTATACGATATACATCACGGAAAGCAGATGTCTGAATTTCCATATTAACAGTCTTTCCAATCCTTGATATAGCAGAAATGAGATCTTCAGGCATTTCTTTCTCCTTAGTCGGAATATTACGCAGCTCGATAGTAGCTTGACGTGACAGGAAGTTCAGATCTTGTATCTGCTTCTGTAGACGGTTAATTTGGTATTCGCTATCAATTTTCTCCTTTTCCAGCTTCAAAACTTTAGAATTGAGACCTTCATATTTTTCATTTATAAAAGACATGCTGCGGTCCATTTCGGCGTTGGATTCCTCAATCGAAATACATTTCTGTTTGAGCTCGGCAACTTCCCTGACCAGCTTGGATAAAATGGCAGCTTGTTCGTTTTTCCATGATGTGAGCAGCTGTTCTTGCTCGGACTTACAAGTTGTTAGCATCTCCATTAACTCCGATTTGAAAGTCGAAAAAGCTGTGGAACGTACAGCTTCTACTTCGTTATTTGGAGAATCGGCAAGACGTTGTCGTTTGTTCCGTACGGTGATATTAGTAGCGTCTGCTTTTTCGGTAGTGGCAGTCGGGATGTCGGGCTCAGAAAGAGATTGTCCATGACTCAGACCTACTTTAGGCGGGGTTCTTTGCATATTGTTGCTATATTAATAAGGAAATAATTTGGAAAAAGAAAATAACAAAAATTAAAAATAAATAAAAGGCAAAAAGTAATGGCGTGTGCCAGATTCGATCCCTCGACTCGTAGGTTCACCTTCGTTGTACTCCACAGTGCTAAGCGAACTGTTACAATGCTGCTTGAAATAGGGGTATGCTTTGTTGTGCGTTGTTTAATAGTCCGGATCGGTGTACGCGATTCCTTTGTGTATCTAATGAGTTCAAGGTCCGAAAAATGAACACGTTTTTAAATTTTTAGTTCGTTATGATATTAAAATTGGTCAAACACAGAGTGAGTGGACGTTATTTCACAGTTATTTTGCACTTAGTCTGTCACTCGTTTTCGTTGTAGGATGTACAGTTTACTGTATAGTTTTGTCGCTGGTATATGCACTTTTTACTTAGTTTTGGAATTTAAAACACGGAGGTAATAACAGGTACGTAAGTGCGCGGTGGAAACGGACGGTACTCCCAAAACATAAATATTGCGCTTTTTAAAAAATAATTTCTTGCTCAAAAATGAAATTAAGTATAATCAAAAATATTGATGGAGGCATGATTCTGAAGAAATACAGTTTATTAAAAAAAAAATTGTCCTTATTTTAATCATAATTATGCATATATTATAGAAAATGCGCAAAAAAAATCCCAGTGTGTAGTTTAAAAGCTCTAAGCGGTTACACAGACAGACACTGAAAGTGACTTTGTTTTGTGTATATTTAGATAGATTATGTAAAAATGATTATCTATCAAAATTACTTACCGACTGAAAGTAATAAGAGAAATCAGATTAACAGTGTGCCAAAAATACAAAAAAAAATACAAAAGTATAAAATACATAACTAGTACCGTCCAACTTTTATACAAATTATAATATTGGAAACACAATTTTCCAGTTGTTCTTAGATAGAAACCTTAATCCTAAATCTGCCTGCCTTTTGCCTTCCAGTCCAACCGTTTGCTGCTGAATACCAGTAGGTATTTTACATGGAGCGACTGTCTATCTCACTTTCTCAACCCAGTTACTGAGTACACGATATCCCTTGGTAAGAGTGGTTGTCAGACTTTTGGGCTTCTGACTACCCGTACCGACTGACAAAGATCTGCGAATGACGGCTGGGACCAACGGCTTAAGGTGCTTGCTGAGGCACCCTTCCTCCTATCAAACATAATATACCTAATGTTATGCCTGTTTTAATAGATACTAAGCGACACCCAAATGTAATGTAGTCTCCAGTACTTTTACTTAAATCATCAACTATATTAGGGTCGGCTTCCAGTCTAACTGGATGCTGCTGAATACCAATATTTTACATGGAGTGACTGCCTATTAGACCTCTACAACCCAGTTACTGGGTAATATGATAAGCCTTGGTAAGACTGGGTGTCTGACTTTCAGGGTTCTGTCGACCCGTAACGACTGTTAAAGATCCACGAACGTGCTTTCTAAGGCGCGGCGGCGTCTTGGTATGTAAAAATGGTCAACCATGCTGCTGTTATTGCTAAGCCACAAGCCCCCTGTCAACATCCATCAACATTATAGCAAATATATCTCACACTTATTTAATTACCTCCTTCGTGTCGGGCTGAAAATCATAAGAATAATCAGATTAACATTGTGACATGCTAAAATAAATAACATCGTCCGGCCTTGTCCTAATTGCGCGAATACGTGATCGACACGATAATTTGTCACTTATTTGTTCGGAAAATCTGAACGCATCGTCTGCCGCCGCGACGACGCGTTCGGGTTCACCGAACAAATTATCGCGACGATCTATTTGAATCGAGTCGCGTTCAATTTAGATGACGGTTCCAAAATTCAAATAATTACAATATTGCCGTCGCATTAACAGAGGGCAATTCTCCTCGTATAACGTCCACACTGATCTCAGTCTCAGTCTTTCAAAAATTCCTCTAATGACCCTTCATTTTTGACAAATTTTTGACATTGATTGTCATAAACTTGACAAAAAGTAGCCGAAAATAGATTGCGTCTAGATTTTGAATGTCTCTAGTTAGACTGAAACCTAATACACCTACTGTTATGGTAAGCACATATAAAAGCCGCATCGGGTTGCATTGCATCGTATTCCAATCGAAAAAGCGTCGTGCGGCCTGCCTTCAATAGCGATGCGAAAGTGATGTAAATGGATTTTTGCTCTACTATGCGGCCTGCCTACATGTGTATCATCAGCATTTGTCGTCATTTTATGATCATCCTTCGTCTTTTTTGCAAACACTCAATTTATTACTATTTATTGGTACTTACATTCTGAAAATATACAGAAACAAATTAACATGTCACATCCAGAAAAATACATTATTGTTGTACTCTGAGTCCTCAGGATATTTTTTATTGGTTGATTGATAGATATAATAGACCCACACTTTTGCTCTCGGAATTAAAATATATTTTTAGTTAATAATCATAACTTGTACATACAAGAATATATTGAACGGTGACCCCCAAACTATGTATTTGCGTGTTATTTTGGGAGTCAGTACAGAGTCAATACTAACTTACTTTTTTTTAAATAAATACGTTTCAGAATATTGAACTCAAATACGTAGGTAGGTAATAATGTTAAAAATGTAAAAAAATAAAACCTATTTTTAACCGACTTGTAAAAAAGGAGAAGGTTCTCAATTCGGATGTTTGTATTTTTTTTTTATGTCGTTCGCGTATTACTCCGTCGCTTGCCAACCGATTTGAAAAATTCTTTTTTTGTTGGAAAGGGTATACTTCCCAAATGGTCCCATGAAAATTTTATCGAAATATGACAAGCAGTTTTTTAAATATCAACAAAAATCTAAAAAATTATCTACATTGTCTACATCAACGATCTTTTTTCGTTTACTCTGCATTGCGTTTTTTGTTCGCGCATAACTCCGTCTTTTACGAACCGATTTGGAAAATTCTTTTTTAAAGTAACTTGAGCATTTTTTGCTCTCGGAAATCAACATGATAAAGACCACAGCTGGCTATCGGAACTACTCAATGACAAATATTTCACTAGTTGCGATTCGATTACTTTAATATGGTTGCTAAGCAATTTATGCTCGTTACAATGCGTATGGTGAAATGGAGCTGATGGTGACTTCTCAATCAGCTCCCGTTCTCCTGGTTCTTATTATGGGAACTCCTCAACATTTAACGTACCTGCATCGGGTAAAGCAATATTTTGTAAAAGGTGATGAGCAGTTCACATTAGGCTATTAACTTAGATAAATTAGAAACTGACCCACTAAAAAGTGAAAAATAAAAACTTTTTTACAAAAAAAACAACCGACTTTCAAAAAACACTATAAAGTGAAAAATAACTTTAATTTCGGAAGTCAGTGGCACAAAACTAAAATACAAATCCAAAGACACCGACTTCCGAAATTAAAGTTATTTTTCACTTTACTTATAGTGTTTTTTGAAAGACGGTTGTTTTTTTTTTGTAAAAAAGTTTTTTAACAGACTAGCAACTCGCTCCTGCGTCGCACAGGTGCAATGGTGACATGTCAAAACATAGGGATGGCTGTGCTACATCTAAATTAAATAATATTGTAATTTTACACATAAACCTTCCAGAATACATGCTCCTAATAGGGGGAATATGCATGTATTTTTTGAATATTTTTATTCGATAGTTTACAGCGCCATATGTACAAAACACATTGACAGATATTGTTGTTAAAGACTTTTACATCATGGCTCTAACTAATGAGTTCGCTTTTAAATTTTTTTTTGTCTCTTTTTTATCGATTATTTTTTGTTTTTTTTTTTTAATTTCTCACATAAATATTGCTCTTTTTAAAAATTATTTTCCTGCTCAAAAAGAAATAATAATCATAAATATTGATGGAGGCATGATTCTAAAGAAATACAATTTATTAAAAAAATATTTCGTCCTTATTTTAACCATAATTATGCATATTCCCATTAAAGAAAGTGCGCATAAAATCCCATAGTGTAGTTTAAAAGATCTATGCGGTTACACAGACAGACACTGAAAGTGACTTTCTGCCTGCCTTTTCCCATGTTGGGGTCAGCTTCCAGTCTAACCCTTTGCTGCTGAATACCAGTAGGTATTTACATGGAGCGACTGTCTATCTCATTTCCTCAACCCAGTTACTGGGTACACGAAATCCCTTGGTAAGACTGGTTGTCAGATTTGGGCTTGTGACTACCCGTAACGACTGTCAAAGATCTGCGAATGACAGCCGGGACCAATGGCTTAATGTGCTTTCTGAGGCGCGGAGGGGTCTTGGTATGTAAAGATGGTCACCCATGTGGCTGTTATTGGTAAACCACAAGCCCCCTGTCAACATCCATCAACACTATAGCAAATATATCTCACACTTATTTAATTACCTCGTTGGGTACACGATATCCCTTAGTATTAGGGAATACTAATTTAGAAAATGCGCATAAAATCTCTTTTTTTTTTTTGTGTTGTTTTAAAGATCTAAGCGGTTACACAGACAGACACTGAAAGTGACTTTGTTTTGTGTATACTTAGATAGATTATGTAAATATAAAAAAAGTTATTCAAAAAAATAAAAAAAACCCGACTGCGGTTAAAAACAGAAAAGTTAAAAACAAGCCCTTTTTAAATTAAATAAAAGTTGGAAGCAGGCGGGACCCATTTGAATTTGAAAATATAATAAAAATGATTATATGGGTCCCGCCTGCTTGCAACTTTTATTTAATTTAAAATGGGCTTGTTTTTAACTTTTCAGTTTTTTACCGCAGTCGGGTTTTTTATTTTTTTGAATAACTTTTTCATTTCCAGCTTTTTAGTTTACAAAATAAATGTGAAAGATTTCGCAGACGATTTAGCTCTTGGTACGTGTTTTTTGACGATTTGTCACTTCGAATTACTTTTAACCATATAAGTTGTATATATTTTTGTAATCACCTTTAAAAACCCTTTATTTTGATACCCCACTCGATAGGTTTCGAGAAAAATATTTTTTTTGAAGACATAATATTGCGCCAAAAATCGGCCATTTTATATTTTTTCAATTTTGATATACCCAGTGATACTCGCGCCACCAAGAAAAATCTAAAGACCTATAATTTATCAAAATCCGTTCATTCGTTTAGAAGTTACGAGGGAACAAAGAAACGGACATACATACATACATACAGGTCAAACACATAACCCTCCTTTTGGGCTTCGCCGCAGTCAGGTAAATACATACAGGTCAAACACATAACCCTCCTTTTGGGCTTCGCCGCAGTCGGGTAAAAATGATTATCTATCAAAATTACTTACAGACTGAAAATAATAAGAGAAATCAGATTAAAATTGTGACACACAAAAATACATAGTACCGTCGAACTTTTATACAAATTATAATATTGGTAACGCAATTTTGCTAGTTGTTCTTAGTTATATAGAAACCTTAATCCTAAATCTGCCTGCCTTTTGCCTTCCAGTCCAACGTTTGCTGCCGAATACCAGTAGGTATTTTACATGGAGCGACTATCTATCTCACTTCCTCAACCCAGTTACTGGGTACACGATATCCCTTGGTAAGACTGGATATCAGACTTTTGGGCTTCTGATTACCCGTAACGACTGTCAAAGATCTGCCAATGATAGCTGGGACCAACGGCTTAACGTGCTTACCGAGGCACCCTTCCTCCTATCAAACATAATATACCTAATGTTACGCCCGTTTTAATAGACACTAAGCGACACCCAAATGTAATGTAGTCTCCAGTACTTATACTTAAATCATCAACTATATTAGGGTTGGCTTCCAGTCTAACTGGATGCTGTGGAAGACTAATATTTTACATGGAGTGACTGCCTATTTGTCCTCTACAACCACTGGGTTGTAGAGGTCAAATAGGCAGTCATGTATCATATTACCCAGTAACTGTACTGGGTAATATGATAAGCCTTGGTAAGACTAGGTGTCTGACTTTCAGGGTTCTGTCGACCCGTAACGACTGTCAAAGATCCACGAACGTGCTTTCTAAGGCGCGGCGGCGTCTTGGTATGTAAAGATGGTCACCCATGCTGCTGCTATTGCTAAGCCACAAGCCCCCTGTCAACATCCATCAACATTATAGCAAATATATCTCACACTTATTTAATTACCTCGTTCGTGTCGGGCTGAAAATCATAAGAATAATCAGATTAACATTGTGACATGCTAAAATAAATAATATCGTCCGGCCTTGTCCTAATTGCGCGAATACGTGATCGACACGATAATTTGTCACTTATTTGTTCGGAAAATCTGAACGCATCGTCTGCCGCCGCGACGACGCGTTCGGGTTCACCGAACAAATTATCGCGACGATCTATTTGAATCGAGTCGCGTTCAATTTAGATGACGGTTCCAAAATTCAAATAATTACAATATTGCCGTCGCATTAATAGAGGGCAATTCTCCTCATATAACGTTCACACTGATCTCAGTCTCAGTCATTCAAAAATTCCTCTAATGTCCCTTCATTTTTGACAAATTTTTGCCATTGATTGTCATAAACTTGACAAAAAGTAGCCAAAAATAGATTGCGTCTCGACTGAAACCTAATACACCTACTGTTATGGTAAGCACATGTAAAAGCCACATCAGGTTGCATTCCAGTCCAGTCTTCTTTGCAAATATTTAATTTATTACTATTTATTGGTACTTACATTCTGAAAATATACAGAAACAAATTAACATTTCACATCCAGAAAAATAAGTTATTGTTGTACACTGAGTCCTCAGATTTTTTATTGGTTGATTGATAGATATAATAGATCACTTTTTTGCTCTCGGAAATACAATATATATTTTAATTAATAATCATAACTTGTACAAGAATAGAACGAACGGTGACCCCCAAACTATGTATTTGCCTGTTATTTTGGGAGTCGGTACAGAGTCAATACTAACTTATTTTTTTTTTTTTTTGAATACGTTTGAGAATACTGAACTCAAATACGTAGGTAATATTGTTATGTTCAAATTGTAAAATTTAAAACCTTTTAACAGACTAGCAACTCGCTTCTGCGTCGCACAGGTACAATGGTGACATCTCAAAACATAGGGATGTCTGTGCTACATCTAAATTAAATAACATTGTAATTTTACACATAAACTTTCCAGAATACATGCTCCTAATAGAGAATATGCATGTATTTTTTAAATATTTTTATTCGATAGTTTACAGCGCCATATAATTGTAAAAAATATTCAACGACAAAAACGCAATTGAAAGTACACAAAAAAATGTTACAAACAGGCAACCGACACGGGCACCTTAAACGCCCTCCGTTTTGGTGCCCTTGGTGTAACGAAATAGTCTACTTGCCACATTGACAACGGACAGAATCGCAAACACTGCTATAAAACCACTGACCTGTATTATACATTTGTATGTATAGCCATGATGTAAAAACATCATGGCTCTGACTAATAAGTTCGCCTTTCAGTTTATTTTTTTTGTCTTATCTTTTTACCGGTTATTTTTTTCTTTCATTTTAAATTTTTCTATTTTTAAAAATTAATTTCTAGCTCAAAAAGAAATTATAATCAAAAATATTGATGGAGGCATGATTCTGAAGAAATACAGTTTATTAAAAAATATTTTGTCCTTATTTTTAACATTATCATCATCATAATAATTATGCATATGCATCATCATAATTATGCATATTCCCCTATTATAGAAAATGCGCATAAAATCCCATTGTGTAGTTTAAAAGATCTAAGCGGTTACACAGACAGACACTGAAAGTGACTTTGTTTTGTGTATACTTAGATAGATTATGTAAATGATATTATCTATCAAAATTACTTACGGACTGAAAGTAATAAGAGAAATCAGATTAACATTGTGACATACAAAAATACATAGTACCGTCCAACTTTTATACAAATTATAATATTGATAACGCAATTTTGCCAGTTTTGCTTAGTTAGATAGAAACCTTAATCCTAAATCTGCCGGCCGGCATTTTGCCTTCCAGTCCAACCGTTTGCTGCTGAATACCAGTAGGTATTTTACATGGAGCGACTGTTTATCTCACTTCCTCAACCCAGTTACTGGGTACACGAAATCCCTTGGTAAGACTGGTTGTCAGATTTGGGCTTGTGACTACCCGTAACGACTGTCAAAGATCTGCGAATGACAGCCGGGACCAATGGCTTAATGTGCTTTCCGAGGCACCCTTCCTCCTATCAAACATAATATACCTAATGTTATGCCCATTTTAATAGGCACTAAGCGACACCCAAATGTAGTGTAGTCTCCAGTACTTTTACTTAAATCATCAGTTTCTAGATTTCTGATAGTCTGTAATTTATATGGGGACATAATAGTTATAAAATAATACTAATAATAAAGCTGAAGAATTATGGATAGGAAAAGGCTAGGCAGATTAGAATAGAATACCTACTATAAAGAGTAGGTATTCTATTCTATTCTATTCTGCCTAGCCTTTTACTATCTATAATTCTTCAGCTTTATTATTAGTATTATTTTATAACTATTATGTCCCCTAAGATATTTATTGAAATCAAATGATGACAAGGGCAATTTTGTTCAAAATTAAATACTTGTGATGAATAACCCATTTATTTGGATAAGGATTAATGTCATGTTTATAAAAACACCTTCGCAAATAATGCATTATTTTAGAACAAAGATTACCATAAAAAAGGTTCTATTGAGTATATGCTGTAACGGACTTTTTTTTTTTAATTTTAAAGGGCAACAGTTCCGTGATACATGATTTTTGCGTAACTTTAACCGTTTCTGCAGCGTACGCAAGGGAAGCTCTACAAAGGAATATTTTTTCCCGTTTTGGCAACATTTTTCATTGATACTCCGCTTCTGTTGGCCGTAGCGCGAGTTTATATAGCCTATCACCTTCCTCGATAAATGGACTATCCAACACAAATATAATTTTTCAAACCAGTCTAGTAGTTTTCGAGCCTATTCAATACAAACAAACAAACAAATCTTTCCTCTTTATAATGTTAGTGTAGATTCATCTTCTGCCTAGCCTTTTCCCAACTATGTTGGGGTCGGCTTCCAGCTTAACTGAATGCTATGAATATTTTACATGGAGTGACTGCCTATTGGACCTCTACAACCCAGTTACTGGGTAATATGATAAGCCTTGGTAAGACTGGGTGTCTGACTTTCAGGGTTCTGTCGACCCGTAATGACTGTTAAAGATCCACGAACGTGCTTTCTAAGGCGCGGCGGCGTCTTGGTATGTAAAAATGGTCAACCATGCTGCTGTTATTGCTAAGACACAAGCCCCTTGTCAACATCCATCAACATTATAGCAAATATATCTCACACTTATTTAATTACCTCCTTCGTGTCGGGCTGAAAATCATAAGAATAAACAGATTAACATTGTGACATGCTAAAATAAATAATATCGTCCGGCCTTGTCCTAATTGCGCGAATACGTGATCGACACGATAATTTGTCACTTATTTGTTCGGAAAATCTGAACGCATCGTCTGCCGCCGCGACGACGCGTTCGACGGGTTCACCGAACAAATTATCGCGACGATCTATTTGAATCGAGTCGCGTTCAATTTAGATGACGGTTCCAAAATTCAAATAATTACAATATTGCCGTCACATTAACAGAGGGCAATTCTCCTCGTATAACGTCCACACTGATCTCAGTCTCAGTCTTTCAAAAATTCCTCTAATGTCCCTTCATTTTTGACAAATTTTTGACATTGATTGTCATAAACTTGACAAAAAGTAGCCAAAAATAGATTGCGTCTAGATTTTGAATGTCTCTAGTTAGACTGAAACCTAATACACCTACTGTTATGGTAAGCACATATAAAAGCCACATCGGGTTGCATTCCAGTCCAGTCTTTTTTGCAAATATATAATTTATTACTATTTATTGGTACTTACATTCTGAAAATATACAGAAACAAATTAACATTTCACATCCAGATAAATAAATTATTGTTGTACTCTGAGTCCTCAGATTTTTTATTGGTTGATTGATAGATATAATAGACCACTTTTTTGCTCTCGGAAATACAATATATATTTTAATTAATAATCATAACTTGTACAAGAATAGAACGAACGTGACCCCCAAACAATGTATTTGCCTGTTATTTTGGGAGTCGGGTTCCTTCTATTTGGCAGAATCTTGATACTCCGATTTTTATTTGGCATAACTCACATGGCATAATCTTATTTAATCAAATATTTTTAAGGCATAAAAATTATTTAGCATAACTTTTGTTTGGCAGAATATTTACGTGTCCGAATTTACAATGGCATACTTTTATCTTGGCAGAATTTTGTTTCGCATAATTACCTTTGCCATAATTAATATTATGCATAATTTTGTTTAGCATAACATTTATTTAGAGATACGATTATTTGGTATGGGTGCATATTTGAACATCAAAAATTAAAATAGATGTATCTTCTTGTAAAAATTAGTGTTCAAAACATCAAAAACTTATAATATATACGTGTCATAAAAAGTCAATACGTTGTGCTGCAAAATTTTGTGACAGAAACGAATCGCTGCGAAACCGACTTTACGCAGTCTTGTCTGCCCTACCCCTAGAGTGTAATTTAAACCCGCGTAGGCGCGGAGGGGTAGGGCGGCCCGCGAGCTGAGGAGCAGGTGGTTTGAAGGCCCGCCACCGCGGCTGAGGCTGGCCGGCGAAGCCGGCCAGCAAGCCGAAGCTGCGGTGGTGAGCGTTAAAACCATCTGTGACGATAAGCTCTCGTGGCGCCGCCCAAACCCCGCAGCGCCGGAGCCGTGACAGAAACAATGCTTGCTGCATGTTGCATGCCTGCTTGCATGCTGCATGCCTGCTGCATGTTGCATGCCTGCTTGCATGCTGCATGCATGCTGCATGTTGCATGCCTGTTTGCATGCTACATGCATCCAAGCCGACAATATTTTCGTAATTAGCATTTAGGTTAGGGTAGGTTTTTAATGACTATCGATATAAAATGTATGCCAAAAGACTATTCTGACTGTGAATTTTCTGCGATATGATGGTTCTGCCTTTTAATTTTTATGGATATAAACATTATGCCTAAAGATGATTCTGACCAACAAAATTATGAGTTTTGAATGTATGACAACTGAGTGTATGCGAAATGATTTTCTGCGAAATGAAGTTTATGCTATCCGTTGTTATGCAAAACAATATTATGAAGTAAAAAGTTCTGCTATAAAAGGTAGACCCTTGGGAGTCAGCACAGAGTCAACACTAACTTATTTTTTTTTTTTAATAAATATGATTGAGAATTCTGAACTCAAGTAAGTAGTAGGTAATGATGTTCAAATTATAAAAAATTAAAACCTATTTTAACAGACTAGCAACTCGCTTCTGCGTCGCACAGGTGCAATGGTGACATGTCAAAACATAGGGATGTCTGTGCTACATCTAAATTACATAATATTGTAATTTTACACATAAACCTTCCAGAATACATGCTCCTAATAGGGAATATGCACCTTAAAGGCCCTCCGTTTTGGTGCGCTTGGTGTGACGAATGTCTACTTGCCACAATGAACGGACAGAATCGCAAACACGGCTATAAAACCGCTGACCTGTGTCATACATTTTTATGATAGAAGTCACTGTATAAAAAACATTGGCAGATATTGTTGTTATAGACTTTTACACTTTTACATCATGACTCTGACTAATGAGTTCGCTTTTCAATTAATTTATTTTTTGTCTTTTTTACCGATTTTTTTCTTTTTTTGAATTTCTCACCTAAATATATTGCTCTTTTTAAAAAATAATTTCTTGCTCAAAAATGAAATTAAGTATAATCAAAAATATTGATGGAGGCATGATTCTGAAAAATACAGTTTATTAAAAAAAAAAAATTGTCCTTATTTTAATCATAATTATGCATATTCCCTATTATATAAAATGCGCAAAAAAATCCTAGTGTGTAGTTTAAAAGCTCTAAGCGGTTACACAGACAGACACTGAAAGTGACTTTGTTTTGTGTATATTTAGATAGATTATGTAAAAATGATTATCTATCAACATTACTTACGGACTGAAAGTAATAAGAGAAATCAGATAAACAGTGTGCCAAAAATACAAAAAAAAATACAAAAGTATAAAAATACATAACTAGTACCGTCCAACTTTTATACAAATTATAATATTGGTAACGCAATTTTGCCAGTTCTTAGTTAGATAGAAACCTTAATCCTTAATCTGCCTGCCTTTTGCCTTCCAACCAAGTCCAACCGTTTGCTGCTGAATACCAGTAGGTATTTTACATGGAGCGACTGTCTATCTCACTTCCTCAACCCAGTTACTGAGTACACGATATCCCTTGGTAAGACTGGGTGTCTGACTTTCAGGGTTCTGTCGACCCGTAACGACTGTTAAAGATCCACGAACGTGCTATCTAAGGCGCGGCGGCGTCTTGGTATGTAAAAATGGTCAACCATGCTGCTGTTATTGCTAAGCCACAAGCCCCCTGTCAACATCCATCAACATTATAGCAAATATATTATTATCTCACACTTATTTAATTACCTCCTTCGTGTCGGGCTGAAAATCATAAGAATAATCAGATTAACATTGTGACATGCTAAAATAAATAATATCGTCCGGCCTTGTCCTAATTGCGCGAATACGTGATCGACACGATAATCTGTCACTTATTTGTTCGGAAAATCTGAACGCATCGTCTGCCGCCGCGACGACGCGTTCGGGTTCACCGAACAAATTATCGCCAGTCTTTTTTGCAAATATTTAATTTATTACTATTTATTGGTACTTACATTCTGAAAATATACAGAAACAAATTAACATTTCACATCCAGAAAAATAAATTATTGTTGTACTCTGAGTCCTCAGATTTTTTATTGGTTGATTGATAGATATAATAGACCACTTTTTTGCTCTCGGTAATACAATATATTTTTAATTAATAATCATAACTTGTACAAGAATAGAACGAACGGTGACCCCCAAACTATGTATTTGCCTGTTATTTTGGGAGTCGGTACAGAGTCAGTACTAACTTATATATTTTTTTAATGAATACGTTTGAGAATACTGAACTCAAATACGTAGGTAATATTGTTATGTTCAAATTATAAAATTCAAAACCTTTTAACAGACTAGCAACTCGCTTCTGCGTCGCACAGGTGCAATGGTGACATCTCAAAACATAGGGATGTCTGTGCTACATCTAAATTAAATAATATTGTAATTTTACACATAAACCTTCCAGAATATATGTATTCTGGAAGGTTTATGTGTAAAATTGCTCCTAATAGAGAATATGCATGTATTTTTTAATAGTAGATTATGCACCGAGGGGCTAAAGTTGTGTCTTATGTCACGGGCGTCATATTGAATCTCGAGCGCAATGAAGGATTCGGGATTTAACTCACGAGCGAAGCGAGGGAGTTAATACAAGAATCCTGAATGCAGAGAGGGATTCAAGCTAGCCCAAGGCAAAGACACCTTTAGCCCAGAGGAGGATACTCTACTTTTTCACCCACTGTGAGAAAATAATAGCCATAGTACGAAAATTCGCGCCTTTATTGCATCTACCAATAAGTAGCCAATACACGATCAATTCGATTTTCAAAAAAAAAGTCTCTTTTACGGTTTTGTCGTGTGTGTCTATTGATATCACTCTCATGGAAGTGGCGTTTGTGTAAACTAAGCTTTATACAGGGCTGGTAGAATGGTTTTGGATGATTGGCTGTATGCATTTTGAATTTAGAACGTCATTGGAGACGCTCGTGAAAATAGAGTAGTTTTGATAAAATGTGATGAATCGACTGTAGTATAGATAGGTTTTATTATTTATTTATTTATTCACAAAATCCTTAGCAATCTTAGCGCAGTTTACTTAAAATAAATTAACTAATGTTACAGCCAATTACTATTACGGTATTACGGCGCGGTACGGTATTTGTTATTATTAATGCCAGTTTTAATGTTATTCCATTCCTTTTAAAAAATGGTTCGTAGTTATCTAATTATTCTTACAATATTATGTCTTCGAAAACATGGCAACGATACGAAGAAGCAGTCGTTATGATTTTGTAGGAAATCGAGAATATCATCCACGCGTAGTAAGGGTTTCGAGAATAGCTTTCCTCTTTCTGGCACCAAAGGGTGTTCGTTAGTACTATACTGCCAATTTAGCTGAGCATGTGAGATTCCAAATTCAAATCACATTATTGACCAGCGGGTCATAATGAAATCCAGTACAACATTATTGACCGGCTGTGCCCCCGGCCACTAATGACTCACTTTAGGTTAAGGTTGCTTGACATATTATAATTTGACATTTTCGAGCAGGTGGTGTGAAAAATATTTTTATTCGATAGTTTACAGCGCCATATAATTGTAAAAAATATTCAACGACAAAAACGCAATTGAAAGTACTAAAAAAAATGTTAAAAATAGGCAACCGACACGGGCACCTTAAACGCCCTCCGTTTTGATGCGCTTGGTGTAACGAAATAGTCTCCTTGCCACATTGACAACGGACAGAATTGCAAACCCTGCTATAAAACCACTGACCTGTATTATACACTTCTATGATAGAGGTCAGAGTATAAAACACATTGACAGATGTTGTTGACAAAAATATTGATTGTGGCATGATTCCGAAGAAATACAGTCAGATAAAAAAAAATTGTCCTTATTTTAACCATAATTATGCATATTCCCTATTATAGAAAATGCGCATAAAATCCCATTGTGTAGTTTAAAAGATCTAAGCGGTTACACAGACAGACACTGAAAGTGACTTTGTTTTGTGTATACTTAGATAGATTATGTAAATGATATTATCTATCAAAATTACTTACGGACTGAAAGTAATAAGAGAAATCAGATTAACATTGTGACATACAAAAATACATAGTACCGTCCAACTTTTATACAAATTATAATATTGATAACGCAATTTTGCCAGTTTTGCTTAGTCAGATAGAAACCTTAATCCTAAATCTGCCGGCCGGCCTTTTGCCTTCCAGTCCAACCGTTTGCTGCTGAATACCAGTAGGTATTTTACATGGAGCGACTGTTTATCTCACTTCCTCAACCCAGTTACTGGGTACACGAAATCCCTTGGTAAGACTGGTTGTCAGATTTGGGCTTGTGACTACCCGTAACGACTGTCAAAGATCTGCGAATGACAGCCGGGACCAATGGCTTAATGTGCTTTCCGAGGCACCCTTCCTCCTATCAAACATAATATACCTAATGTTATGCCCATTTTAATAGGCACTTAGCGACACCCAAATGTAGTGTAGTCTCCAGTACTTTTACTTAAATCATCAGTTTCTAGATTTCTGATAATCTGTAATTTATGGTTCCCTATCCATTTGCATAAAATTTTAAGACCTAATATAACTTAGCATAATTTTGTTTGGCACAATTATATTTTCGCATAATATAATTACGCATAACAGCTTACGCATAATTTTTTTAAGCATAATTTCTCTATCCATAATAATGATTAAGCATAAATTTATTAAGCATAAAGTTCTAAAGCATAACTTTTTTAAGCATAAAATCCTAAAGCATAAATTTGCCCGAAGAGGATATACTTACCAATTTATTTTGACGATTGGAAAAAAGCCATATCTCCTGAATTAGGTAATATATAACATATTAATATAATATAGCGTATTGAACAATTTTGTGGGTTTTTTTTTTCGCTGTAGGAAGCATGAAGCAAGCAAGCATACAGCATGCAAGCACGCATACAGCATGCAAGCAAGCATGCAAGCAAGCATGCAGCAAACAAGGAAGCATGCAGCATGCAACCAAGCATGCAGCATGCAAGCAACATGCAGCATGCAAGCAAGCATGTAGCATGCAAGCAAGCATGCAGCATGCAAGCAAGCATGCAGCATGCAAGCAAGCATGCAGCATGCAAGCAAGCATGCAGCATGCAGCATTCAAGCGAGCATGCAACATGCAGCAGGCAGGGTTTCTGTCACGGCTCCGGCGCTGCGGGCCTCCGGCGGCCCCACGCGTGCTAATCGTCGCAGACGGCTTTAGCTCACCACCGCAGCTTCGGCTTGTTGGCCGGCTTCGCCGGCCAGCCTCAGCCGTGGCGGCTCGCTCGCAGCCGCCTGCTCCTCAGCCCGCGGGCCGCCTCGCCCCTACGCGCCTACGCGATTTTAAATTACACTCTAGGGGTAGGACAAACAAGACTACGTGGAGTCGGTTTTGCAGCAATTCGGTTCTGTCACTAACTTTTGTTGCACAGCATATTAAATTTAATTAATTGTATACCTAAATATTATTATGCTAATAGTCATTAGGCCTACTAACGTTATGCGAAACAAATTTATGCCAAAACAAATTAGTCTTTAAGATGATTATGCCAACATAAAATGTATGCCTAAAAAAATTATGCCGAAGTATTATTATGCCAAAACAAATTGTGCCAAAATCGTTATGCCGAAGTATATTAGGACAAAGAACTTTATGCGAAAAGAAGGGATCCCGTAATTTATATGGTGTACATAATAAAGAGTATTCTATTCTATTCTATTCTGCCTAGCCTTTTCCTATCTATAATTCTTCAGCTTTATTATTAGTATTATTTTATAACTATTATGTCCCCTAAGATATTTATTGAAACCAAATGATGACAAGGGCAATTTTGTTCAAAATTAAATACTTGTGATGAATAACCCATTTATTTGGATAAGGATTAATGTCATGTTTATAAAAACACCTTCGCAAATAATGCATTATTTTAGAACAAAGATTACCATAAAAAAGGTTCTATTGAGTATATGCTGTAACGGACTTTTTTTTTTTTAATTTTAAAGGGCAACAGTTCCGTGATACATGATTTTTGCGTAACTTTAACCGTTTCTGCAGCGTACGCAAGGGAAGCTCTACAAAGGAATATTTTTTCCCGTTTTGGCAACATTTTTCATTGATACTCCGCTTCTGTTGGCCGTAGCGCGAGTTTATATAGCCTATCACCTTCCTCGATAAATGGACTATCCAACACAAATATAATTTTTCAAACCAGTCTAGTAGTTTTCGAGCCTATTCAATACAAACAAACAAACAAATCTTTCCTCTTTATAATGTTAGTGTAGATTCATCTTCTGCCTAGCCTTTTCCCAACTATGTTGGGGTCGGCTTCCAGCTTAACTGAATGCTATGAATATTTTACATGGAGTGACTGCCTATTGGACCTCTACAACCCAGTTACTGGGTAATATGATAAGCCTTGGTAAGACTGGGTGTCTGACTTTCAGGGTTCTGTCGACCCGTAACGACTGTTAAAAATCCACGAACGTGCTTTCTAAGGCGCGGCGGCGTCTTGGTATGTAAAAATGGTCAACCATGCTGCTGTTATTGCTAAGACACAAGCCCCTTGTCAACATCCATCAACATTATAGCAAATATATCTCACACTTATTTAATTACCTCCTTCGTGTCGGGCTGAAAATCATAAGAATAATCAGATTAACATTGTGACATGCTAAAATAAATAATATCGTCCGGCCTTGTCCTAATTGCGCGAATACGTGATCGACACGATAATTTGTCACTTATTTGTTCGGAAAATCTGAACGCATCGTCTGCCGCCGCGACGACGCGTTCGACGGGTTCACCGAACAAATTATCGCGACGATCTATTTGAATCGAGTCGCGTTCAATTTAGATGACGGTTCCAAAATTCAAATAATTACAATATTGACGTCACATTAACAGAGGGCAATTCTCCTCGTATAACGTCCACACTGATCTCAGTCTCAGTCTTTCAAAAATTCCTCTAATGTCCCTTCATTTTTGATAAATTTTTGACATTGATTGTCATAAACTTGACAAAAAGTAGCCAAAAATAGATTGCGTCTAGATTTTGAATGTCTCTAGTTAGACTGAAACCGAATACACCTACTGTTATGGTAAGCACATATAAAAGCCACATCGGGTTGCATTCCAGTCCAGTCTTTTTTGCAAATATATAATTTATTACTATTTATTGGTACTTACATTCTGAAAATATACAGAAACAAATTAACATTTCACATCCAGATAAATAAATTACTGTTGTACTCTGAGTCCTCAGATTTTTTATTGGTTTAATAGACCACTTTTTTGCTCTCGGAAATACAATATATATTTTAATTAACAATCATAACTTGTACAAGAATAGAACGAAAGGTGACCCCCAAACAATGTATTTGCCTGTTATTTTGGGAGTCGGTACAGAGTCAATACTAACTTATTATTTTTTTTTTTTTTGAATACGTTTGAGAATACTGAACTCAAATACGTAGGTAATATTGTTATGTTCAAATTGTAAAATTTAAAACCTTTTAACAGACTAGCAACTCGCTTCTGCGTCGCACAGGTGCAATGGTGACATCTCAAAACATAGGGATGTCTGTGCTACATCTAAATTAAATAACATTGTAATTTTACACATAAACCTTCCAGAATACATGCTCCTTATAGGGAATATGCACCTTAAAGGCCCTCCGTTTTGGTGCGCTTGGTGTGACGAAAGTCTACTTGCCACAATGAACGGACAGAATCGCAAACACGGCTATAAAACCGCTGCACACTGGGGTAGGCTATAAGGAGGCAATGCCCAAAATCACATTTCCAAAATGTGGGTAATTGGAAAAAAACTTGACTTAGAATTATTGTTTAATAAATTTCACATAAGTTAGAGACGATATTATCAACACAAAGGTTATCTGTTTGCTTACATACTGCCGTAAAGTTCATTGTTTTCATTGGTGCTTCATTTCAAAATTTTGAATACAGAATTTAAGTATTCGTTACTAATAGCCCTATTAATGTTAACGCAAAACTATAATATGGCGAGTGGAGATCAAGGTCAGTACTAATAAAAATAGAATTAGGATTGGATAAATTCGTTGTGTAACCTATCGTAATTATTTTTTACTTTTTACCAATAGTTGTGAAGCGAATTGGACGATATCTAAATTTCGCGCAATGTTCTTTTGAAACGAATTGTTGTTTTAAGCACCCTAAACCTTATTTATTGAGAAACTAAGTTGTAAGTCAAGTTTTTTCCAATTACCCACATTTCGGAAATGTGATTTTGGGCATTGCCTCCTTATAGCCTACCCCAGTGTGCGCTGACCTGTGTCATACATTTTTATGATAGAGGTCACTGTATAAAAAACATTGGCAGATATTGTTGTTATAGACTTTTACACTTTTACATCATGACTCTGACTAATGAGTTCGCTTTTCAATTTATTTATTTTTTGTCTTTTTTACCGATTTTTTTCTTTTTTTGAATTTCTCACATAAATATATTGCTCTTTTAAAAAAAAAAATACTTGCTCAAAAATGAAATTAAGTATAATCAAAAATATTGATGGAGGCATGATTCTGAAAAATACAGTTTATTAAAAAAAAAAATTGTCCTTATTTTAATCATAATTATGCATATTCCCTATTATAGAAAATGCGCAAAAAAATCCTAGTGTGTAGTTTAAAAGCTCTAAGCGGTTACACAGACAGACACTGAAAGTGACTTTGTTTTGTGTATATTTAGATAGATTATGTAAAAATGATTATCTATCAACATTACTTACGGACTGAAAGTAATAAGAGAAATCAGATTAACAGTGTGCCAAAAATACAAAAAAAAATACAAAAGTATAAAAATACATAACTAGTACCGTCCAACTTTTATACAAATTATAATATTGGTAACGCAATTTTGCCAGTTCTTAGTTAGATAGAAACCTTAATCCTAAATCTGCCTGCCTTTTGCCTTCCAACCAAGTCCAACCGTTTGCTGCTGAATACCAGTAGGTATTTTACGGGATCCCTTCTTTTCGCATAATGTTCTTTGTCCTAATATACTTCGGCATAACGATTTTGGCACAATTTGTTTTGGCATAATAATACTTCGGCATAATTTTTTTAGGCATACATTTTATGTTGGCATAATCATCTCAAAGACTAATTTGTTTTGGCATAAATTTGATTCGCATAACGTTAGTAGGCCTAATGACTATTAGCATAATAATATTTAGGGATACAATTAATTAAATTTAATATGCTGTGCAACAAAAGTTAGTGACAGAACCCAATTGCTGCAAAACCGACTCCACGTAGTCTTGTTTGTCCTACCCCTAGAGTGTAATTTAAATTCGCGTAGGCGCGTAGGGGCGAGGCGGCCCGCGGGCTGAGGAGCAGGCGGCTGCGAGCGAGCCGCCGCGGCTGAGGCTGGCCGGCGAAGCCGGCCAACAAGCCGAAGCTGCGGTGGTGAGCGAAAGCCGTCTGCGACGATTAGCACGCGTGGGGCCGCCGGAGGCCCGCAGCGCCGGAGCCGTGACAGAAACCCTGCCTGCTGCATGTTGCATGCTCGCTTGAATGCTGCATGCTGCATGCTTGCTTGCATGCTGCATGCTTGCTTGCATGCTTGCTTGTTTGCTGCATGCTTGCTTGCATGCTGTATGCGTGCTTGCATGCTGTATGCTTGCTTGCATACTGTATGCTTGCTTGCTTCATGCTTCCTACAGCGAAAAAAAAACCCACAAAATTGTTCAATACGTTATATTATAATAATATGTTATATATTACCTGATTCAGGAGATATGGCTTTTTTCCAATCGTCGAAATAAGTTGGTATATCCTCTTCGGACAAATTTACGCTTTAGGATATTATGCTTAAAAAAGTTATGCTTTAGAACTTGATGCTTAATAAATTTATGCTTTAGAATATTATGCTTAATCATTATTATGGTTAGAGATATTATGCTTAAAAAAATTATTCGTAAGCTGTTATGCGTAATTATATTATGCGAAAATATAGTTGTGCCAAACAAAATTATGCTAAGTTATATTAGGTCTTAAAATTTTATGCAAATGGATAGGGAACCGTATTTTACATGGAGCGACTGTCTATCTCACTTCCTCAACCCAGTTACTGAGTACACGATATCCCTTGGTAAGAGTGGTTGTCAGACTTTTGGGCTTCTGACTACCCGTAACGACTGACAAAGATCTGCGAATGACGGCTGGGACCAACGGCTTAACGTGCTTTCCGAGGCACCCTTCCTCCTATCAAACATAATATACCTAATGTTATGCCTGTTTTAATAGATCCTACTAAGCGACACCCAAATGTAATGTAGTCTCCAGTACTTTTACTTAAATCATCAACTATATTAGGGTCGGCTTCCAGTCTAACTGGATGCTGCTGAACACCAATATTTTACATGGAGTGACTGCCTATTGGACCTCTACAACCCAGTTATTGGGTAATATGATAAGCCTTGGTAAGACTGGGTGTCTGACTTTCAGGGTTCTGTCGACCCGTAACGACTGTTAAAGATCCACGAACGTGCTATCTAAGGCGCGGCGGCGTCTTGGTATGTAAAAATGGTCAACCATGCTGCTGTTATTGCTAAGCCACAAGCCCCTTGTCAACATCCATCAACATTATAGCAAATATATCTCACACTTATTTAATTACCTCCTTCGTGTCGGGCTGAAAATCATAAGAATAATCAGATTAACATTGTGACATGCTAAAATAAATAATATCGTCCGGCCTTGTCCTAATTGCGCGAATACGTGATCGACACGATAATTTGTCACTTATTTGTTCGGAAAATCTGAACGCATCGTCTGCCGCCGCGACGACGCGTTCGGGTTCAACGAACAAATTATCGCGACGATCTATTTGAATCGAGTCGCGTTCAATTTAGATGACGGTTCCAAAATTCAAATAATTACAATATTGCCGTCGCATTAACAGAGGGCAATTCTCCTCGTATAACGTCCACACTGATCTCAGTCTCAGTCTTTCAAAAATTCCTCTAATGTCCCTTCATTTTTGACAAATTTTTGACATTGATTGTCATAAACTTGACAAAAAGTAGCCGAAAATAGATTGCGTCTAGATTTTGAATGTCTCTAGTTAGACTGAAACCTAATACACCTACTGTTATGGTAAGCACATATAAAAGCCACATCGGGTTGCATTCCAGTCGTCTTTTTTGCAAATATTTAATTTTTATTGGTACTTACATTCTGAAAATATACAGAAACAAATTAACATTTCACATCCAGAAAAATAAATTATTGTTGTACTCTGAGTCCTCAGATTTTTTATTGGTTGATTGATAGATATAATAGACCACTTTTTTGCTCTCGGAAATACAATATATATTTTAATTAATAATCATAACTTGTACAAGAATAGAACGAACGGTGACCCCCAAACTATGTTTTTGCCTGTTATTTTGGAAGTCGGTACAGAGTCAATACTAGCTTATATTTTTTTTAAATAAATTCTATTGAGAATACTGAACTCAAATAGGTACGTAGGTAATATTGTTACGTTCAAATTATAAAAATTAAAACCTATTTTAACATACTAGCAACTCGCTCCTGCGTCGCACAGGTGCAATGGTGACAAGTCAAAACATAGGGATGCCTGTGCTATATCTAAATTAAATAATACTATAATTTTACACATATACGAGTACCTTCCAGAATACATGCTCTTAATACGGAATATGCATGTATTTTTGAATATTTTTATTCGATAGTTTACAGCGCCATATAATTGTAAAAAATATTCAACGACAAAAACGCAATTGAAAGTACAAAAAAAAATGTTAAAAATAGGCAACCGACATGGGCACCTTAAACGCCCTCCGTTTTGGTGCGCTTGGTGTAACGAAATAGTCTACTTGCCATATTGACAACGGACAGAATCGCAAACACTGCTATAAAACCACTGACCTGTATTATACACTTGTATGATAGAGGTCTGTGTATAAAACACATTGACAGATATTGTTGTTATAGATGGCTCGGACTAATGAGCTCGCTTTTCTTTTTTTTTTGTCTCGATACCGATAATTTTTTTGTTTTTTTTTTTAATAAAAATAAAAAAAAATCTCACATAAATATTGCTCTTTTTAAAAATTAATTTCTTGCTCAAAAAGAAATTATAATCAAAAATATTGATTGTGGCATGATTCCGAAGAAATACAGTCAGATAAAAAAAAAATTGTCCTTATTTTAACCATAATTATGCATATTCCCTATTATAGAAAATGCGAATAAAATCCCATTGTGTGGTTTACTTAAGCGGTTACACAGACAGACACTGAAAATGACTTTCTGCCTGCCTTTTCCTATGTTGGGATCAGCTTCCAGTCCAGCTGAATACCAGTAGGTATTTTACATGGAGCGACTATCTATCTCACTTCCTCAACCCAGTTACTGGGTACACGATATCCCTTGGTAAGACTGGATATCAGGCTTTTGGGCTTCTGATTACCCGTAACGACTGTCAAAGATCTGCCAATGATAGCTGGGACCAACGGCTTAACGTGCTTACCGAGGCACCCTTCCTCCTATCAAACATAATATACCTAATGTTATGCCCGTTTTAATAGACACTAAGCGACACCCAAATGTAATGTAGTCTCCAGTACTTATACTTAAATCATCAACTATATTAGGGTTGGCTTCCAGTCTAACTGGATGCTGCTGAAGACCAATACTTTACAAGGAGTGACAGCCTATTTGACCTCTACAACCCAGTATATCTCACACTTATTTAATTACCTCCTTCGTGTCGGGCTGAAAATCATAAGAATAATCAGATTAACATTGTGACATGCTAAAATAAATAATATCGTCCGGCCTTGTCCTAATTGCGCGAATACGTGATCGTCACGATAATTTGTCACTTGTTTGTTCGGAAAATCTGAACGCATCGTCTGCCGCCGTGACGACGCGTTCGGGTTCAACGAACAAATTATCGCGACGATCTATTTGAATCGAGTAGCGTTCAATTTAGATGACGGTTCCAAAATTCAAATAATTACAACATTGCTGTCGCATTAACAGAGGGCAATTATCCTCGTATAACGTCCACACTGATCTCAGTCTCAGTCTTTCAAAAATTCCTCTAATGTCCTTTAATTTTTGACAAATTTTTGACATTGATTGTCATAAACTTGACAAAAAGTAGTCGAAAATAGATTGCGTCTAGATTTTGAATGTCTCTAGTTAGACTGAAGCCTAATACACCTACTGTTATGGTAAGCACATATAAAAGCCACATCGGGTTGCATTCCAGTCCAGTCTTTTTTGCAAGTATTTAATTTATTACTATTTATTGGTACTTACATTCTGAAAATATACAGAAACAAATTAACATTTCACATCCAGAAAAATAAATTATTGTTGTACTCTTGAGTCCTCAGATTTTTTATTGGTTGATTGATAGATATAATAGACTTTTTTGCTCTCGGAAATACAATATATATTTTAATTAATAATCATAACTTGTACAAGAATAGAACGAACGGTGACCCCCAAACTATGTATTTGCCTGTTATTTTGGGAGTCGGTACAGAGTCAATACTAACTTATTTTTTTTTTATGAATACGTTTGAGAATACTGAACTCAAATACGTAGGTAATATTGTTATGTTCAAATTTATTGTAAAATTTAAAACCTTTTAACAGACTAGCAACTCGCTTCTGCGTCGCACAGCTGCAATGGTGACATCTCAAAACATAGGGATGTCTGTGCTACATCTAAATTAAATAATATTGTAATTTTACACATAAACCTTCCAGAATACATGCTCCTAATAGAGAATATGCATGTATTTTTTTAAATATTTTTATTCGATAGTTTACAGCGCCATATAATTGTAAAAAATATTCAACGACAAAAACGCAATTGAAAGTACTAAAAAAAATGTTATAAATAGGCAACCGACACGGGCACCTTAAACGCCTTCCGTTTTGGTGCGCTTGGTGTAACACTTGGTGTACACTTCTATGATAGAGGTCAGAGTATAAAACGCATTGACAGATATTGTTGTTGTTGACAAAAATATTGATTGTGGTATGATTCCGAAGAAATAAGTCAGATAAAAAAAAATTGTTCTTATTTTAACCATAATTATGCATATTCCCCTATTATAGAAAATGCGCATAATCCCATTGTGTAGTTTAAAAGATCTAAGCGGTTACACAGACAGATACTGAAAGTGACTTTGTTTTGTGTATACTTAGATAGATTATGTAAATGATATTATCTATCAAAATTACTTACGGACTGAAAGTAATAAGAGAAATCAGATTAACATTGTGACATACAAAAATACATAGTACCGTCCAACTTGTATACAAATTATAATATTGATAACGCAATTTTGCCAGTTGTTCTTAGTTAGATAGTAGCAGTACCTACACGAATTCCCTTGGTAAAACTGGTTGTCAGATTTAGGCTTGTGACTGCCCGTAATGACTGTCAAAGATCTGCGAATGACAGCCGGGACCAATGGCTTAACGTGCTTTCCGAGGCACCCTTTCTCCTATCAAACATAATATACCTAATGTTATGTCCATTTTAATAGGCACTAAGCGACACCCAAATGTAGTGTAGGTAGTCTCCAGTACTTTTACTTAAATCATCATCTGCCTAGCTTTTTCCTATCTATTATTCTTCAGCTTTATTATTAGTATTATTTTATAACTATTATGTCTCCTAAGATATTTATTGAAATCAAATGATGACAAGGGCAATTTTGTTCAAAGTTAAATACTTGTGGTGAATAACCCATTTATTTGGATAAGGATTAATATCATGTTTATAAAAACACCTTCGCAAATAATGCATTATTTTAGAACAAATTTGATTACCATAAAAAAGGTTATAGTGAGTATAGATATGCCGTAGCGGACTTTTTTTTTTTAAAGGGGAACTGTTCCGTGATACAGTCTACTGAGTTTTGGAGCCTATTTAATACAAACAAATCTTTCCTCTTTATAATATTAGTGTAGATTAATCTTCTGCCTAGCCTTTTCCCAACTATGTTGGGGTCGGCTTCCAGTTTAACTGAATGCTGCTGAATTACATAGAGCGACTGCTTATTTACATGCTAAAATAAATGGTATTGTCCGGCCTTGGCCTAATCGCGCGAATACGTGATCGTCACGATATTTTGTGATTTATTTGTTCGGAAGATCTGACCGCATCGTCTGCCGCTGCGACGCCGCGTTCGGGTTCACCGAACAAATTATCGCGACGATCGATTCGAATCGAGGCGCGTTCAATTTAGATGACGGTTTCAAAATTCAAATAATTACAATATTGCCGTCGCATTAACAGAGGGCAATTCTCCTCGTATAACGTTCACACTGATCTCAGTTTCAATCTTTCAAAAATTCCTCTAACGTCCCTTCATCTAAATATATAAAACTCAAAGGTGACTGACTGACATAGTGATCTATCAACGCACAGCCCAAACCACTAGAGGGATCGGGCTGAAATTTGGCATGCAGGTAGATGTTATGACGTAGGCATCCGCTAAGAAAGGATTTTGATAAATTCTACCCCCAAGGGGATAAAATAGGGGATGAAAGTTTGTATGAAACTTTGTCAATTTTAAACCGATCGGACTGAGACTTCGCATGCATATAGCTACTATGACGTAGGCATCCCCTAAGAAAGGATTTTGATAAATTCAACCCCCATGGGGATAAAACAAGGGATGATGGAGGATGTAAATGTATTAGTTTTTTTTTAAATAATACTTAACGCGAGCGAAGCCGCGGGCAAAAGCTAGTTTTTGATATATTTCAACACTACACAACACAACACAGAGCTAGTTGACAAATGTCAACTAGTTCTGTGCGTAATAGTCTATTTGCCTCCGCCTGTACTTCGTTCAACCCTAGAACACTTCTTGGACACTTTGTAATACCATATATGGACAGTCGGGTTTGAAATCGTGTATGGTTGGTGACTTTAACTTAAGAAATATTGATTGGAGCTTGGCAAGTGAGTTGGATAGTGGTTATGTGGCACCAGGTATTGGTCACTTGTTAACTGATTTTGGCCATATAAACAAATTGTTTCAACTTAACAATGTAAGAAATACGTCAGGACCACAGATATAGATATACCTAGATAACGCAAGTATCACGAACTGTATGAAAACCAAGCGTGTCATTATTTTTGACTACCTACTATGACGTCACAAGCTCGCGCTCTCGCTCACACTTACCCAGCCTGCAGTACAAAGGACTTAGCGCGAAAGGGGCGGCTTACGATTTGTAATCATAAGTTGGTACAATTTTTGGCACGCGAAGTAGTTACTCTTGCGTTATCTAGGTATATCTATATCTGTGGTCAGGACGCATACTCGACCTTGCGTTGACTAACTTAACTTCCGGTATCGTATGACCCGCTCTAAATCCCCTAAGTATAATTGACCCTTTACATCCTCCAACTGAAATTAATTTAAAATCATATAAAGACACAAGACTTCCCTATAATAATAGTAATAAAAGACGAAATTTTTATAAATTAAATTATGATATTATTTGTAAACAATTAAATGAGATGATTGATTGACTATTATTTGATGGCACCGACGCACTATGGAAAATAAAGGTCTGTTTCTGATTAAAAATCAATAACTTTTTATTTCTGAATATTATATTCTAAAGTTTTGCACAAATATAGAATAGTGTATATGGCTTCAAATGGAATGTAATTTATTATTAAAAAGAACATACTTATTTGACTGCATTACTATTATTTTTAACATCTGAATGTTATTATAATTTTATTATTTTTATATACAGTATTTTAATTAACGAAAGGCGTTCCCCTGCAATAGTATAGCGCCTATACTTCAATGCAAAAAAAAATACGAAACAAAAATTCGCGAAAAAAAAATAGCTGTTCCCTACATTTATGTTCGCACTGGCTTCTGCCCGCGACTTCGTCCACGTGAAATTTCACCCTTCCCCATTCAACCTCTTAGGGTGGAATTTCGAAAAACCCTTTCTTATTGGATACCTACTCTTCACAAAGAACACACTCTCCGAATCGCATGTCTCTAGGACCAACGGTTTAGGCTGTGCGTTGATGTTTCAGTCAGTCAAGACTTTGAATTTTATTTAATAGATAACTCGTCAAAATGTAGGGTACATCTGATTTTGTTTCGCGAATTTATTTTAGCATGTGTGGATGCTATACTATTGCGGGTTAACGGGAACGCCTTTAGTTAATCAACACACTATATTATATTATTGTTATTTATCATTAATTTGGTATAAAAAGTTTATATTTTTTATATTATAGGTATTTTTACATATTTTTACACAGCAATACAACATTATATCACACGATGCCATTAGAATTAAACTCACAACATTAACAGCAACAAAGAAATATAGAAATATAAAAAGTATAGGAAATTAAAAGGCAGTGATTTTATGTACTTATTAAGTAATTCCTAACTATCCTAATCCTAACTAGAATTATAAGTGCGAAAGTGAGTTTGTTTGTTTGTTACGCTTTCATGCTCCAACGGCCGAACGGATTTAAATAGCGTAACAAACAAACCTACTTTTGCATTTATAATATTAGTTAGGAAGTTAGGATTTGTTAGTAGATCACAATTTAAGGGTCCCTATAAATTTCGCTAAAAACAGAAAAATCATTTTTTTTCAGCACAAATTTATCAATATCCTTAAGTTATCTAGTTTTTTTTTTTAAATACATACGTATTTATCACCTATCTATCTAGAAAGTCTACGAATTTAAGTTTTGATAACTACTTAATATAAATTCCAAAAAAAAAAACTAACACACGTTTTTACGTAATCACGAAACACCAAGTTTTTCGATTGCTTTCTTAGCTAACTGGTAGCAAATAACGATCTGAAAAAAAAATCCTAAATACTAGGCATATAGTATAGTAGTAAGTGTACGATTTTTTTTTTAAGTTTAATGAATTAGTACTTGTAAAAAAATGTTGACTACGCTGAAAAAACCCAATAAAGTCATGCGCAAAACCGTCGTCTACGCGTAAGAATTTATTGAAAATAACAAAAAGTGTTAAATATTTTAAAATTTGAGGTGTTTATCTACCAAACTCAATTTTTATATTTTTATTTTGACTATTAATTTAATTGTAGTAAAATATCTAAATAATGCCTTACAAACGAATTTTTTATTAAGTAGTTATCAAAACTTAAATTCGTAGACTTACTAGAAAGATAGGTGATAAATACTTGTGTATTAAAAAAAAAACTAGATAACTTAAGGATATTGAGAAATTTGCGCTGAAAAAAAATGATTTTTCTGTTTTTAGTCCGCGAAATTGATAGAGACTCTTAAGGAAAAATGCAAACTAGGACATAATAATATTACTATCACTTTATTTATTTCTATATCTCTCTCTTTATCTGAATACAAAAAACAAAACTTACTTGCAGGTTCAACTCCACTGCAATTTGGGATATATTCAACCCTTGTCTATGCAAGACAATAATTTCGTTTCTTTCTTCTTGGATCAGGTTTCGGGTCGTCATGGTTAACGACCAAGTTAGCCACAGATCACAGTAGGCACAATACACACACAGTCCAGGATACGAGCTAGGGTCAAAAACAGGCCTTCGATTACAGTCCGGTATACAAGCAGAGGTCACAGTTAGGCAGGCAACCAGTCCGATAGAAATAAGCAGGTCGTAAAATGAAATGGCGATAGTAATATACGGGAGGCGTTAACAATTAGCGAGATGCAAATTGGCACTGCCGCACTCTGGCTAATGACTTTGAAATTTTGTTACACGCCCTTTACTCACACAAATGCATATTGTCTCTAATTGGGCGAAACCAGGAAGGGGTGTGGTTTGTCACTAGCTGCGCTTCCGCAGAAATATTATCGTTGGCCGATAGTACCTATGTTTAAATTAGTTTAAAATAAAGCAGTACTATCCATTAATCTTCTCATTACAGTATTAATCCGATATCTCCTATTATTTCCAGACAGCAGTAAGTAATAAGTAAAAGTACAATCAAGTAAGAGAGTGGCCGGAGAATGCAACACAGGAAAGTGGGAAAAGCTATTACCCTGTGTTGTTGTTTTTGCTGTTGTGTTGTTGTGTGTATCTTTGCTAACAAGCGGGACAATACCAGTTTAAAAAAGAAGTACCTACTATCTGATTTTTTATAAAAACACTGACCTCTATCATACAAGTAAAAAACACCGATGCGACGCTCTGCTAGAGTGACTGTCACCTGCCAGTGTCACTCTTATCAGAGCTCCTTGGTGGATCCTAAAACTAGATGGCGCCAGTTGCTGCGTCGTCTTACATATCCGTTTTTATTTTCTTGTTGGTACTAGTGAGGCGAAGAGTCGTACACCAGGAGCTCCCCTTGCAAGCATCCAGCTGCATTTCGCCGGCGAGGACCTAAACATATATGCAGCCTACAAGCCGCCCAAGGCTCGTATAGACCTTCAAGAGCTACGGGCGGTTTTGGAGCCGACAAGTGGCAACGCAACCATCCTCGCCGGTGACTTTAATTGTAAACACCCAGCGTGGAATTCCATGGTAAGGAACACCGAGGGGAGACGGCTCTTCGCGGACGCGGAAGCCTTCGGCTATACGGTGTCCGGCCCAGAGACGCGGCACCCACTACCCAGACGCCGTAAGGCTGATGCCGGACGTGCTGGACATCGTAGTCCACCGAGGGCTACACTGCCAGGTCACGCAACAAGTGATGGACGACGAGCTACAGTCGGATCATCATCCTGTGCTCGTCGTCCTATCGGGTATGCCGAGCCGACTACCCGACTGAAGCCACCAGCGCCACGTCGATCCACGGATTGGACAATCTTTATGGACAAAGTGGAGACCACCACGCCGACTCGGCCTATCGCCTCACCCGCGGACGTGGACCGGACGGCGGAGGACATCACTGCTTGCGCCAAAGCGCCTTAGAAGCGGCGACACAGAGCACGCAGCCGCAGGGGAGACTGCTATTGCCGCCCCTGCCGGCGCGCATCAACTCGATGATCGCCGAGAAGAGGCGCCTACGCAAGCAGTGGCAACAAACGAGATGTCCCACAATGAAGACGCAGCTCAACCGTCTCGCGGAAAAGGTAAAGGCCGAGTTACAGGCGCACACCACTGACTGACTGGGATGATCGAATAGACGCAGCCGCTGACAGCTGGCCGTCTTTGCACAAGTTGTGCCGCCAGCTGACGAATACCCCAGCCCCGGTGCGACCGCTGCTAAACAGCGACGGGGCGCTTAAATACGTAGCGGAGGACCGGGCGGAGGTCTTCGCCGAACACCTGGAGCGTCAGTTCCGCCCCAACCCGACCGGCGACACCGACCATGTCGCAGCAGTCGAGAAACACCTGGGAGACTACTTCGCAGCGCCGATAGCTCCCGATGAGGACCCAGTCTTCTTCTCGCCGGGCGCAGTCAGACGCGCCATCCTTAGGACGAACGACGTGCTGACGGCATCACCAACGCAGTGCTGCGCCGCCTGCCCTACCGTATGGTAGCAGCGCTGGCGCACCTGTTTACGGCGGTGCTGCGCACGGGGGCCTTTCCGGCCTCGTGGAAGGAGGGGCGCGTCATAATGCTGCCCAAGGCGGGGAAGGATATACTGAAGCCGGAGAGCTATCGGCCGATCACTCTGCTGCCGACGGTCTCCAAGGTGTTCGAGGCACTCCTGCTGCGACACTTCCAGCCGCATATCTCGCCGCGTCCGGAACAGTTTGGTTTTCGGGCGGAACATAGCACGACGCTCCAGCTGTCAAGGGTACTGCACCACCTTACAGCTGCCCACAATAGAAAGGAGTACGCAGTCGCAGTATTCCTTGACATGGAGAAGGCCTTCGACCGTGTATGGCATGAGGGCCTGATCTACAAACTGGCCACATCAGGCGCGCCCCGTCGCGTCGTACAGGTGGTCTCCTCTTTTCTGACCCACAGGACCTTCAGGGTGGTGGTCGACGGAGCGCTGTCCAGCGCGCACCCCGTCATGGCGGGTGTGCCGCAGGGTAGCTGCGTCTCGCCGGCGTGTTACTCACGCTACACGGACGACATCCCCACGACACAGGAAGCGATGCTCGCGCTGTATGCTGACGACGCCGCGTACATAACCACTTCGCTTAATGCGAAATACGCGGCGGTCAAAATGCAGCGCGCCCTAGAGCTCCTTCCCGACTGGCTGTCAAAGTGGCGGCTGTCGGTGAACGTGGGTAAGACGCAGGCGATGATCACCGGATCAGCGCCCCTCCCGCCTCCCCTGAAGCTTCAAGGAGCCGACGTCGCGTGGTCGCCCCTGGTCAAATACCTGGGGGTCACCATCGACCGTCGGCTCTCGATGGGGCCTCACGTCCGCTCGGTCGCCGCACGGGGTAGGGTAGCCCGCAACCTGCTCAAACCAGTGCTCTCGTCCCGCCTCCCGGTGCGCGTCAAGTTGGGCGTGTACAAGTTGTACGTGCGCCCAATCTTGACGTACGCCGCTCCGGCATGGTTCGCCCTCACTAGCGAGACGAACCGGAAGCAGCTCCGCGCGCAGCAGAGCCTCGCGCTGCGGACTATAGTCGACGCCCCTCGCTATGTGAGGAACGACATCATCCAGAGAGACCCCGGGATTGAGAGCCTGGATGAGTATGTGCGGCGCCTCGCGAAAGGAATGTTCGCGCGGGCCGACGCGTCTGCTTGGCCCCATGTCAAGGACATCGCGCCCTGGCACGCGCGCCCCCCTAACGCGAGACCCTTGCCCCGCGACCTGGTAGCGGACGACGACCCCATCGCACCGGATTGACGCCTCGAGTGAGCCGCACCCAGGTTACACGCGGCTCACCCGAAACAATAGCACTCCACATAACATAACATACACTCGTCGCGTAGCGTGTGCTAAGTTAATATAGGCACGTTACGTAACGAAAGCAGTCACTCACTACTACACAGACGCCATACTCACACGTGAACGCGCAGTGCGGGCTGCGATCACGTAGACACTGGGCGGTGTTACACAACACAATACCGCTCACACACACACGACTGCCCCTTAACCCGGACCGTGACCGGCTAGCTCTGGAAGCGGGGCGGGCGGGGGCAACATACCTATATTCTGTAGGAGCGTCGAGTAGGCACCATCGTCGCAGGTCGTCTCTCGCCGGGCCTCCCCCAGGTAACTGGGGGTCTCACCTGGCGGGGACAGACCGCCGAGGTGTCGTGAAGAAAGCGGCGCTGCTATACAGCGTCGCGGCGCGCCTACAGAAACACTATAAGCAGCTATTCACATGGACGTTTTTAAAAACGCGCGTCCAAATAACCGCCAGTCCTTGTGGCACAAGCAGTGAGAGGCCCGTATTTGCGGGCCGCCGTATGGCTTCCGCGGCCGGGGGGCGAAGCCCTGACGCCGCTCGCCACGCTCCCTAACGGGGGCGTCGCAACATCCCAACTCGACCGACACAGTTTGGATACAGCGATCGAAGCGAAAACATCCGAAGCGATCTTCAAGTGCGACTTAAAGCGATCAGTAGTGCAATTGTGTTTTGTAATTAGTGTTTGAGTTGTAATTAGTGTTGTTAATTAAAGTGTCAATTTTTGGTTATTAAATCGGCAGTTTTTATTGTCACGAACCCGAAGCTCGTAACAATACGATACCCCTTAGTAAGACTGGTTGTCTGACTTTCGGGCTTGAGACTACCCGTCAAAATTCTGCGAAGGGCAGCCGGGACTAAAAGATTAACGTGCTCTCAGAGGCAAGGACGTGTCTCGATAATCTAATAGATGGTCACCCATCCACGAACCGACCGCGGCAAACGTAGCTTAGCCATAAATCGACCCGTGCGACTGTTATTATTTAGCCACGAGTAACTTTTGTTACTTACTTCCTGAAAATGTAGAGAGAAATCTGATTAATATATTAACACCAAAAATACAGACGATATAATATGGGTGTATCTTACTGCTGACTGAATATAATAAAATAAGTCAAAATTATAGTACAACAAGAAAATAAAAACGGATATGTAAGACGACGCAGCAACTGGCACCATCTAGTTTTAGGATCCACCAAGGAGCTCTGATAAGAGTGACACTGGCAGGTGACAGTCACTCTAGCAGAGCGTCGCATCGGTGTTTTTTACTTGTATGATAGAGGTCAGTGTTTTTATAAAAAATCAGATAGTAGGTACTTCTTTTTTAAACTGGTATTGTCCCGCTTGTAAGCAAAGATACACACAACAACACAACAGCAAAAACAACAACACAGGGTAATAGCTTTTCCCACTTTCCTGTGTTGCATTCTCCGGCCACTCTCTTACTTGATTGTACTTTTACTTATTACTTACTGCTGTCTGGAAATAATAGGAGATATCGGATTAATACTGTAATGAGAAGATTAATGGATAGTACTGCTTTATTTTAAACTAATTTAAACATAGGTACTATCGGCCAACGATAATATTTCTGCGGAAGCGCAGCTAGTGACAAACCACACCCCTTCCTGGTTTCGCCCAATTAGAGACAATATGCATTTGTGTGAGTAAAGGGCGTGTAACAAAATTTCAAAGTCATTAGCCAGAGTGCGGCAGTGCCAATTTGCATCTCGCTAATTGTTGACGCCTCCCGTATATTACTATCGCCATTTCATTTTACGACCTGCTTATTTCTATCGGACTGATTGCCTGCCTAACTGTGACCTCTGCTTGTATACCGGACTGTAATCGAAGGCCTGTTTTTGACCCTAGCTCGTATCCTGGACTGTGTGTGTATTGTGCCTACTGTGATCTGTGGCTAACTTGGTCGTTAACCATGACGACCCGAAACCTGATCCAAGAAGAAAGAAACGAAATTATTGTCTTGCATAGACAAGGGTTGAATATATCCCAAATTGCAGTGGAGTTGAACCTGCAAGTAAGTTTTGTTTTTTGTATTCAGATAAAGAGAGAGATATAGAAATAAATAAAGTGATAGTAATATTATTATGTCCTAGTTTGCATTTTTCCTTAAGAGTCTCTATCAATTTCGCGGACTAAAAACAGAAAAATCATTTTTTTTCAGCGCAAATTTCTCAATATCCTTAAGTTATCTAGTTTTTTTTTTAAATACACAAGTATTTATCACCTATCTTTCTAGTAAGTCTACGAGTTTAAGGTTTGATAACTACTTAATAAAAAATTCGTTTATAAGGCATTATTTAGATATTTTACTACAATTAAATTAGTAGTCAAAATAAAAATATAAAAATTGAGTTTGGTAGATAAACACCTCAAATTTTAAAATATTTAACACTTTTTGTTATTTTCAATAAATTCTTACGCGTAGACGACGGTTTTGCGCATGACTTTATTGGGTTTTTTCAGCGTAGTCAACATTTTTTTACAGGTACTAATTAATTAAACTTAAAAAAAAAATCGTACACTTACTACTATACTATTATGCCTAGTATTTAGGATTTTTTTTTCAGATCGTTATTTGCTACCAGTTAGCTAAGAAAGCAATCGAAAAACTTGGTGTTTCGTGATTACATAAAAACGTGTGTTAGTTTTTTTTTTTTTTGGAATTTATATTAAGTAGTTATCAAAACTTAAATTCGTAGACTTTCTAGATAGATAGGTGATAAATACTTATGTATTAAAAAAAAAAACTAGATAACTTAAGGATATTGAGAAATTTGCGCTGAAAAAAAATGATTTTTCTGTTTTTAGCGAAATTTATAGGGACCCTTAAATTGTGATCTACTAACAAATCCTAACTTCCTAATTAATATTATAAATGCAAAAGTAGGTTTGTTTGTTACGCTATTTAAATCCGTTCGGCCGTTGAAGCATGAAAGCGTAACAAACAAACAAACTCACTTTCGCACTTATAATTCTAGTTAGGATTAGGATAGTTAGGAATTACTTAATAAGTACCTACATAAAATCACTGCCTTTTAATTTCCTATACTTTTTATATTTCTATATTTCTTTGTTGCTGTTAACGGGGCACCGAGCTTTTTATACACAAACACACGTTTTTATAACGGTTGTTTGAAGTAGTAAACAATTAAATAAAAATCTAAGGAATTAAATTGGCATTATTGGGCATATATACTAGCCAGTATACACAATGAAAACACGTTTTGATAAAGTTGGCTCGATAGAATAAATTCACAAAGTTATCTCTAAAAAACACAACAAACGCTTAGTACGGCGTGAATACTTCGCGGAAGGTCATCAGTTTTTGAATAATAACAAAACTACATGTTTTATATAACGTATACACTTTACATTTTCAAAATGTGTATTTGTTTAACATTAAGAAGGAAATACCTAAAGTCGCGCGAGTTTTGCCCATCTTATGCAGAGCTACCGCGCCGCCCTCTTGTCCGCTTTAGTCCTGCTTCGGCCATCGGACGGGGAGCTTGTGTCGCTTGCGCTTACGCACGGATTTAATAACGTAACGAAGAAAATTGTGTGAAAATTCACTGTAGCGTAATTGAAATGGGGAACAAAGTAAAGAAATCAAGGGAGAGAAGGGGTTGGCGAAAAACCAATGCTAAAAGCTTGCATGAAAAATGAAGTAAGTAAAACTCGTATATTTACCTACTTATTTACTAATTGCCCTACTAGGTGCTGTTATTTTTTTTAATAGGGTATACAGTTTCCGGGGTAGGCAAAATTGAATCTACTATGATTTGAATCATTCTCTTTGATATTTTTTCTATTAATAGGGTAAATGTACCTGTTGTTGACATTTCACTGCAAATAAATTTGAATCATCTGATGACGAGAGAGAAAGACAATTACAGATAGAAAATTTTGAGGATAAAGAGAATACTGTGGCTTCGTAAGTATAATCTTCCTACCTACCTATTATACCTAGTTATTAAAAGTACCTAGTTGTCACTTATCTACCTACTTACGATATTTAAAAAAATAGGTACACTGGAAAATTCTTTATCTTTTTCTGTTTTATAGGGTAAATGTACCAGTTGTTGGCACTTCATTACAAAACAAAGAGTCATCTAAAGAACTGGTGAGGTAAGCGTAAAAATAATAGGATGTGTCCAAGAAAACATTATAATAAATTAAGTATTTATAAATTAAGTAACACATTACCTTAAAAAAAAAAAAATCCTGGATGACACCGAGTCCAAAATTTATCAAACTCTGGAATTGTAAGTTCAGAAACTAAAAAAGTTTTGTTGATGAATAAAGTAATTATAATTGAATCAAATGTTCTGTTTTATTACAGGATGCCAATTACACCGGAACAAAATTCTTGTCTTTCAGTGCAGGAGAAATAGACAGTGATAATGCTTTATTTTAACACGTGTACCAGCTATTTTATAACTTTTTCCGCTTCTCTTCTGGCATTACAGTCGCGGAAGGCATAGCTTTTTTCGTTTTGCTGACTCTTTCTTGTCTATTGCGTCTAAAATATATTGTGTTTGTGGCTCACGAATTTCCACTTTTCTGTCCAGCCTTGAATCAATTACTTCTAGTAGAAGACAATCAAAGTAAAATGTTTTTAATTTTGTTCCCATACTGTTCTTCCAGAATTCGTTATCTCTTTTTATTGTTTCTATTTTCATATCTTTTTCTGTCCACATTACAAATTAACATGATTCTTTCCTAGTAATGTGGAGCTGACCCTGCATCTGGTAGAACCAATCGTGTTGTTTATTTATTGTCAAGTTCCCATTCTTCTCCAGTTTCCAGAAACTAATTTGTTTTTGTGCTATACCTTCCCTGACTGTTATGTCCGTCTGGACTTGCCGCCAAAAACGGCAGTTCAGGATCGACGAATAGGCCACATTTCTATATACCGTTGAAGTAAGCTTCTTCGTCGAGTTTTAGTACTTCAGCCAATTGTAGGGCGTAGGTTCGAACCCAGACAGACGCTTTACTTCGGGTAAATTATTTCATCACCACTGCTCTCAAAACGGTGAAGGACACATTGTGAGGAAACAAAGGCATGTCCTAGAACCAAAAATTAGTAGACAATAACATGTGACATCCACCAACCCGCACTGGGCCCTCGTGGTGGATTACGGCCCACTACCTGTCACCGAGAGGAGGCCTGTGTCCCAGCTGTGGGAATATTATAGGCTGATTATGCTTATGCCTGTGAGGAGCGAGCTGCTAAAGCAGCCAGCGAGGTGTAATGAATAATATTCATGGGTAGAACACCCTGTGAAAAGTAGAGTAGTGACCAAAAATTGCCCAGCATAATATTATGGCTATTAGGCTATATATTTCCAGTATAAGCTGATCTCGTTGTACGGAAATCCTATACAATGCGAGATCAGCGTATCATTTCAGCCGAAAGACGTCCACTGCTGGACATAGGCCTCCCCCAATTTTGGGAGGGGTTTGCCATAATCGCCACGCTTGGCAGGCGGGTTGGCGATCGCAGTATGGTATGATGGTGTAATGCATAGAGAACGCTGCTGCCCATTCTCCGGTCTCCCTTAGTCGCCTTTTACGACACCCACGGGAAGTATGGGGTGGTGCTATTCTTTAAGTCCGGCACCACACAGACGCACCAATCAGCGTATACTAAAAATGTATAGCTTGATATGTAGTAGTGTGTACCTACGCATATCTTAAAGAAAAAAAATATGAGGACAAAAGCAACAATAATAATCAATATCGGACTTACTTCATGGTAATATTTTCTCTATGCGTACATTTTACATTACATTTGATTGAATTACGACGAATCATTGGGTTTGAACCTATATACGCCCTACAATTGGCTGAATTATTAAAACTCGACGAAGAAGCATACTTCAACGGTATACAGAAATGTGGCCTATTCGTCAACCCTGAACTGCCGTTTTTGGCAGCAAGTCCAGACGGACATAACAGTCAGGGAAGGTATAGCACAAAAACAAATTAGTTTCTGGAAACTGGAGAAGAATGGGAACTTGACAATAAATAAACAACACGATTGGTTCTACCAGATGCAGGGTCAGCTCCACATTACTAGGAAAGAATCATGTTAATTTGTAATGTGGACAGAAAAAGATATGAAAATAGAAACAGTAAAAAGAGATAACGAATTCTGGAAGAACAGTATGGAAACAAAATTAAAAACATTTTACTTTGATTGTCTTCTACTAGAAATAATTGATTCAAGGCTGGACAGAAAAATGGAAATTCGTGAGCCGCAAATACAATATATTTTAGACGCAATTGACAAGAAAGAGTCAGCAAAACGAAAAAAAGCTATGCCTTCCGCGACTGTAATGCCAGAAGAGAAGCGGAAAAGTTATAAAATTGTGAAAGTTGTAAAATTTGAACACGTGTTAAAATATATTTTATCAAAAAAATTTTAACCGACTTCAAATGTAACAGCAGATTCTCTAAAAAGTTTAAAATAACCACATACGTGATTTTTTTACCGGTTCCAAATTTTTACTCAGAAATCACGAAAAAAAAAGCTATTTCATACATTTTGGAAGGGGCGACTAGAATGAATTCTATTTTAATATAATTTTTGACGTTAAAAAGTGCCTTTTATGTGCTTATTTGAAATAAATGCTTTAACTTTGACTTTGGTCAAGTAGATTTTGAACTTTTGTATTAAACAGCAGATTTTTTTTTCGTGATTTCAGAGATGGTTCCATAGTAAAAGTTGTTCATAATCATGGGTAGAACAACCTGTATAAATTTGGAACCGGTAAAAAAATAATCCGGTATAGGTACTAACCGATGATATCGGAAATAACAATTTTGCTGGCTTCTTTCTTCCTGAAACAACATGTTCCATACAGAAGTCGGCGCTCTTACATTATATTTTCATACGCAATGCATCTTTTTTGTGGCTATGTAACGTCTTGGCATAACGAACAAAGTACTTACCATGTAACTTCATTATCAGAAATTCAATAGAATCTGCTTGCGAAAACTTACTACGTAGTAACAAAAGTATTTTATTGAATCTACTTTGAAGAATAAATAATTTGAAATTGAAAATATAGGGTCGACTACTGGGACTTTTACCCTATTTATTTAGCCATTATGTTATTTTACGTTATTGAGATCACTTTTAAGTTTCTATTGTACTTAGAATAATTATCATAAAAGGTAATTAATTGTAATAGTATTATTCTACTAAGGGCTGATTTTTCCATCGCCAAATAACTTTTATTCGAGGAATAAAGTTGACGTTTGGCAGTTTTTGTATGAAATAACTGTCAACATTTCAAAATTATTCCTCGAATAAAGTTATCAGACGATTGAAAAATTAGCCCTTAGTAAATTATACCTAATATTCATTTTTCATTGATCAGATACCTACCTACCTAACGACGGTAAATTATAAATTTTTAAAATTGCATAAAATCTGAAAAGGTTTCATATCGTGAATTTTTCTAATAAAAGTACCTATTTCAAAACGGTTTTTTTTTTCATTATTTTGTAACTATTGGTAGCACCTCGCTAGTCGATCGGCGCACGGCTCGTCGCGCGCGGCGCTCGTCGCTCTCTTGCCGGTGTGCCTCACGCACACATACACGGAGCGCATAGAATACCTAAAATCGATTACCGCTAGAAGCTCGGTGTGCCCTGTGAGTTTAATTCTAATGGCATCGTGTGCTATAATGTTGTATTGCTGTGTAAAAATATGTAAAAATACCTATAATATAAAAAATATAAACTTTTTATACCAAATTAATGATAAATAACAATAATATAATATAGTGTGTTGATTAACTAAAGGCGTTCCCGTTAACCCGCAATAGTATAGCATCCACACATGCTAAAATAAAAAAATAAATTCGCGAAACAAAATCAGATGTTCCCTACATTTTGACGAGTTATCTATTATATAAAATTCAAAGTCTTGACTGACTGAAACATCAACGCACAGCCTAAACCGTTGGTCCTAGAGACATGCAATTCGGAGAGTGTGTTCTTTGTGAAGAGTAGGTATCCAATAAGAAAGGGTTTTTCGAAATTCCACCCTAAGAGGTTGAATGGGGGAGGGTGAAATTTCACGCGGACGAAGTCGCGGGCAGAAGCCAGTGCGAACATAAATGTAGGGAACAGCTATTTTTTTTTCGCGAATTTTTGTTTCGTATTTTTTTTTGCATTGAAGTATAGACGCTATACTATTGCAGGGGAACGCCTTTCGTTAATTAAAATACTGTATATAAAAATAATAAAATTATAATAACATTCAGATGTTAAAAATAATAGTAATGCAGTTAAATAAGTATGTTCTTTTTAATTCATTTTGCCTTCAAAGACCTTGTTGGAACCTTTTGTGACCAGATAATAAATCTATGCTTTATCTCACATAGTCATGGCCGCATTTTATTTATTTTTTTTAAACTAGGGCGTTTATCCCGGTAATCCCGAATGGCAACGTCGCATTTCTAACGAGGCTTTTCGTGATTATTATATTAAATTTAAATCAAAGTACAATTTTTTTTCGTCCAAGCACATATTTTATAATTATTTTTAACATTTACCTACTCTATAGTAAATAAAAATATTTAATCTTAATACTGAAAATAGAAAATAATTGACAATATCTATGTAAATTTTTGTTAGTATATAGTAAATACCAAAATACTTTAAAACACACACACATACTTTCAAATACCAACGATCTAGTGCTTAGCCGAAGAAAAAAAAAAGCAAGTACTTACTTTGATTTAAATTTATTACAATAATCACGAAAAACCTCTAGAAATGCCACGTTGCCAGCCCGCGCGGGATAAACGCTCTTAAATAGTAGAGTTAAAGCACTTTGCTCGGGAGAGTTTCATACAATGTTGGAATTTACGCTGTGCCATTTTTTTACCCATTCATACAAGGTATAATTGCAATAACTGAAAACCTCTTAAGGGGTCATTATACTCATTATGAACAACTTTTACTATATAAAAATCAGCTGTTCCCTACGTTTTTGTTCGCATAACTCGTGAAAATGTATAGAACAGCTGATTTTTTTTCGCGATTTCAGGTTTGGTCCCATAGTAAAAGTTGTTCATAATGATGAGTACAATGACCCCTTAAGAAGTTTTCAGTTATTACATTTACACCTTGTATAAGTATTAAAACTTAGATAAGAATGTTAATACCCAAATTAGATATAGAAAGGTTAAGAGTTTATTTATCATGAAGTCAATCCTCATGCAAACATCATTTAATTACTTACTTACAATTTTCATTTATAGTGTCCTTGTTGTGCCCTTTAAATAAGACTTATGTAGTGATACTTAGTTCCTATACTTCCTATATTGTGTTAAAAATCGGTGTTAATTGTATTTTTTTTTTAGCAAGAGAACAACGGTGCGCCGCTGGGTGCGAAGATATGAAGAAGAAGGAGAAACAACGGAACGCGTGCGTGCACCTCGACCCCGGGCTATAAACGAAGATGACCTTAATAATATGATAGCTACATACCAAGAGAACCCTTTCACGCCCACTCGCATTTTCGCACCGAATTATGAAGTTTCGATGCAAACTATTAGAAACGAGTTGCATCGAGCTGGAGTCCATCACAGACGACCCGCAAAAAAAAATATTTTGACGCAGGAGCAGAAAGCTGCTCGCGTGCGATTCGCTCGTGACTACAGAGACTTCGATTTTTCTTACGCCATATTTTCCGATGAAAAGTGCTTTAAGTCTAGCCAACAAGGTCTTCGGAATTTATGGCGTATAGATAACACGAGATACGAACCTCGAAATGTGATCCCAAATGCAGAATCGGGAAGAATTATCGTGAATATGTGGGGCTGGATGAGTGCTGCTGGACCAGGTGAGCTCGCTTTTATACCAGGGAGGGCAAACGGCCACACGTATTTAGAGGTGCTACAAAATATCATGGTACCCACAGTGCGCACGGTGTATCCACAACTGGACGTGCCAGAATTTTATTTTTTCCAGGACAATTGCCCGATACACCGTGCGCGGGTTGTTCAAGAGTGGTTGCGAGGGCAACCACAAATTAAAACAGTGCCATGGCCCTCCCGATCGCCAGACTTAAACCCCATTGAAAATTTGTGGGGTTCAATGGTCCAGAAATGGGATAACAGAGCAGAAAGAACGAAGGAAGCACTTGTCACACATTGCGAACAAGTTTGGGATACATTTAGAGGTTCGAATTTGAATTGATTAATTATTAAAAGTCATAAAACAAAAGTTGTTATTTATGATGTTAGTATTATAGTCCTGTGAGGTTAATAGCGTTTTACAAATAACACTGTATAGCTATTTTTAGGTAAATTTTCAGTTTTCCAATTTGTATTACCTATACTAATTCGTTGATTAATGTCACTGTTTAAACTGTAGTCATAGTTTAAAATATTGTCATAGATTTTGAAGTCATCTTGTATACTTGATGTTAATTTAGTGTCATGCTGCCTTTCTTGGTGAATTTGTTGTTTTATTGTTTTTTGTTATATTTTTGTTAATTATTAAGATAACGAAACACACGATATACGACACGATTTGAGACGGCTATTTCTCTCTTTGTTATGTTCTCTAAAAATATTGTGTAACAAAACTAGAAAAATACTAGTTTAAAATTGTTCACTTAGTAGGTAGGTAATAATAAGAAAATGCTGTATTTACATAGAATTATTTGTTACACTTAGTTCTGTATTTTCTGTTGTTTCCTGTAATTTCTGTAGTGCATACGAACGTTGGTAATTGGTTGTGTTGTCTGTTTGTCATTGTTGTTTTGATTTCATAGATCTTTACAATACCTATTAATGTAGATAAATACAGTTTGACAATGATATCATAAGTAAAGAGTATTTTTACTTATAGGTACCTAATAATTGCATTTTGATTATAATTTCTGTTTATTTTTTTTTTGTTATAATTTGTTAATTTCGGGATGAATCTTTAATGTTTCCTTTTGAATACTCGAAAAAATTTATTAAAAATAAATGTATTAAATTATATTGTGTTTTTTTCTACAACAGCAAATCCTTCAAATTGTTCTCAAGTAGATTTTATCTAACTGTTTATTATTATTATTTCACACATATTACAGCCGACAATTTCGACTCGAACAAAAAGCTCTTACTATACATATTTTATTATACAGATGAGATTTAAATGTCAACCTAAATATATCTTTATTCTTCAATGAACACAAACTAAAAATATACATTTCATTAGTAGGTACCCAACAATTTATTTACTCTTATTGCTCGCGCAAATTATAGTTTAGTTTAATTACTTAATAAGCTTCTGAATTTTAAAGTGGCGTAGGAACTAAATCATTGTTATATTTGTCAAAAAAAAAAACTTGTCATAGGTAGGTTGCAATGCCGGCAACGCGCCCTGTCGAGTTGATTATTGCTTAAAAGCATAAATTGTCAACCTTTGATTAAAGCATCAATTAAAGTAAAGTAAAGTGTTGGTTTAATTAAAATCCAGTCTTTAACGTGCTGAAAATTTGGTTCTGTCCTCTGTCATGCCGTTTTTGATCCACCCAAAACGGCGTTGCACGGCATGCCTCTGGCATTTTAATAAGAAAGACACTTTGTTCGTGAAATCTCGTTATATTTACAATCAAATCAATGGTGTAATAAATTAATGGATAAAACGAAAATTACAACTGTTAAAAGTATTAAACCAAATACAAGTAACCACTGCAAAACATTTGAAATAATCCTAAGGTAATTAAATTGGTTATCTTTTCGCCAACGTATGGTAGGCCCTTGTATTAAGCCGTCCTATTGTTTAACCGGGCTTTCAAACATTCTCACTAAATAATAATGGGATTAAGATAATTAGCTTATTTTTATTATTTTATTGCTCTGTGTTTTCATTGAAATAGCACAATTTCAGTAATATTTGAACCAATAATTTGCGGAATTCATACTGTTATCAGAGCTTTTTGTTTATAGCTGCCGCAATTTTTGCAACTGCAATAAAGATAAGTTCATCATCCAAGTCCCATTGTTACCTATTTAATGGGAATGTCTGGAAATCCGGTTAAACAATAGGGCGGCTTAATATAAGGGCCATACGCAACAGCTATAAACAAAAAGCTCTGATAACATAGTATGAACTGCACCACGTATTGGTTGAGAATGTAATTTTGCTATTTAAATCAAAGCATAGAAAAAAATACCAAAATATGTTGTCAATTTCTAATAAAATCACGTAACTTGCTTCTTTCTTGACATTTGTATTTCCAAATATAATCACATAGAAATATAGTTATTTACTTTTCAATAGCACTGCACAAGTAAAAAGAATACCTTTATGCAGTGTCGGTCAACGCACCTAGTGCATTCGCTCCGATTTGTATGGCGGCATCGCATAGGATATGGTGAAAATTGGGGAGGCAGTGAAACTGTTCATAAATAACGTATAGTAAAGCCACCAAAGAGTACGCGCTACCAAAGAGTACGCAGACTCTTTTTGTAGGTTTATTTTTTCTCGAAATGGCAAAACCACTGCCACATGTCAGTGGCATCTGTTATGTCAAGGTGAAGGACGACAAATTGCATCGCTAAGGTATTTATTACGAATTTTATAGCTAAAAATATATTTTTGAGGTGTTTGATTTTAATTTTCAACATTTTAAACCATGATTTGTAAGGGTTGTGATTAATTTGCATCCATCGACTGGTATTTTACTAGACATTTGTGTTTCTAACTTTGATGCTTTTATGAGGTTATGTCGCCATTACACATGCTTTCTAAAATAATACGGTCCATGCCCAATAATGCGTTTTAGCTAAGAGTACGCACCTAAAGAGTACGCATGCGTACTCATACAAAAAATAGATAAGAGAAACAAAATAAACAGGACTACTAGAAGTAATCCACAACTGTTGAATACAAATACAGGTCAAGAAATTATAAGATGTCCACTTTGTCTTGAAGTCTACGTTGAGCCGCCGCCAGAAGATTGGATCCAGTGTGGCCGATGTACTGCTTGGTGGCATGATGAATGCACAGACTACATTGGATTTGGGGCCTTCATTTGTGATAATTGTCAGGGTTGATGTCTTAACTTCGCTCTCTTGCGCACTCTTAGCTTGTATGAAGGGTTGTCACTGCGTACTCTTTGCAGCAGAGCACCCTAAGAGTGCGCACGGGACGAGTATTATGTTTGACACTATTAAAAATTATTTGAGACTGATTACTTAGATTAAAGTTTAAAATTGTATTCCTGAATGACCAAAGCTTATAATTAATAAGAAGTACAAAGTGTAATTTTTAAGTTGATTTTTTAATAAATAAAAGTTTATAAAATGCGCACTCTTTGGTGGCTCTACCCCTATATTTATAGCCCCGATAGAGAGAGTAACATATTAAAGTGGATGTAATAGATATAAATTGTAATAGTTTGACATTTCTTATTTCAAATTATTCTATTTTTGTGGAAAGTTGATACTAATTTAATACAGCATTATCAATAATACATTTTCTAAACCAAACAGAAGATATGAGTATTAAAATTACTTGTTGTCAATAACAAAATTAGAACTCATTAAGAATTGATTCGTGGTTCACGCTGGCCATGCCCATTAAGAAAGTCGTCTCACAAACAATTTAGTGAGCATAGCACGCTCCTAGTGTGAGTGTCACACTTCTACACATCATTAGGTATACAAATACGCACACGACTAAAATACGGTTCGTGCCTCCTATTGGTCAAAACGCATGCATTGTGCGATCGAGTCGTGAACCGTGCTATGCGATTATCGCCTTTAAGGTGAGCTTGCGGCACTTTGGTCCATAGTACTTCCTGAAAAATAAAGAAATAAATCAGATTTATATTAAATATTAATATAAATCTGATTTATTCAACTATGTTGGGGTCGGCTTCCAGTCTAACCATGCAACTGAATACCAGTATTTTACATGGAACTACTGTCTAACTGACATCCACAACCCAGTTACTGGGTCACACGATATCCATTGTCAGACTTTCAGCGTTCTATCGACCCGTAGCATCAACTTTATGGCAAATAGATCTAGCTCTTCTTTCGTTTAAAAAAATTGTTACTTACGTCCTGGAAATATTAAGAAAAATCTGATTGATATACATACAAGTACGATAGTAGTAGCAATAAAGTTTAAAAAAATGTATTTTATGATATCTAGCCCCAACCTCCTTCATTACGTACAAGTATTTATTTGAGTAAGAACATAAACTTACTTTCTGAAAACATAAATAGAGATTGATTTAAATTTTATCACCAATAATACGGACGAAATCAATATATTTGGATTTGTCAGAAGTTTTCTATTATTTATATCCTCATAGTATAGGTAATCAGGCCTCCTCTCTGTGAGAGGGAGCGGGCCGCAATCCACCACACGGGCCCAGTGAGGGTTGGTAGACATGTCTTCGAATTTGATTGTAGGGCATCATTATTAATATATAAAATTAATCTGATTGATATACATACAAGTAAGATAGTAGTAGGTAACAATAAACATTTATAAAATATTTTATGTTTTCTAGCCCTGACCTCCTCAGGGAACATTACTCGTATAGTCTGATTATGATACAAGTATTATTTCACTTCCCGAAAACCTTCCTCTTTCTAACCGTAACATTCCTAATATTACTACCAGCCTACATAGACATAGCAACATATATACCTATCATACTTATTTAATTACTTACGCCCTGAAAAAAATAAGTAAACGCGGGTTAACTTTTTACATCGCAAAAATGGCAAGAATTGGTGAACTTTGTTTTTTTTATGTACTTTGATTTAAGATTGATTAAAAAGAATTTGAATTTAATAATCGAGTGTTACGAAGCAAGCACTTACATCAATCTGAAAAATATAAAGGGGAATAAGATAAATTCATTTAAAAAGAAAAACCGGGCAAGAGCGAGTCGGACTCGCGCACCGAGGGTTCCGTAACATCCGGGTTTATGCATAAGGTTTATGTTTATGAAATTAAATGTTTATTTTTATTTTTGAGTTGATTTAATGAATGGTAAATTGCGGTTTACGATTTATGACGTATTAAAAAAACTACTTACTAGATCTCGTTCAAACCAATTTTCGCTGGTAGTTTACATGGTACTGTACATCATATATTTTTTTTAGTTTTATCATTCTCTTATTTTAGAAGTTACAGGTAAAATGTGTGTCCCCCCCGGACACACATTTTACCACTTTGGAAGTGTCTCTCGCGCAAAATATTCAGTTTAGAAAAAAATGATATTAGAAACCTCAATATCATTTTTGAAGACCTACCCATAGATACCCCACACGTATGGGTTTGATGAAAAAAAATTTTTTGAGTTTCGGTTCTAAGTATGGGGAACCCTAAATTTATTGTTTTTTTTTTCTATTTTTGTATGAAAATCTTAATGCGGTTCACAGAATACATCTACTTACCAAGTTTCAACAGTATAATTCTTATAGTTTCGGAGAAAAGTGGCTGTGACATACGGACGGACAGACAGACAGACAGACAGACAGACGGACAGACAGACAGACATGACGAATCTATAAGGGTTCCGTTTTTGCCATTTGGCTACGGAACCCTAAAAACAATAAATTAATTCTGTACTCATTAAAAAACTTCGTACCGCCCCGCCAGCCGCTCTGTGCCCGCTTTTTAAATCTCTAATATCTTCTAAGATATTCATTTTAATGATATGCCGTAAAGGTCAATTTTGATCTCTATGAAATGCACAACGTAGGTATTTCATGTATTTAATTGGATATGGAATAATACTGTATTGTTTAAAATAGCTTAGGAAATAACATATATTTTTTTGTAATATGTAAAAGATAAAATGGTTACTGTGGGTTATCCTTAAGACACAAACATATGCCATCGTAAACTTTTTTATTGACATTTTTAAGATATACAATTCCGTAGTACATTTAATTCATCTATCTCGTAAGGTTTAGCCAGCGTTTGCAATACAAGCGCACAAAAATATGTTTGTTACGACATCACATTACAAATCTTTGAATTTCTCGGCTTTTCTCTACTACAATATGCATGTATTATACATATCAATCTTCCTCTTGGATCACTCTATCTATTAAAAAAAACTACATCAAAATCCGTTTGTTCCGTGTCTAGTTACTTATTTGAAAAATTACGATCGAAATTTGATTAAGTAATTAAAACGTGGGTTTACTGAATCATGTATTTATTCATATTATTAATTAAAATGATTATGAAATAGTTAGAGGAGGTAGGTAGGTACACGTACAAATTATTACGAGCAGCAGTGCAGCGGCAGAGCATGCGCAGTAAAGTAACTATAGAGGAACGACTGGCGCACCCTTAGCAGCGATACATTTTGTCAGTGTGTGCGTGTGACGACGCATACGTACGAGCGCATACAAACCGTGTTCGGTGCGTTTGTATGAAGATATCCTACGCATTTGTATTTACTTTGGCCGAGCGCAGGTATGAAAAGTGAAGTACATACATGTGATTGCCTTCTGTACTCTCTGTATTTTGTGCTGAAAGTGGCTTTGTTTTATGTAGGTATACTTAGATAGACTATGTAAATCAAATCTATCAAAATTACTTACGGACTGAAAGTAATAAGAGAAATCAGATTAACATTGTGACATACAAAAATACATAGTACCGTCCAACTTTTATACAAATTATAATATTGGTAACGCAATTTTGCCAGTTGTTCTTAGTATAGAAACCTGAATCCTAAATCTGCCTGCCTTTTCTCAACTATGTTGGGGTCAGCTTCCAGTCTAACCGTTTGCTGGTGAATACCAATATTTTACATGGACTGTCTATCTCACTTCGTCAACCCAGATACTGGGTACACGATATCCCGTAAGACAGGGTTCATGTATAAAAACCGATAGTAATTATTCTGTAAAATGTGTGATGTCCATGAGAGCAAATAAATAAATAACACTGGTTGTCGGCTTCCAGTCTAACTGGATGCAGCTGAATACCAGTAGTTTACATGGAGGGACTGCCTATCTGACCTCCACAACCCAGGCACAGTACTTGTACTTAAATATAAACAATAAATAATAATACTGCCTACATTAAAGATAACATAACATCGCGTTTTGTTTCCCCGAAAGGTTGGTAAAATACCCACATTTCGCCAGTTATGTTTAGGTAAGTGCCATATAACGGGGGGCGAGCCCATTTCCATCAACCGGGCACAAATCCAGACTCCGGGCTGCTACTGAGGAATTCCTGATGGAAAAACCGAATAACACTTTGCCCGATCTGGGAATCGAACCCAGGGCCTCAGGTTCAGCAGTAGAGCTTGCGGCAATTATGGTGTAATCATGCAAATATTACGGCCCATTGAGAGGAGACCTGTGTCCCAGCAGTGGGAACATTAGGTATAGTCTATGATACAAGTATTATCTCACTTCCCGAAAGCCTTCCTCTTTCTAAAGTTGACATTCCTAATATTACTACCAGCCTACATAGACACTACAACACGTATATCATACTTATTTAATTACTTACGGCCTGAAAAAAATAAGTAAACTCGGGTTAACTTTTTACATCGCAAAAATGGCAAGAATTGGTGAACTTTGTTTTTTCTAAGTACTTTGATTTAAGATCGATTAAGAAGAATTTAAATTTAATAATCGAGTGTTACGAAGCAAACACTTACATCAATCAAAGAGTAAAGAAACTATACAGGAACGACTGGCGCACCCTTAGCAGCGATACATTTTGTCAGTGAGTGCATGTGACGACGCATACGTACGAGTGCGCTCACATACATACCGCGTTCGGTGCGTTTGTATGAAGATATCCTACGCATTTGTATTTACTCTGGCCGAGCGCAGGTATGAAAAGTGACGTACATACATGTGATTGCCTTCTGTACTCTCTGTATTTTGTGCTGAAAGTGACTTTGTTTTATGTATACTTAGATAGACTATGTAAATGAGTATCTATCAAAACTACTTACGGGCTGAAAGTAATAAGAGAAATCAGATTAACATTGTGACAAACAAAAATACATAGTACCGTCCAACTTTTATACAAATTATAATATTGGTAACGCAATTTTGCCAGTTGTTCTTAGTTAGATAGAAACCTTAATCCTAAATCTGCCTTTTTTTTTTTTTTTTTTTGTCGCTGAGAAATGACATTACGCATCTCCGCTCGTCGGGGGACGAGACGGAGTATGTGGGACTCCCTGCCAGAGTGGCAGTATACCCACTAAAACTCAGCGGTGTTCCCTCATCGCCTTGATGGGGGGTCATGGGAATCCGGCTCAGCCTTTGCGTCCACAACCCCCCGGCGCATGCCCGCCTATCTGGCGGGCCCCGCATGTCCCCCCGGCTGGGGGGCTACGAGAATGGCCGGGAACACCTGGCCATTCCCGTCCGGCACTGGTGGAAGCCTGTGCAATACAGGCGAGGGTGCCCCCGCACCCGTCGCCTGCTGGCTTCCACCTGGGAGGAGTCGGAGATGACTGTCATACTGACGTCTTCTTCGACCCCTCCTCCGCCTTCGGAGCGGCGCCGCGAGAGGGTCTTCCTCCCGCGCGCGCTCTGCCTCCTCCTTCTGGGACATGACGTGTTCGCAGAAGGAGGCGACTGCCGCCCAGGACCCCTCATCCCCCAGCATGGCGTTGACCAAGCCGGAGAGCGAGAGGTCCGTTCCGATCGCCGCGGTGAGACTGCGGCGCGGCCCGAACCACGACGGGCACACCTCGAGAGTGTGCTGCGCCGTGTCCTCCGCCGCGCCACAGTCGTGACACGACGGCGTCTCCTCCCGCCCGATACGGTGCAGGTACGATCCGAAGCAACCGTGTCCGGACAGCACCTGCACCAGACGGAAGGAGAGGAACCCGTGCGACCGCTCGAGCCAGTCTCGCAGGACCGGCCCAATCGCGTCGAGGGTTCGGCGGCCAAAGGCTGCGGCGGCGAGGTCCCGCGTCCAGTGGACGACAATGGCGTCCTTCGCCTCCCGCCGGACGGCCTCCCGCTCTTCCGGGGCTGGGCGTTCTCCACTTGCCCTCCGCCCCGCCGTCCATTCATATACTCTGGCGAGCACCCACGCCTCGAGCTCCCAAGGCGGGGTGCTGGCCAGAGCACATGCCGCGGAGAAGCCGACCGTGCGGTAGGCCCTCGCCACCCGCTGGGCTATGGCCCTTTGGGGGGCCCGCAACGCGGCGGCGTTCTCCCTCCTGTTGAGGGAGTCCTCCCAAATAGGGGCCCCGTAAAGGGCCATACTCCTCAAGATGCCGGCGTAAAGTTGCCGGCATCGCGCGCTGGGCCCCCCCAAGTTGGGGAGCAGCCACGAGAGGGCGCCCGCAGTCTTCAGCAGGCGCGTCGACAACCCGCTAAAATGCGGGCCGAAACGCCACCTGCTGTCGAGAACAAGGCCCAGATATTTCATCTGGGCCTTCACCCCAATTCGGACGCCCTCCACAAAAATGTGGGCGTCTGGTGGTTGGCGCTGCCGAGGCCCGTGGAAGAACACGGCCTCGGTCTTGTGCAGCGCCACCGTCAATCCTAGGCGGCGGATCCTCCCTGCGACCAAGGATCCGCCCGCCGAGGCCAAGTTGGCCGCCTCCCTGAAACTCTCGCCCCGGGCGGTGAGGAGAGTGTCATCCGCGTAGCAGACGACACTCGTGCCTCGGAGAAGAGTTCCCCGCAAGAGCCAGTCGTAGCCGACGTTCCAGAGGAGAGGTCCCACGACTGACCCCTGCGGAACGCCGGCCTCGACTGCGTACCGCCGGACTTGGCCAGCCCTGTTCACGAGGACGATCGCCCGATCCTCCAGGTAGCTGGCCAGTAGACGCCGCATGTATTGAGGCACCCCGTGGAATCGGAGCGCCTCTAGGATGGTGCTGTGGGGAACAGAATTGAAGGCGTTGGCTATGTCGAATGACACCGCCAACAATCCGTCCCCCGCCTCCATCGCCTCCTTCACCTGGCCCTTAAGGCGGGCCAGCGCGTCTACCGTGGAACGCTCAGCCCGGAAACCGAACTGAGCGTCCGACAAGTCCGGCCCCACATTCCGCAGGTGGCCCTTTAGGCGGGCAGCGATTATCCCCTCGAACATTTTGCCGACCTCATCGAGCAGGACGATGGGTCGGTATGCCGAGGGGGAGTCTGCCGGGCGGCCCTCCTTGCGAAGGAGGCACAACTGCCCCTCCTTCCACGGTTTCGGGAACCTCCCAGACACAAGACATGCGCTAAAGAGGTCCCGAAACCGCTCCTCCATTTGAGTGGCGGCAATTGCCACCACCCTCGCCGGGACACCGTCGGGGCCCGGAGCCGTCTTCTTGGCGCGGATGTGCACAATCGCCGCGCTGAGTTCCGACTCCGTGACAGGAGGGGCCTCCTCTTCCTCCTCAGCTGGCGGAGCCGTCCGCCGCGGAGGGTCCATCACTGGTGGGGTGAAGTTGTCCCTGCGCGGGAACAGGGACTGAACCACCCCATCCAGGAATGAGGGCTCCAGGGTCTCGGCTACCGGGGGACCAAAGGGGCGTAGCTTGTTGCGCGCCGCCTTATATGGCCTCCCGTAGGGATCCCGGTCGAGACCCTCCAGCATCTCCGCTCTCGCCGAGTCCCTGGCGTCGGCGATGGCCCGCTCGAGGACCAGTTTTGCCTCTATGTACATCTCATAGAGGTGGTCCTCGTGGGCGTGGTCTCGTCGACGCCGCCGCCTGCTCCGTGCGTAGGCCCTTCTGGCCCCCATGCACGTCGCTCGAAGCCCCTCCAGCTCCACCGACCACCAGTACACCGCCCGATTGGGCAGCGGTCGGCCGGACCGAGGCATGCTAGAATTGCACACCTCGGTCAGAGACTCCCTCAGGTGTCCCGCCACGGTGTCTACGTCCAGGCCAGCGGAAGGCGGCGAAAGCCAGTCCTGGATAAACGCCGCCTCCGCCGCCGCCTCCCTGTCCAGGCGGGTGAGAGCCCACCTTGGAAACGCTGACCGCCTCCGGGGGGGCCGCGTCTCTCCGGGGCCACCGGTGGAGATGTCGAACCGCACGTAGCGGTGGTCCGACATGGTCTCCACTAGGTCCACCCGCCAGTTCAGCACGCGCGCGGCCAACGCAGGGGTGGCAAAGGTGACGTCTACTATCGAGCCACCCTGCCGCCGCACGCATGTCTGGACGTTTCCTCTGTTGAGGAGGGAGAGTCCAGAGGAGGCTGCCCACATCTCCACTGCCCGCCCGCGAGGGTCGGTGGCCGGGTTGCCCCAGGTCACCGACTTGGCATTCAGGTCTCCCAATACGGAGACCTGACGCGGCGCCGCCCTGCCGACCACGGCAGCCAGGACTCCGAGATAGTTCTCGAAGTCCTGGAGAGGGCGGTTTGGGGAGAAATAGACGCCCACAAGGGCTACCTCTCCCCACGCGGCGGCCACGTATCCCGGTCCCCTCTCTAATAGCGAGAGGGGAGGGGAGTCTGTGGAGGACCGCGCCGCTAGTGCCACCAAGCCGTCCTCGTCACCCAGCCAACTGCCGGGGATCGAGTAGGGCTCGGCGACCACCGCTACGTTCACCGACCACTCAGCCATGGCCTGCACCAGCAGGTCCTGGGCCGCTCTGCAGTGGTTGATGTTCGCCTGGAGGATGCGATGATTGGAAACCATTATTCCGACATCGCACCCCCCTCCTCAGCTGCCACCGCTGGAGCTGGAGTTACAGCGGCGGCGACAGCGGCGGTGGCGGCGACAGGGCGAACCTGCGCCGGCACTATGCCCTTCCTCGTGGGCGGCTGGCAACTCCTGCCCCCCATCCTGTGCCCCGCGGGGCGGCCACTGGCATCACACGCCGGGCAGTGTGGCGTAGCGGCGCTGCAGGTGGCACTCCTGTGTCCCTCCTGTCCGCACTGGAAGCAACACTCTCCCCAGTCGGACTTGGAAGGACACGTAGATCGGGTGTGGCCCGGCGCGAAGCACTTGAAGCACCGGGCCGGCTTGTCCTCAAGCGGCCGGACCACAGCCGAGCTGAAGCCCACGAGCAGCCGTCCCTTGGTAGCTTTAAGGGCGGCCGCCGCTGCGGCGACTGGGCACTCGACGCGGATGGCGCCCATGCCACGGCGACCGGGCCTGATGGCTCCTCCCTTCACCGCGCTTTCGCTGCAGCCTCCCGCAGCGGCAACGGCCGCCACCACATCCTCTTTGGTGACCGAATCGTCCATATCGATCACCTCCAAAGATGCGGTCTTGACTGGTCTGGCGACCGTTGCCACATCTGCGATGACCTCTTGCAACTTTGTTGCAAAGAGGTCCGCGTTTGCGCCGCGCTGCTCCCCCCCGAACTCAAAAATTCGGGCTCCGGCCTGGGTGCGGCGGCACGTGATGTTGCCGATCCCCAGCCGGGAGGGATCCGCGTTAGCACGAGCCCGTCTTAGGACGGACTCGTACGTTTCACCCCGCTCCGCGGCCTCCGGGGTGATGGTCACCACGACCGCCGCAGTTTTGGGAGGAACCAACTTCCTCCCACCCACCGGAGCCTTCTGGGCTGCCGAAGCAGTCGCAGCGGGCTTGGGGGCCGACTTCTTCCCTCCCTTCCTTTTTCCTCTCCTGACCACTTCCGTCCACGACTGGTTGGACGGGGTGGTGGAGGGAAGGAGGGCGTCTTCCTCCTGCGAGTTCTCGGGGGCTGCTGGAATGGCAGACGCTCCCTCCGCGCTTGTGGTGGGGGTTTGAGGAGCCACCTTGGTCCTCTTGCCCTTGACTTTGCCCTTGGAGGGCTTCGGGGCCTGCGCACCCGATGCCGAGCCTGCTAGAGGCGCAGGTTCCGGCTCCCTCGGTGGTGGACTCTTATCCGCCGCTAGCGGCGGGCGGAGCCGCCGTTCCGGCAAGAGCCGGTCCTCGATGCCTGCAAAGCAGGCTCTGGTGAAGGCCCTCTCCTCCATGACAACCTTTCGGATTATATCCTCAAGGTTGGAAAGGGAGGAGGAGGAGCCTCCTACCACCGGACCCGGGGCAGGTTGAGCAGGCCGGGCCGTGGCCTCAGCCAGCTTCTGGTGTAGCTGGCTGACCTCCGCCTGCAGGCGATCCACCTTCGCCTGCAGCTGCCGCGTCTCGTCCGTGGCCGTCCGCTTGGCCAGCTCCAGGACAATGCCGTGCAGACTGATGGCCCGGCATTTGAGGGCCTTCTGGAAGGTCCCCTTCAAGTTCGAGGACTTGGAGGCGACCTCCAGTACCTCCTCCTTGTCCTGGAGCGCCATGCGCTCCAGCTCCGCCAGGGAGTGGTCGGCGTACAGCACTATGGATGTGCCATAGCCAGCCCTCGACCTGGCGGCCCGCGCCTGCTGCTCCCTGGCAGCGACCTTCTCCTCGAGGTCCTGCTGCAGCTGCTCCCTCCTTGCCAGGCCTAACTGACGCTCGGCGTCCACTAGGCCCACATCGTGGGTGGGGGTCGAAGCAGGAGTCGAAGCCTTTTTTGACTTCGGCTTCTTCTTCGACTTGCCCACAGACTCCGAGGAGCCCCCGGACCCGAGCTTTAGGTAGGCCCGCTTCCGCTGGAGGCGGTCGTTCTCGGCCGCCGACGTGTCCATGACGGACTCGTCGGTGTCCGAAAAAAGCAGACTGGATAAGCTGGCCGCGGATGGTGTGCGGCCAGCTTCGGCGAGGCCCTTAGAAGGGCCAGTGGATTGGCCCTGAGAAGGGCCGCTGAGTTGGCCCTGAGAAGGGCCATTTGTATCCTCGTCCTGGGAGGGACGAGCAGGGGTTAAAAATCGCCCGGAGGCGTCGCGCCTGGCTTTGCTTTTCGGCATACTTGCAGCCGTCCGCTTGTTATGGCTGCAAGTCACAGAGCTCTTTAGCCGCCGGTCTGCCACTCCGTTACGGTGGTCAGACACGGCGTTGCCCGGGGGTTACTGCGTGGAAGTAAGCTCTGTGGGGGATCTGCCTGCCTTTTGCCTTCCAACCAAGTCCAACCGTTTGCTGCTGAATACCAGTAGGTATTTTACATGGAGCGACTGTCTATCTCACTTCCTCAACCCAGTTACTGGGTACACGATACCCGTTGGTAAGACAGGGACAGACCAGGCTAAAAAAAAAAAAAAAAAAAAATTGAGTGTTACGAAGCAAGCACTTACATCAATCTGAAAAATATAAAGGGGAATGAGATAAATAAATTTGAAAAGAAAAAACAATAAATCAATTCTGTACTCATTAAAAAACTTCGTACCGCCCCGCCAGCCGCTCTGTGCCCGCTTTTTAAATCTCTAATATCTTCTAAGATATTCATTTCAATGATATGCCGTAAAGGTCAATTTTGATCTCTATGAAATGCACAACGTATTTCATGTATTTAATTGGATATGGAATAATACTGTATTGTTTAAAATAGCTTAGGAAATAACATATATTTTTTTGTAATATGTAAGAGATAAAATGGTTACTGTGGGTTATCCTTAAGACACAAACATATGCCATCGTAAACTTTTTTATTGACATTTTTAAGATATACAATTCCGTAGTACATTTAATTGATCTATCTCGTAAGGTTTACCCAGCGTTTGCAATACAAGCGCACAAAAATATGTGGGTACGTATTTGAATATCGAAGATTAAAATACCTACTGTTAAAATATCGATGTTCAAAACATCGAAAATGGAAATATCGAATGACCATAAAACCGAAAATTAAAATAACGAAAGTTTATATTATCGAATGGTTAAATATCCTACGTCCAATATATCTAAAATCTAAATATCTACAAAAGTTACATCGTAAAATCCAAATATCGAAATACAGATTATCGAATGTCCTAAATATCGAAGTACAAACTATCGAACGTCCTAAATATCGATGGGTACTATTATTTGAACATCGAAAATTAATATACCTACGTGTAAAAATGGTTTAATTTTCAACATTTAATACATTCATTAATTCACCCTAAAAATAAGTACTAGTTAAAATATCGAACAAATTTTGATATAAGTAGTATGAGTGGAAAAAGGTTGCTTCTGCAACGTCTCCGGCGCTACGGGAAGTGCAACCCCTTCGCCCTTGCGTAACAAAGGATAGGCACCCATGTTCACCTCCGCAGCTTCGGCTTGCTGGTCGCCTCCGGCGACCAGCCTCAGCCGCTACGGCTCCCACGGGTGCCTATGCTTTGTCACAGCGGGCGGGGGTTGCCCTCCCTTCGCGCCTCCGGATTTTTATATACACTCTAGGGGTAACAGCCAAAAGACTACGTAAATTCGGGGTGCCCCAATTCGGTTTTGGAACAATTTCGACCTATTTTATCCATGAAAATCAGTGTTCAGTGTACAAGCATAGGTCAATCGTGAAGGTATTATTTAGGTCTTTAAATTAAAATATTTTCTTGAAAGTCAATATGTTGTGCTACTAAAGTTAGTGACAGAAACGTATCGCTGCAAAACCGACTCCACGTAGTCTTGTCTGCCCTACCCCTAGAGTGTAATTTAGAATCGCGTAGGCGCGGAGGGGCTAGGCAGCCCGCGAGCTGAGGAGCAGGTGGTTTTAACACCCGCCGCCGCAGCTGAGGTTCGCCGGCCAGCAAGCCGAAGCTGCGGTGGTGAGCGTTTAGACCATCTGCGACGTTAAGCTCGCGCCGGAGCCCTGCAGCGCCGGAGCCGTGACAGAAACCATGCTTGCTTGCATGTTGCATGATTGCTGCATGCTTGTTTGCTAGATGGTAATCAGTTACCAGGTGGGTTACAAAAAAAAAACAAGGAAAACTTCAATTTCTTCGTACTTTAATTATTTTTACATAATAAAAACCCAGAATAAAACACATTTGTACGCAACTGTACGTATCACTCATACTGCCTATATAATTTTTTTCGGTATTTTAACTAGTAGGTATTTTTAACGTAGGTATTATGAACTTAGATGTATTAAATGTTGATATTTTGAACTTAGGCATAATGGCATTCGATATTTTGAATCATTCGAAATTTTAATCACTCGGCATTTCAATCTTCGACGTTTTAAGCGTAGGTATAATAATTTTAGACATTTTGATATAATCGATATTTTAATTTTCGATGTTTTGAACATTGGTATTTTAAGCGTAGGTATTTTAATCTTCGATATTCAAATACGTACCCAAATATGTTTGTTACGACATCACAATACAAATCTTTGAATTTCTCGGCTTTTCTCTACTACAAGATGCATGTATTATACATATCAATCTTCCTCTTGGATCACTCTATCTATTAAAAAAAACTACATCAAAATCCGTTTGTTCCGTGTCTAGTTACTTATTTGAAAAATTACGATCGAAATATGATTAAGTAATTAAAACGTGGGTTTACTGAATCATGTATTTATTCATATTATTAATTAAAATTAATATGAAATAGTTAAAGGAGGTAACTAGGTAGGTACACGTACAAATTATTACGAGCAGCAGTGCAGCGGCAGAGCATGCGCAGGCGCGGGCGGTATTACGTACGGCGTAGCCACTGTCCATATATACATATAATGTACTCTGTGGTAGCCACGGCTGGCCAAAGAGTAAAGTAACTATAGAGGAACGACTGGCGCACCCTTAGCAGCGATACATTTTGTCAGTGTGTGCGTGTGACGACGCATACGTACGAGCGCATACAAACCGTATTCGGTGCGTTTGTATGAAGATATCCTACGCATTTGTATTTACTTTGGCCGAGCACATTGTGACATACAAAAATACATAGTACCGTCCAACTTTTATACAAATTATAATATTGATAACGCAATTTTGCCAGTTGTTCTTAGTATAGAAACCTGAATCCTAAATCTGCCTGCCTTTTCTCAACTATGTTGGGGTCAGCTTCCAGTCTAACCGTTTGCTGGTGAATACCAATATTTTACATGGACTGTTTATCTCACTTCCTCAACCCAGATACTGGGTACACGATAAGACAGGGTTCATGTACAAAAACCGACAGTAATTATTCTGTAAAATGTGTGATGTCCATGAGAGCAAATAAATAAATAACACTGGTTGTCGGCTTCCAGTCTAACTGGATGCAGCTGAATACCAGTAGTTTACATGGAGGGTCTGCCTATCTGACCTCCACAACCCAGGCACAGTACTTGTACTTAAATATAAACAATAAATAATAATACTGCCTACATTAAAGATAACATAACATCGCGTTTTGTTTCCCCGAAAGGTTGGTAAAATACCCACATTTCGCCAGTTATGTTTAGGTAAGTGCCATATAACGGGGGGCGAGCCCATTTCCATCAACCGGGCACAAATCCAGACTCCGGGCTGCTACTGAGGAATTCCTGATGGAAAAACCGAATAACACTTTGCCCGATCTGGGAATCGAACCCAGGGCCTCAGGTTCAGCAGTAGAGCTTGCGACCACTAGGCAATTATGGTGTAATCATGCAAATATTACGGCCCATCGAGAGGAGACCTGTGTCCCAGCAGTGGGGACATTAGGTATAGTCTATGATACAAGTATTATCTCACTTCCCGAAAGCCTTCCTCTTTCTAAAGTTGACATTCCTAATATTACTACCAGCCTACATAGACACTACAACACGTATATCATACTTATTTAATTACTTACGGCCTGAAAAAAATAAGTAAACTCGGGTTAACTTTTTACATCGCAAAAATGGCAAGAATTGGTGAACTTTGTTTTTTCTAAGTAGGTACTTTGATTTAAGATCGATTAAGAAGAATTTAAATTTAATAATCGAGTGTTACGAAGCAAACACTTACATCAATCAAAGAGTAAAGAAACTATACAGGAACGACTGGCGCACCCTTAGCAGCTATACATTTTGTCAGTGTGTGCGTGTGACGACGCATACGTACGAGCGCGCTCACATACATACCGCGTTCGGTGCGTTTGTATGAAGATATCCTACGCATTTGTATTTACTCTGGCCGAGCGCAGGTATGAAAAGTGACGTACATACATGTGATTGCCTTCTGTACTCTCTGTATTTTGTGCTGAAAGTGACTTTGTTTTATGTATACTTAGATAGACTATGTAAATGAGTATCTATCAAAACTACTTACGGGCTGAAAGTAATAAGAGAAATCAGATTAACATTGTGACATACAAAAATACATAGTACCGTCCAACTTTTATACAAATTATAATATTGGTAACGCAATTTTGCCAGTTGTTCTTAGTTAGATAGAAACCTTAATCCTAAATCTGCCTGCCTTTTGCCTTCCAACCAAGTCCAACCGTTTGCTGCTGAATACCAGTAGGTATTTTACATGGAGCGACTGTCTATCTCACTTCTTCAACCCAGTTACTGGGTACACGATACCCGTTGGTAAGACAGGGACAGACCAGGCTAAACAAAAAAAAAATAAAAAAATCGAGTGTTACGAAGCAAGCACTTACATCAATCTGAAAAATATAAAGGGGAATGAGATAAATTAATTTGAAAAGAAAAAACAATAAATCAATTCTGTACTCATTAAAAAACTTCGTACCGCCCCGCCAGCCGCTCTGTGCCCGCTTTTTAAATCTCTAATATCTTCTAAGATATTCATTTCAATGATATGCCGTAAAGGTCAATTTTGATCTCTATGAAATGCACAACGTATTTCATGTATTTAATTGGATATGGAATAATACTGTATTGTTTAAAATAGCTTAGGAAATAACATATATTTTTTTGTAATATGTAAAAGATAAAATGGTTACTGTGGGTTATCCTTAAGACACAAACATATGCCATCGTAAACTTTTTTATTGACATTTTTAAGATATACAATTCCGTAGTACATTTAATTGATCTATCTCGTAAGGTTTACCCAGCGTTTGCAATACAAGCGCACAAAAATATGTTTGTTACGACATCACAATACAAATCTTTGAATTTCTCGGCTTTTCTCTACTACAAGATGCATGTATTATACATATCAATCTTCCTCTTGGATCACTCTATCTATTAAAAAAAACTACATCAAAATCCGTTTGTTCCGTGTCTAGTTACTTATTTGAAAAATTACGATCGAAATATGATTAAGTAATTAAAACGTGGGTTTACTGAATCATGTATTTATTCATATTATTAATTAAAATTAATATGAAATAGTTAAAGGAGGTAACTAGGTAGGTACACGTACAAATTATTACGAGCAGCAGTGCAGCGGCTGAGCATGCGCAGGCGCGGGCGGTATTACGTACGGCGTAGCCACTGTCCATATATATAATGTACTCTGTGGTAGCCACGGCTGGCCAAAGAGTAAAGTAACTATAGAGGAACGACTGGCGCACCCTTAGCAGCGATACATTTTGTCAGTGTGTGCGTGTGACGACGCATACGTACGAGCGCATACAAACCGTGTTCGGTGCGTTTGTATGAAGATATCCTACGCATTTGTATTTACTTTGGCCGAGCGCAGGTATGAAAAGTGAAGTACATACATGTGATTGCCTTCTGTACTCTCTGTATTTTGTGCTGAAAGTGACTTTGTTTTATGTAGGTATACTTAGATAGACTATGTAAATCAAATCTATCAAAATTACTTACGGACTGAAAGTAATAAGAGAAATCAGATTAACATTGTGACATACAAAAATACATAGTACCGTCCAACTTTTATACAAATTATAATATTGATAACGCAATTTTGCCAGTTGTTCTTAGTATAGAAACCTGAATCCTAAATCTGCCTGCCTTTTCTCAACTATGTTGGGGTCAGCTTCCAGTCTAACCGTTTGCTGGTGAATACCAATATTTTACATGGACTGTCTATCTCACTTCGTCAACCCAGATACTGGGTAGGTATACGATATCCTGTAAGACAGGGTTCATGTATAAAAACCGATAGTAATTATTCTGTAAAATGTGTGATGTCCATGAGAGCAAATAAATAAATAACACTGGTTGTCGGCTTCCAGTCTAACTGGATGCAGCTGAATACCAGTAGTTTACATGGAGGGACTGCCTATCTGACCTCCACAACCCAGGCACAGTACTTGTACTTAAATATAAACAATAAATAATAATACTGCCTACATTAAAGATAACATAACATCGCGTTTTGTTTCCCCGAAAGGTTGGTAAAATACCCACATTTCGCCAGTTATGTTTAGGTAAGTGCCATGTAACAGAGGGCGAGCCCATTTCCATCAACCGGGCACAAATGCAGACTCCGGGCTGCTACTGAGGAATTCCTGATGGAAAAACCGAATAACACTTTGCCCGATCTGGGAATGGAACGCAGGGCCTCAGGTTCAGCAGTAGAGCTTGCGACCACTAGGCAATTATGGTGCAATTATGCAAATATTACGGCCCATCGAGAGGAGACCTGTGTCCCAGCAGTGGGAACATTAGGTATAGTCTATGATACAAGTATTATCTCACTTCCCGAAAGCCTTCCTCTTTCTAAAGTTGACATTCCTAATATTACTACCAGCCTACATAGACACTACAACACGTATATCATACTTATTTAATTACTTACGGCCTGAAAAAAATAAGTAAACTCGGGTTAACTTTTTACATCGCAAAAATGGCAAGAATTGGTGAACTTTGTTTTTTCTAAGTAGGTACTTTGATTTAAGATCGATTAAAAAGAATTTAAATTTAATAATCGAGTGTTACGAAGCAAACACTTACATCCATCTGAAAAATATAAAGGGAAATGAGATAAATTTATTAAAAAAAAAAACAATAAATCAAATCTGTACTCATTAAAAAACTTCGTACCGCGGGGGCCAGCCGCTCTGTCCCCGCTTTTTAAATCTCTAACATCTTCTAAGATATTCATTTTAATGATAAGCCGTAAAGGGCAATTTTGATCTCTATGAAATACACAACGTATTTCATGTATTTAATTGGATATGGAATAATACTGTATTGTTTAAAATAGCTTAGAAAATAACATATAATTTTTTGTAATATGTAAAAGATAAAAATGGTTACTGTGGGTTATCCTTAAGACATAAACATATGCCATCGTAGACTTTTTACCCGACTGCGCGACGCAAAGGAGTGGTAATGTGTTCATCAGCCTATGTATGTATGTATGTATGTATGTATGTATGTATGTATGTTTAGATGTTCCTTTGAAGCACTATACAGACCAAACGCCTGGGCCGATTTTTATGATTCACACGTTAATCGATTCCTCTTAGTCCGGCGAGTGTCACTAAAGACATGACGTTAGTGAAAATTCAATATGGCGACTACTGGACGCCATATTAAATATATTTTTTTTATATTTTTTTCAAAACCTATTGAGTGGGGTATCAAAATAAAGGGTTTTAAAAGGTGATTACAAAAATATATACAACATATATACTTAAAAGCAATTCGAAGTGACAAATTGTAAAAAACACCTACCAAGAACTAAATCGTCGGCGAAATCTTTCACATTTGTAAACTAATGACAAATCGTAAAAAAAACACCAAGGTACCAAGAACTAAATCGTCTGCGAAATCTTTCACATTTGTAAACTAAAAAGCTGGAAATAAAAAAAGTTATTTAAAAAAATAAAAAACCCGACTGCGGTAAAAAACTTAAGTTAAAAGAAACTGAAAAGCTAAAAACAAGCCCATTTTAAATTAAATAAAAGTTGGAAGCAGGCGGGACCCATTTGAATTTGAAAATACAATAAAATGGTGTGGGTCCCGCCTGCTTCCAACTTTTATTTAATTTAAAATGGGCTTGTTTTTAGCTTTTCAGTTTCTTTTAACTTAAGTTTTTTACCGCAGTCGGGTTTTTTATTTTTTTAAATAACTTTTTTTATTTATTGTCATTTTTAAGATATACAATTCCGTAGTACATTTAATTGATCTATCTCGTAAGGTTTAGCCAGCGTTTGCAATACAAGCGCACAAAAATATGTTTGTTACGACATCACAATACAAATCTTTGAAGTTCTCGGCTTTTCTCTACTACAATATGCATTATCAATCTTAATACACATCAATCTTCCTCTTGGATCACTCTATCTATTATAAAAAAAACTACATCAAAATCCGCGTGTTCCGTGTTTAGTTATTTATTTGAAAAATTACGATCGAAATATGATCAAGTAATTAAAACGTGGGTTTACTGAATCATGTATTTATTTATATTATTAATTAAAATGATTATGAAATAGTTAAAGGAGGTAGGTAGGTACACGTACAAATTATTACGAGCAGCAGTGCAGCGGCAGAGCATGCGCAGGCGCTGGCGGTATGACGTACGGCGTAGCCACTGTTCATATGTATAATGTACTCTGTGGTAGCCACGACTGGCCAAAGAGTAAAGAAACTATACAGGAACGACTGGCGCACCCTTAGCAGCGATACATTTTGTCAGTGTGTGCGTGTGACGACGCATACGTACGAGCGCGCTCACATACATACCGCGTTCGGTGCGTTTGTATGAAGATATCCTACGCATTTGTATTTACTCTGGCCGAGCGCAGGTATGAAAAGTGACGTACTATCACGGCCTTTTCCGCCTGCTCACTTAAAAATTTTTTCGCCTAAATCCTGCGGCGGCGCCAAACCACGCCCCCCTTAAAGTTTTCGCCTATTAGGAAAGCGATAACGCAATTAGTTGCAACCTGCACTGCGCAGCTTAGTGACGCATTACGTGTACTCCTTTTGTGAATTTTACGGACGAACTCTTTGATCTTGGCGCGCTTTCCGGACCTTTTGAATATTGACCATTGCTCTGTTTACCTGACCCTTGATTGCCTAAACGTTAACCTGTGCGAGAATATTGGAGAACGACCTGTGCTGGATCATTTTTGTGCATAATGTCTTCCAGAAATCTCATACGCGAAGAACGTAATCAAATAATAATTTTGCATGGACAAGGATTTAATATTAGTCAAATTGCTGAGCAGCTGCATATGAGCGTAAGTAGTAAATCATTTTATTATTGTCATGGTAAATTTTGTTGTTTTAAAATACCTTAATTTATAAATAAAACTTTATTAACGATGCAAACTTTATCATTCAAATGTATCTTGTGTAAGTAATTGAATACTTTCTAGTTTGTTTTACAACAATAAAAGTATTTGATAAATATAATTAAACGAGAAACAGACAGAAAAAATATTCAGAGTTAAACTTGGTAAAGCTTAAACTTATACCTTTTATAAGAGCTTTGTCGTGACGAACTCGCGAACACGAAATAACATTTATTTTAAGTAATGTTTGTTTTCGTCTAGTTAGCTCGGAGATTTAGACGAAAACAAACATTACAAAAAAAATGTTCTTTTATATCGATTTTATGCAATTTCGAGCCGCCATTGTTGTTTACATCTTTGGCAAATTTAGCGCGGCCGGACCTTACCTAGATTCCGTGCAAATAAGTAGGTAGTTACTTTGTATTAAATAATTCATTTCTAGAAATTTTACAATAAGCCGCCTGCACGTGTCCGAACAAAAGAGTCATAAAAGTCAAAAACCGCAGTGGGTAAAAATCGGTGGCATCGTTTGATGCTTTTGTTATAACAGGCAATGATATTCTAATAGACAGATATGTTATACACTTACAAAACAACAGAAAAAAGTGTTCCGCGCCGAGAGGCAGCACACATACACACTTTTCATTCATTTTACATTTCACTACAAGTAAAAAGGATAGAAAAAGGATAGCTTGATAAAACCAATAAGAAAAAAAGTGACAGGTAGATGTTGTCAATTGCGCGTGAATGTAAACAAACATTATTCGGGCTACCAATCACCGCACGTTGGCATCATAGACTAACAAATTAACTAGGCAGAAAGTACAAACCGCGTGTACAGAATTTGTAGTCGGGATTTGTGCCTATGCAACGAATAAACACTATTAAAAGGTAGGTAGGTGAAAAATAAAACACGTTTTAAAAAGAAAGAAATACAATTGTAAAAATAATCATACATCTTCGAAAAGATTTAATTTTAATCTCAATGGTAGGTTTATTTTAACACTATCTGTGACATACTATGGTAACGATAAGCTATTAATATTTTCTTTTCCTACATATTATGACATGTTTAATTTATAATTAAATATATCAAACAAAATTATAAAGAAAAGTTATTAAAAGGGAAACTAGAACTCAGCTGTAAAGATGACTTTACTGCCTAATATTCGCATCTGTACTTTTATTCTATGTCCGGAGTGCTCGCATCCTTGTCGTTCTTACGACAAAAAATGTATTTTCCATCTCTTTCTTTTTCCTAACCTCCAAATATCAGAATATTAGGAAAATAATTGAAATATATTAATAAATCGAAGTATAATGTGTACTTTCGTGTGGTATGAGATTCCTTGTGTTTTATTAACTTTGGTATCATAATTGGTACACTTTCTAAATACACAAAATGGCATTTTGGATGGTAATTACGTAGCTGCGCGCACCGTCTCACTCGTAGACGTGCGTGACACAGACTAAAGGCAATACATCCCAATTAGGACGTTTTCTAGTCTTCACGATTTGCGCGCTCATAACATATCTGTCTATTAGAATATCATTGATAACAGGTTTTGGTAATTACATAGAGGTCTCTCTTTCTCTCTCTCTCATTCATTTATTATGAAGAAAATTTGATTTTAAGATCTCTAAGATAAGAAGCATCTCTTTCTTTTGACATTACAATGCTGCCCCAGTGCAACTGATAACAAGTCATTTTATGTGTGTCAGCAATATGTCAGACGATAGTTTAAATTATTTTATACTGTGAATTTTTAACAGAAACTGTAATTTGTGATGACAATAAAAATAAATACAAACTATACAAGCACTATTCTTACCATCAGTACTTTTGCGCCTTCTAACTATACATGTAGATATATGTATACGGACCGGGAAAGTTGGGACTAGGGTTCAGTAGACGAAACCTAAAGTGATTTGTTTACAACTATTTAGTCAGTTATTTTAAATGAAGCCACTTCTTATGAGACTATTTATTGCTTGTAGAGAAACACTGTCCGGCTGTGGATCAGACGCCATGAAGAAGAGGGTGTCATAGAGGATAGACCGCGGGCACCACGTCCATATCTCATAACAGAGGACAATCTCCAGCGTATGGTGGACATCTACCAACAAGAGAACGCGTTCACGCCGACGAGAGTATTCGCCGAGGAGTACGACACATAATTGCGTACGGTTCGTCGTGCTTTACATAGAGCGGGGCTCCATCATCGGAAACCAGCAAAAAAAATTGTGCTCACCGAGGAACAAAAAGCGGCGAGAGTGAGATTCGCAAGAGACTACAGAGATATGGATTTTACAAGCGCTATATTCTCAGATGAGAAATGTTTTAGGTCGAGCCAACATGGTCGTCGACACTTGTGGCGCGTGATGAATACACGCTACGAAACTAAAAACGTGATTCCCAATAATGATTCTGGAAGGATATGTGCTAATATGTGGGGTTGGATGAGTGCTGATGGTCCCGGAGAGCTTGTCCATTTCCCAGGGCGAGCAAATGGCGAAACTTACAGGGAACTATTAGAAAATATAATGGTCCCTACTGTTCGCACAGTTTATCCGAGAGCAGAGCTCCCGGAATTTATTTTTATACAGGACAATTGCCCCATACATCAAGCACGCATTGTTCAGTCTTGGATCAACAACCAGCCAGAGATAAGAACCTTACGCTGGCCATCCCGATCTCCTGACCTGAACCCCATCGAAAATTTGTGGGGTATAATGGTCCAGAGATGGGATCACCGACGGGAAAGAACGCAAGTAGAACTTCTTGCTCATTGTGACGAAGTTTGGGAATCTGTAAGGGGCTCCAACTTGTGTGAAATTCTTGTAAGATCTATAAGAACGAGATGCGATGCCGTTATAGACGCAGGAGGCGCGATGACCAAATATTAAAATTTGGTCATCGCGGTAATGAAAAAACTGGCCAAGTGCGAGTCGGACTCACCCACGAAGGGTTCCGTACCGCAAGGCAAAAACGCCAAAAAAAAAAACATGTTTGTTGTATGGGAGCCACCCTTAAATATTTATTTTATTTTAATTTTATTATTTATTATTAAAGTTAAAATACAACTGAGTATTTTGTGAATATTTCAAGTGCCTACCTGTTGCCATTTTTGATATCGAGCAAAAAAGGGCAAAAAAATCGCGTTTGTTGTATGGGAGCCCCCCTTAAATATTTAATTTATTTTGTTTTTAGTATTTGTTGTTATAGCGGCAATAGAAATACATAATTTGTGAAAATTTCAACTGTCTAGCTATCGCGGTTCTTGAAATACAGCCTGGTGACATGACCGTCAGACGGACAGACAGCGAAGTCTTAGTTTTTACCCTTTGGGTACGGAACCCTAAAAAATGATGAATGTGACTAATTGATGATTATGTTATAAACTAGTATTTAATTTTTAATTTACAATAGAAAAAATATTATTTATTAATTGTTAATTTAATTCTAGAGAAGTTTTTGATTATTGTGTCTTTTTATTGTTGTTTTTTTTAATGTTTATTTAGGCAGATAATTTTTAACACGCTTTACCTGTTTCACCATGTATAGATAAAGAAAACCAAGAAAGTTAATTGAAGCTAATTTTTATGAGAATCTAAAATGAAAAGCTTCAATTTCTGTAAGTAGTTGGTTTCAAATAATCTTGCCAAAATGCTTATATAAAATATTTTTTGTAAAATATGTTTGGTTAATAAAAAAAGTCATTTTATAAATAAAGCCACTTCATAAGAGAATCTCATAGACAAAATATTGATTTCTTGTGTTTTTAGTAACCTAGTAGGTATTCTGATTTACTTTTTTAACCTAGTCATCCATTGCTTAGGTGTAACTTTACTTATTATAATAAAACCTTGTATTAAATATTTAAAAAGCAATGTGGTAAACATTGCTTTTTAAATATTTAATATCGGTTAACTTAATTCTAGAATAGTTTTTGTTTGTTACTATTTTATTTTTTAAGTATTTTACTACAGATAATTTAGATTATTTCACATATTTGTCCTTTTGTCTGTTACTAATGAGACACAATTACTTTTCTATTGTTTCCGGCCATAATGGGTCTGCCTAACAGACGAAGATTATAAGAGTTTTTATTTATAATGCTATTCTAAAAGTTTTGTATTTAAATCTACCACCGACAGTAAATCGTAATTTTGTAAAGAAAACTGTTGCTTGTAAATAAGAGGTCACAAGAAAGAAAGGGTTTTATTTGTTTAAACGTGTAAACGTTTTTTTTAATTTCGCGGGCTACCCTGGCGCATCCCCCTTTAGTTGATTCTATTACTTGTTCTTTGATTGTGTGTTTTACCTATTTACTTAATTCAATTCCTATATCCAATAATTTATGAATATCTTTGTTTAGTTTATTAAGTTAATAAATAAAAAAATAAAACTAATAAACCTTCAAAACAGTATTTTACTTTTTAATTAATGCCTAACCGACAATAGGATTTATCAAATCAAATTTCTAGTTAGAATAATAAAGAAAAAATTGATTATTAACTGACAACGAATTTTCCCCATAATATGTAAAGAGATAATAGCAGTAGTTTGAAAATGACAATAAATCTCGAACGGCGCGTGCGTCGCCGCGTTATCAGTGCGCTCGGCCGGCCGCCGCCGGGTCTTGTCTTTCATTCGTCTATTCAAGGCCAACGGGGCGGGGCTAGAGAGCGCTTCTGTTTTTTGAGTGCAAGCAAAAATGAACTTAGTGGTGGTCAGGCGGAAGTAAGGCAATCACATGTATGTACATACATGTGATTGCCTTCTGTACTCTCTGTATTTTGTGCTGAAAGTGACTTTGTTTTATGTATACTTAGATAGACTATGTAAATGAGTATCTATCAAAACTACTTACGGGCTGAAAGTAATAAGAGAAATCAGATTAACATTGTGACATACAAAAATACATAGTACCGTCCAACTTTTATACAAATTTTTTATTTTTATTTTTTTTTTTTTATTATAAGTTCACATCATGCAAAAAAAAAAAAGTTACAAACTAAGCCCCACAAAACCGTAGTAATGGTTTGACTGTAGGGTCTGACGAGTCTTTTAGACACACTTACAAATTCATACTTTAGACTTAGGTATAGCACTTTATAACATTTCTAAATAACATCTTTTTAATTTATTTTTAAATCTGCTTTTATTGGTTTCGCTCCTTATGTCTGCCGGCAAACTATTCAATAAATATGGTAATCGTTTTTTTAAAGTTCTGTCACCAAAGTAATTGGTGACTCTGGGTACATTGAATTTGCCGGCAGCCATAGATCGCGTATTATAGTTGTTGAGTACATGAGTTAAGTTATGCTCTTGGGTTCCATGGTGGTTAACTGCTAGAAGATATTTATGTTTTAAACTAATCGGTAAAATTTTACATATTTTGAATAGCTTTCTATAATCGCCTTTACAACTGTTTTTAGTTTTTTGAGTAACAAGTAGTTTTAAGAATCGAATTTGAAGAGCTTCTAATTTATTCAAGTTAGTTTTAAATGTTAATCCATAGCTGTCAAGAGCATAGCTAATGATGGAATCTACTAATGACATGTATATACATCTTAAAATACTAGTAGTAACTTTAAAGCTTAGATGGTACATTTTACTTAATAATATTCTTAATTTACTACAAATGTAATCTATGTGTAATGACCAAGAGAAGTTCTCATCTATTTTCATGCCAAGGTAGGTTACACAGTCAACTCTTTCAATAGGTTTACATTTACAGTCCAGTAAGTTAGTATGGTGACATGTGTAATCGTGGGCAAATAAAGGCGGAGTGGAACCATGTGGTCGTAAATATGGCGAATGAATTAACAATAGTTTAGTTTTATCAGCGTTTAATATAATGCCGTTGTCGTGCGACCATTTAACAACAGAGTCTATATCCTGTTGAACTAACTGGCAAGCATCATCTAAGTTAGTTCCGGAGCGAAGTATGCACAAGTCGTCAGCAAACATATACGCTGAACAATGCTGCAGCACACGGCACAAGCTGTTGACATGCATAAGATAACAAATCGGTCCACATCCCTATCCCTGAGCCACCCCACTCCGCACCACAACTCGGTCACTAAGCGCGTCTCCCACTCTCACACGATAGGAGCGCGCGGTGAGGTAATCACGGAACCATGGGTTCAGTGGTTCTCTAACCCCGCACTCCCCCATTGCGTTGAGGATGGTACCGAATTGCAAAGTGTCAAACGCTTTCTTATAGTCGAAAAATATTGCAATAACAAATTTTTTATTATCTAGGTGACTGTTAATTTCGTCTGTGAATTTTGATAATAATGTATTTGTGTTTTTTCCTTTTAAAAAACCGTGTTGACACTCGTTAATAATGTTATTTTTTTGTAGATAGTTACTTAATTGGTTGACGATACACTTTTCTATAATTTTATCTATACTAGATAGAATTGATATAGGTCTGAAGTTTAACACATTTTTGCGATCACCTTTTTTGTGGATTGGGCGGACTATTGCCTCTTTAAGCTTGTTAGGAAATTTGTAGTTCTTGACAGTTAGGTTTATTAGTTTAGCTAACACGGGGCTCACTTTATCAATAATTACTTTTAGGTCAGACATTCGCACTAGGTCGCTGCCCGGTGATTTATTTATATTCATGTTTTTTATTATGTTTTTTACATAATTAGAGCTTACTGGTTGCCACCTCATGGATAAGTCCGTGGCTTTTACATAGGTCTGCCTGTCCATCCAAACCTCACGACATTTATGTGTTATATCTTCTATTTCTTTACAGAAGGTAGAAGCAAATTTGTTACTTATGTCTACAGAACTTCCTTGTCCATCCATATTTGACAGAATTAATTCATCTACCGATTGTTTATTGTTTCCCATCATAGTATTTATCCTATCCCATATTTTTTTAATGTTATTATTACACTCTAATATACTATTTTTATCGTAGATATTTTTACTTCTACTAATGGCTTTTTGGCATTTATTTCTAAATTTGGTATATTTAAGTCTCTTTAGCATATTCTTTGGCTCATTGCTCCATACCTCAAATAATTTGTTTTTTTCTTTTATCATAGACTTCAACCTATTATCAATCCATTTTTTGTTGTTTCTATTACTGGCAGAAATACGTTTATTTACGTAACAGTCATCATAAATACCCACAAATATTTGTTTAAATGCTTTATACAATTTGATAGGACAATCTATTGACATTAAGTGGTCAAAATCAGTGGTAAGCAATTTCTCTCGAACTTTGTTATTGTCAAGGACGCGCTTAGTGGCCGCGAGTCGTGGCGGAGACGCTATATAATTATAATATTGGTAACGCAATTTTGCCAGTTGTTCTTAGTTAGATAGAAACCTTAATCCTAAATCTGCCTGCCTTTTGCCTTCCAACCAAGTCCAACCGTTTGCTGCTGAATACCAGTAGGTATTTTACATGGAGCGACTGTCTATCTCACTTCCTCAACCCAGTTACTGGGTACACGATACCCGTTGTTAAGACAGGGTTCATGTACAAAAACCGATAGGAATTATTCTGTAAAATGTGTGATGTCCATGAGAGCAAATAAATACCTAAATAAGACTGGTTGTCAGACTTTTGGGTTCTGATTACCCTCAAACATAATATAAGTACCAACTGTTATGCACGTTTTCATAGGTACTGTAAAGTTGTACACTGGACCTCCACAGTTTATAATTAAAAGACCGTGTAGACTTGGAATTATTATATTGTTAAAAAAAGAACTTTACAACTTCAAGGCAATTATATCTGTACTACAGTACTAAGCGACACCCAAATGTAGTGTAATCTCCAGTACCTTTACTTAAATCATCATCTGCCTAGCCTTTTCCTAACTACATTGGGGTCGGCTTCCAGTCTATCTGGATGCAGCTGAATACCAGTACTTTACATAGAGCCACTGTCTGTCTGACCTCTACAACCCAGGTACAGTACCTACTTGTACTTAAATATAAACAATAAATAATAATACTGCCTACATTAACATCGCGTTTTGTTTCCCCGAAAGGTTGGTGAAATACCCACATTTTGCCAGTTAAGTTAAGTCCCATATTATAACAGAGGGCACAAATCCAGACTCCGGGCTGCTACTGAGGAATTCCAGATCGAAAAACCCAATGACACTTTGCCCGACCCGAGAATCTAACCCAGGGCATCATGCTTAACAGTAGCACTTGCTACCACTAGAGCAACAAGGATTAATTAAAGTGTCATATTATTTAGGCATTACATTAAAATGTCACCTAGTGTAAGATAAAACGGGCATTACTGAACATTTTAGAAAGTTGATTTCATATTTATTTAAATATTATTTTTACTTACTTCCTGGAAATATTAAGAAAAAATATATTACTTAAATTGTTAAAAGTGCGGAGTGATTGCGTAACACACTAACAGTGCGAAAAGCATTCATTTTGACAGTTCAACCACATTCATTTACGTTGTTGAACAGACCAATTTTTAGAACATAATTATGAAGCAATGGATTTGCAATATCCATTAACAAGAGCGAGTCGGACTCGCACACCGAGGGTTCCGTAACATCCGGGTTTATGCATAAGGTTTATGTTTTTGAAATTAAATGTGTTTTTTTTAATATTTTATATTTAAGTTCATTGAATAGATGGTAAATTGCGGTTTACAATTTTATGACGTATTAAAAAAAAACTACTTACTAGATCTCGTTCCAACCAATTTTCGGTGGAAGTTTACACGGTAATGTACATCATATATTTTTTTTTAGTTTTATCATTCTCTTATTTTAGAAGTGACAGGGACACAAATTTTACCACTTTGGAAGCGTCTCTCGCGGAAACTATTCAGTTTAGAATTTTTTTTTATTAGAAACCTCAATATCATTTTTGTATACCTATCCATAGATACTAGGGAATGCAGAACCGGTTCTGTTTTAAAGAACCGGGATTTTCGGGACCTTCTGGCTAAAGAACCGGGATTCCCGGTACTTTCGATACTTTCGATACTCTAAGTAAGCCTTTAAAAGGGGAGGCAGTCACCTCCTTCTGCGAAGCAGTCATGCTAGCGAAGGAGGTGGCGGGACGGTTTAGGGAGAGAGCCTCCCATCTCAGCCGCCGCGGGGGACGCCCCCGGCGTCGGGAGCCGCGTGACGACTCCCGGCCACCGTAGGCGCGGGCCTGCGGGCGGAGAGTAATGGGTAGCTCACCGCCCGATCAGGACCAGGTCCGGGCCGGACGGTGCGTACGTGTTCCACGCGCGCCTCAAAGAGATGTCAGCATTGAGGAGCCCCATTGAGGGCCCTCTTAGGGCCGAAGCCTGTCAACGGTCAGCGGGATTAAGATGAAGAGTTGAAACGGAGAAAGTAAAAGAAATCAAATAAAACGTTTTATTTCTCGTTTTATTGGTAACTGCGCATATTCTACCAGCAACATCTTTATTAACATTAAATCATTTTTGTACCTAATCCTAGATAATATTTACCAGAAACATTTATTAAACATCTTCTCCAAACAAATGATTTAAAATTTTGTAAATCAACATGACTCCTATTGCAATTCTGCAGAACCAAATTATAATTTAAAACTTGCGTAATATCTATAAAAAAAAAGAAAAGGAACAGTGGAGTTTTAGCGAAGCATTAACCAGTCTCTCAATATTATTGATTAGATAATCTTAACCGACATTTTTTAAATTGTTATTTATTAACATAATTCATCATCATCATTTCAGCCGAAAGACGTCCACTGCTGGACATAGGCCTCCCCCAAGCACCTCCACTTCGACCGGTTCTGTGCTTCTCGCATCCATCGGGTTCCCGCGGCCTTCACAAGGTCGTCGGACCACCTTGTGGGAGGCATTACAACGCTACGTATTCCGGTACGCGGTCGCCACTCCAGAACATTTCGGCCCCATCGGCCATCTGTTCTGCGAGCAATGTGCCCTGCCCACTGCCACTTAAGTTTGGCAATTCTTCGGGCTATATCGGTTACCTTGGTCCTAATGCGGATCTCCTCATTATAGATTCGATCACGCAGGGAAACTCCATAGCTCTCTCCATTGCCCTTTGGGTGACTTTCAGCCTTCTTCTTTCCCATTGTGAGTGACCACGTTTCAGTGCCGTAAGTCATCACTGGCAACACGCACTGGTCAAAGACTTTCGTCTTGAGACACTGAGGTATGCGGGACGAGAAGATATTGCGTAGCTTCCCGAACGCTGCCCAGCCGAGTCGGATTCGACGATGGACCTCTTTTTCGAAGTTAGACCTACCCAACTGGACAGTTTGTCCTAGGTAAACATACTCGTCCACGACTTCGAGTGTAGTGTCTCCGATCTTTATGAGAGTGGGTGTTACATGAGCATTTGACATGACCTTCGTTTTGTCCATGTTGAAAGAAAGAAAGAAAGAAAGAAAATACGTTTATTTGCAGTAAACATGACGCAATTAAGAACATAAACGAAAAAAAAAAAAAAGAATGGGTTGGGGGAAACAAGCGTCACATCCACGCATAACGGCTATCGCTCAGCATTATGCTGCGACCCTATGCAAGACAGAGCCCCAGCGCTGGTTTTCAGCGACAGCCGGCGGATGTTCATTTTAAGACCCACTCTTTCGGAGGCTCTACTGAGGTCATCGAGCATTGTACTGAGGTCCTCTATAGACTCAGCCCTGTCTCTCACCTCGCTGCAAAAGGATAGGTTTTGAGGTCTGATCCTGGAGTCGGACTGACATAGTGGCGTTTTCGTACCGACACTTCAGCACCTCGATGTACCGATAGTCGATCTGGCATCGTTGAAGAGACTGCAAGATATATCCCGATCAAAGGCTTTCTCGTAGTCCACAAACGCTAAGCAGAGAGGCAGGTTATATTCTTCGGTCTTCTGTATAACCTGTCGCAGCGTATGTATGTGGCGTCAAACCTGCGCGCGAGACGGTTCGTGATGACTCTCGAAAACAGCTTGTAGACATGGCTCAGAAGTGAGATTGGCCTATAATTCTTAAGAAGGGCATTGTCGCCCTTCTTATAGAAAAGTATTACCACACCTCTGTTCCATGCGTGTGGTGTTTTGCCCTGGAGTATGACGGAATCAAACAGCTTCTGAAGGGCCTTAAGAACGTGTTTTCCGCTGGCCTTCAGAAATTTAAAAGTTAAATGTAGATAACGCTCCACCCTTGCAGTGGCCATTAGGAATTGTTACCAATGTATACCCTGGTAAGGATGGTGTTGTCGCGTAGCGGAAGTAAAAACTAAAACCGGTACTTATAAACGACCAGTAGTGCAGCTATGCCCTCTTCCCACTCAATAGTCAAATAGTCATATATCTCTATTATGTATACTTTACGCACATATTATTAAATTAGCTTATTTTATGTTAGTTAGGTTAAATTTAGAAGTTTCATTATATTTCTCCGCTCTAGTTACACCCGGCGCCTTGTTATTTTTGAGCTGCTTTAGAGCCATCCCTATCTCGTACAGGCTGACGTCCGGGATGTCTTCGGTAAGGTGTCGGGTCAATCTAGCTCTTGGGTCGTTTGCCAGATCCATAACGGGGTTACTTGACGTGTATAACTGTCCACAGAACCTCTCGGTTTTTCTCAACAGCTCAGGTTTGGCGGATACGATCCTGCCATCATCGGTCTTTAGTTTCGTAAGCTGGCTCTGCCAAAAAGAAGCAGTCTTGTTTGAGTCTTTTTTGCGAAGCACTGTCCACTAAAGTCACAAACAAAACGCAAGGCACAACATTCCGAAGACGCGATGGCCGCCACCAGCCCCTCTCGCACCCTCGTGCAGCATGCTCTTGTGGCATGCATGCTTCTTGTGCATGCTAGGTAGCAAGTGTATTCCACGCTTTAAGCGGTCGGGCTTTATGCTATAAAATTAGAAATATTCGAAACGCGAAGTATCTTTTCCCGAAAGTACCGAAAGAACCGGGATTTGGTTTTAAAAATCCCGGTTCCAAAAGCGACGCAATTTTCCGGGATTTCCCGGTACTTTCGGTTCCGGGATTTCCCGGGACTATTCACTAATAGATACCCCACACGTATGGGTTTGATGGAAAAAAAAAATTTTGAGTTTCAGTTCTAAGTATGGGGCTCCCAAAATTTATTGTTTTTTTTTTCTATTTTTGTGTGACAATCTTAATGCGGTTCACAGAATAGGTCATCTACTTACCAAGTTTCAACAGTATAATTCTTATAGTTTCGGCAAAAAGTGGCTGTGACATATGGACGGACAGACAGACAGACAGACATGACGAATCTATAAGGGTTCCGTTTTTTTACATTTGGCAACGGAACCCTAAAAATGATTCAGATTGTGTTTGATAGTGTGTTACGCAATTAGGGTGCTGTTCAGCATTAGGCCCCAAGTGACGCGACTTAAGACGTGTCTTGCGTCAAGCGACACGCGCTCATCACTTCTACTATCTAATACCTAAGCACGAAATCCGCGTTTGGTCTCACTAGTTCGATCGTCGAACTAGTGAGATTTTTTTTTCTCATTTAACAAACGGAAATCCGTGGTAAGTATCACATACGAAAATAAGATTAGTTTGGGGCCCGACTTAAGCGACTCGCCCATCGTGCGTTTTCAGAAGCGTCGTCGGTCGGCGTGGCTGCGAGAAACATACGCGACGACATGCCGCACGGTATTATAATTATCTTACACGCTCTTCGCATCTCGCTTTTAGCTGTTTTTCAGTTCATTATTAGGTAACCTATAAAAACTGTTTGAACATAGCAAGATGCTCTGGCTGCGCTTGCCCATATAATGCTTTTTCTTTTTGCTTTTTTCTTTTTCACCTGTCTCAAGAATTGGGCTATCAAATAATTTTTTTTTTTTAAATCCACCCAGTAGTTCCAGAGATTGGCGCGTTCATACAAACAAACCCTTCAGTTTTGTTATAAGTACCAAATACCCAGATGATCATCCATCAACATCATCTTCTGCTGCCTTTTCACAACTATGTTGGGGTCGGCTTCTAGTCTAACTGAATGCTGTTGAATACCAGTATTTTACATAGAGCGACTGCCTATTTGACCTCCACAACCCAGTTACTGGGTAATATGATAACCCCTGGTAAGACTGGGTGTCAGAGTTTCAGGCTTCTGTCGACCCGTAACGACTGGCAAAGATCCACGAATGACAGCCGGGACCAACAGCTTAACGTGCTTTCTGAGACGCGGAGGGGTCTTGCTATGTAAAGATTCACCCATGCTGCTGTTATTGCTAAGCCACAAGCAATATTATTAAGTTATTGTCAATATCCATCAACATTATAGCAAATATATCTCACACTTATTTATTTACCTCGTTCGGGTCGGGCTGAAAATCATAAGAATAATCAGATTAACATGCCAAAATAAATAGTATCGTCCGGCCTTCTCCTAATCGTGCGAATACGTGATCGTAACGATAATTTGTCACTTATTTGTTCGGAAAATCTGAACGCATCGTCTGCCCGCCGCGATGACGCGTTCGGGTTCGCCGAAATAATTATCGCGACGATCGATTCGAATCGTTTAGATGACGGTTCCAAAATTCAAATAACAGTATTGCCGTCGCAATATAGGGCAATTCCCGTATAACGTTCACACTGTCTCAATCTTTCAAAAATTCCTCTAATGTCCCTACATTTTTGACATTGGTTGTCAAAAAGTTGACAATAAGTCGCTGAGAAGGAGACTGCGTCTAGATTTTGAATGTCTCTAGTTAGACTGAAACCTAATACACCTACTGTTAAGGTAAGCACATATAAAAGCCGCATCGGGTTGCATTGCATCGCATTCCAATCGAAAAAGCGTAGTGCGGCCTGCCTATAATAGCGATGCGAAAGTGATGTAAATGGATTTTTGCTCTACTATGCGGCCTCCCTAAATGTGCATCAGCCTTTGTCGTCATTTTATGATCATCCTTTGACTTTTTTGCAAATACTTAATTTATTACTATTTATTGGTACTTACATTCTGAAAATATAAAGTAAAAACAAGTTACATTTTACATCCATTATTGTTGTAATCTGATTCCCCAGGAATGTTCTGCGGATATAATAGACCACTTTTGCTCTCGGAATTAAAATATTTTTGTAATTAATATTCATAACTTGTACAGGCGCCAGCAAATCAAACTACCCAAAACTGTCAATTTTCCAATCAACTTTGAACCTTTAAGCTTTAGAAATAAAGTTGAAAATCTATTAAACGTACGGCATAGCTTACGTAGTAACTATTTAGTAATCTGTGGCGCAGCCACAACTGGCGCACCTTTAGAAGCGATACATTTTGTCAGTGTGTGCGTGTCTCGACGCATACGTACGAGCGCGCTCACATACAAACCGTGTTCGGTGCGTTTGTATGAAGATATCCTACTCATTTGTCTCCTCTCCTCTCTACTCTGGCCGAGCGCAGATATGAAAAGTGAAGTACATACATGTGATTGCCTTCCTACTCTCTGTATTTTGTGCTGAAAGTGACTTTGTTTTATGTATACTTAGATAGACTATGTAAATGAGTATCTATCAAAACTACTTACGGGCTGAAAGTAATAAGAGAAATCAGATTAATATAGTGACATAGAAAAATAGTTAGTACCGTCCAACTTTTATACAAATTATAATATTGATAACGCAATTTTGCCAGTTGTTCTTAGTTAGATAGAAACCTTAATCCTAAATCTGCCTGCCTTTTCCCAACTATGTTGGGGTCAGCTTCCAGTCTAACCGTTTGCTGTTGAATACCAGTATTTTACATGGAGCGACTGTCTATCTCACTTCCTCAACCCGGTTACTGGGTACACGATACCCTTGGTAAGACAGGGTTCATGTACAAAAACCGATAGTAATTATTCTGTAAAATGTGTGATGTCCATGAGAGCAAATAAATAAATAAGACTGGTTGTCGGCTTCCAGTCTAACTGGATGCAGCTGAATACCAGTAGTTTACATGGAGCGACTGCCTATCTGACCTCCACAACCCAGGCACAGTACTTGTACTTAAATATTAACAATAAATAATAATACTGCCTACATTATAGATAACATAACATCGCGTTTTGTTTCCCCGAAAGGTTGGTAAAATACCTACATTTCGCCAGTTATGTTTAGTTAAGTCCCATGTAACAGGGGGCGAGTCCGTTTCCATCAACCAGGCACAAATCCAGACTCCGGGCTGCTACTGAGAAAGTCCAGGTAGAAAAAACCATGACACTTTGCCCGACCCGGGAATCTAACCCAGGGCATCATGCTTGACAGTAGCACTTGCTACCAGTAGAGCAACAAGGATTAATTAAAGTGTCATATTATTTAGGCATTACATTTAAATGTCACCTAGTGTTAGTTAAAACGGTCATTACTGAACATTTTAGAAAGTTGATTTCATATTTATTTTAATATTATTTTTACTTACGCCCTGGAAATATTAAGAAAAAATTATATTAAATTAAATTTAAAGCAAAAACCTGCGGAGTGATTGCGTAACACACAAACAGTGGGAAAAGCATTAATTTTGACAGTTCAACCACATTCATATACGTTGTTGAGCAGACCAATTTTTAGAACATAATTATGCAGCAATGGATTTGCAATATCCCTTAAATATGATTCAGATTGTGTTTGATAGTGTGTTACGCAATTAGGGTGCTGTTCAGCATTAGGCCCCAAGTGACGCGACTTAAGACGTGTCTTGCGTCAAGCGACACGCGCTCATCACTTCTACTATCTACTACCTAAGCACGAAATCCGTAGTAAGTATCACATACGGAAATAAGATTAGTTTGGGGCCCGACTTAAGAATGAACGACACCACGATTTAAAGAGGGATCGAATCCGCATCGAGGTGATCCGGCAGAGAACCAATGTTGTCGATATAGCTCACAGAATAAGCAAGCTGAAGTGGCAGTGGACCGGCCACACGGCCATATTAGCCGTAAAACCGAAGACCTTTGGGATAGACGTGTTCTTGAGTGGAGACCGCAAATCGGTAAACGTAAGGTAGGACGCCCTCGGGCTAGGTGCAGCCATGATCATCGCAGGATCGCTGGTAGCAGCTGGATGAGAGGCCAAAAATCGAGTTGAATGGCGTGCAATAGGAGAGGCCTATGTCCAGCAGTGATGATGATATTATGTAAATATTATATTCTGAAATATAAAAAAAAGTATTATACTTACATTGACTACCCTCTGTAAGATAAATCAATATTTTTATTTGCACTGCTGAATATTTATGCAATACATTTAGGTGTCACCTAGTGTTAGGCGGCTCTAGATAAACGTTCAAAATCTAGTCGCAATATTCTCATCTCAGTGATAATCAATGTCAAAATCTTGACAAAAATAGGGAAAATAGAGGTATTTTTGACAGGTTGAGACTGAGATCAGATTGTGAACGTTCGAATTTCTCCTCCGTTATATTTCACAATATTACGAAATGCGCAATGTTTTCTTTTTACCCGACTGCGGCGAAGCCCAAAAGGAGGGTTACGTGTTTGACCTGTATGTATGTATGTATGTCCGTTTCTTTGTTCCCTCGTAACTTCTAAACAAATTAACGGATTTTGATAAATTATACGTCTTTAGATTTGTCTTGGTAGCGCGAGTGTCACTGAGTATATCAAAATTGAAAAAATATAAAATGGCCGATTTTTGGCGCAATATTATGTCTTAAAAACAAAAAACAAAAATCTCGAAACCTATCGAGTGGGGTATCAAAATAAAGGGTTTTTAATGGTGATTACAAAAATATATTTAACTTATATGGTTAAAAGTAATTCGAAGTGACAAATCGTAAAAAACACGAACTAAGAGCTAAATCGTCTGCGAAATCTTTCAAATTTTTAAACTAAAAAGCTGGAAATAAAAAACAAGTAATTAAAAAAACTAACATTTGAGTTTGAAAATATAATAAAAATATGGTATGGGTCCCGCCTGCTTCCAACTTTTATTTAATTTAAAATGGCCTTGTTTTTAGCTTTTCAGTTTTTTTTAACTTAATTTTTTTACCGCAGTCGGGTTTTTTAGTATTTTTAATTACTTGTTTTTTTTGACAGAGCTGCCTCGTTGGTCAAAAAGAAAACATTGCGCATTCAGGAACTTATAATTGCATTAAAAACTTACTGCATGTGCAAGTGCCATAACACAGCATAGCACGACTAAAATTTTCATTATAACCTGCAAAAAGTCAAACAAAAATATGTAACAACCAGTAACTATACAATAAGTGGCAGTGGGCAGGGCACATTGCACGCAGAACAGATGGCCGATGGGGCTGAAAGGTTCTGGAGTGGTGACCGCGTACTGGATGACGTGGCGTTGGAAGGCCTCCCACAAGGTGGTCCGACGACCTTGTGAAGGCCGCAGGAACCCGTTGGATGCGAGAAGCACAGAACCGGTCGAAGTGGAGGTGCTTGGGGGAGGCCTATGTCCAGCAGTGGACGTCTTTCGGCTGAAATGATGATGATGTTAAGTAACTAGGTCTGCTAACCGTACTGGAATATAGAGCCAGACAATCAATCTACCTGCCTTTTCCCAACTATGATGAGGTCGGCTTCCAGTTTATCTGGATGCAGCTGAATACCAGTATTTTACATGGAACGACTGCTTATGTGACCTCCACAACCCAGTTACTGGTTCACATGATATCTCCGGTTGAGACTGGTGGACAGATTATTTTATGAGAGAAGAAACCAGCTGCATCCGAAGATTTAGAACTTATAAATAGACAAACTCAAAAGTAGGTTGTCTTCCAGAAATTCATCTATCTACTTAAGAGTGCTGCATGGATATTTTTGCGCCTGAATAACATTGAGCTGGATAGGTTCCGTCAAAATTGGAAGGAGGACGCGCGGGCTCGCGAAAGATGGAAGGAGTGGAGGGAGGCCTTGCCCAGGGGTGGGACAGCGTAGGTTAGTAAAAAAAAATGACATTGATAGGGGGGTCATGTTGGTAGACATTAATTGTGAAATTGACGCAGAAGTTGTGTTACGCAAGATCCAAAAGCGATTTTCTCATAGATATTTTTAAACGACTTCAAAAAAGGAGGAGGTTCTCAATTCGGATGTTTGTATATACACCGTGTTTTTCACGTTATCCATGAAATTAAATGTAACAAAGAAAGTAGTACTTTCATTTAGGGCTGATTTTTTCACCCCAGATAACTTTTATTCGAGCAACAAAATTGACGTTTGACAGTTTTTGTATGAAATAACTGTCAAAAATTCAAAATTATTCCTCGCTAGTTATCAGATGATTGAAAAATCAGCGCTCAATGTTTTATTAAGCTAAGTATGCAGAATGGAAGGGTCTTAACTTAGTTTTGACAAAGTTCAGCCACGACGTATTTTCATTCATAAGATTTGGCATCTTATAAATGAAAATACGTCGTTGCCAATTCGGATAAAGAGGCATGCATGTCGGGTGATTTACGTCAAGGTACCTATTTAGTTTGTATGGAAATTAACAAAAAATAAGAATTCATTGAAAAATGCTTATTTCCATGGTCTGAACATGAAGTATATCGTCCGGAACACGATGTATTAGTCTTTACCTATGAAATTGCCGTTCTGCAGTACTGGCCATTTCAAATCAAAATAATTTTTGTTTGGCTAAGAATTCTAATTTCAAATTAATTTTCTTTTAAAAACATGGATTTTTTTTTCCAAAAGTAGTCATTTGTTTATTGATTAGTGTTACATTTTCATCGCATTTCAATCTTTTTCGTCATCATGGATACGTTAAAAATTCGAGTAATTATGGAATATGAGTAGGTACCGTCGTGGCAGCAACGCGGCACAAGCGGCACGCGACATCAACGACGTTTACGGAGCTAACACTACAAACCAACGCACCACCTGTTATTGGTTTGCTCGCTTCCGTTCTGGAAATTTCGACCTGAAAAATGAACCTCGCGGTCGTCCGAAGACTTTGGTCGACAAAGGCAATTGTGGAAGCTGATGATACACAATCTACGGCTGAATTAGCAGCAGCTTTCGACTTTAGCGTCAAAATAATATTGGTCCATTTGCGTCAAATTGGCAGGTTCCCTATGCATTTGCATAAAATTTTAAGACCTAATATAACTTAGCATAATTTTGTTTGGCATAATTAAATTTTCGCATATTATAATTACGCATAACAGCTTACGCATAATTTTTTTAAGCATAATTTCTCTAACCATAATAATGATTAAGCATAATATTCTAAAGCATAAAGGAAATTGCTCATTTCTCTACTGACCGCTGTTGCGCATCAAACAATTTTGTATGCTACCATAAATTGGATAAAAAAGCGGGGTAATGTCGTACTTTCATAGGAAATTAAAATTATCCATTTATTTATTGGGGTTTTTGTTGTACTTTGATTTTCTGCTCAGTTTTGAGGTTAGTTTTGTAACAAATCTTCCACCAAAAAAACAGTATTTTACAACAATATGATTTCATTCACATAAAACAACAGAAAATAGTTCCAATAGTCAAAGGTACCTAGGTCATGCTAAATGTAGGTTTTGATAGGAAATAGAAAATAAAAATATAGGAATGCAATAGTTTCATTGGTCCATATTATCATCATATTCATAAAATATGTCGTCTAAAAGCGGAGCCGGTGGCTCCACAGACATAAATCGAGCCCAACTAAGATACCACAAAATGGTCATAATGAGAGCACATCATCCCATTGTCTGATTACCCACCAAACAATTGCAATAATAGCTATTAATATCACCTAGGTACTGAGTTACTTATTAATTAAAATGTAAGCGTAACCTTTCTGCTGACATGTCGTGACTTAATTCTTCCCCTTACTAAATACGTGTCCGTTCCCAGTACCAACGGCAAGTCAACCTCAATGTCGTTTGCTAGTTCAATTCCGCATATTTCGTTCCTACTCACATGCTCCCAATAATACGACTAACATCTAAAAATAAATATAATAGATATATCATATTCAGTAAAGAAATTGATCTTAGCATTAGTTTAATAGAAAATATACATATTGTATTAGTTTAATAGAAAATACACATATTGTCATAGACAGGCAAAAGTCACAAACAAAATCAAATCAAACTAAGAAAAGTATAACTGGTGGTTCTTAATTCTCATCTCATCATCTTCCTCTTAGCGTGTCGATAGCAATCTAAATGGACTCGGCCCAGAATTCAGCTACTTGTTTGCCGCCATCACCAGCGTCCTTCAGTTCCAGTAAAGTGCAGCAGACGGGACACGATATTAAGTGTCCCATCGTTTGTGGAACAGCACAACATTTACACTCCAAGGCGGTGACGTCTATGAATCTCCACCTGAACAGGTTGTCCTTACTTCGGCCAACCGTGGTCCGAAGGTTACCCAAGGTAACTCATGTCCTGGTAGGAGCTCTTCAGCCGGTGGAACTAATGGTTTGGGTAAGGAAGCACTGTGTCGCCACAGCTTCAGTCTGTATTGTGATCGTTCGCAAGTGAGTGGTACAACACACTTCCCCACTTTTCTCATCATGATGCATTTAAATGTATATTTTGAACTTAGTTAAACAGCTTCTAGTATTAGCTGTAAACAACAAAATACAAATGTGCTGAAAGACTTCCATTATATCCGTTGCCTCTCCGACTTGATGACGGGGTAGACACAGCTCCCACAGCGTGACATTTTTAACGAAATCGTTGGTGATTTACTGCACTGAAAACACAGGCCGTAGTCGTAAAACGTTCTACACAATCCACAGCACAGAAACAGTACAATGGTCTCTATAAGAATTCTTGACCGTGCAGATATCTGAAGACTCAACTGGACACGATGTTAACGCAATGATAAGTTATTTTTTAGCACAACGAACTCAACAACTATCAATAAACAAGTAATAACAATGTTCGCTGCGAAGTGCTGGTCGGCAGGTCGACCGACATGAGATGCTTTGTTTGACAAATAATTATTGACAGTGAGTGACACTTTTGACACATTTGGCAGTTAACCTTTCACATTGCCCGTGGTAGTGTTACCAACAGTTAATCTTAATCACCCTGACCATGTGATTTGTCAATAATAGAAATAGTTTTAATTAGTAAAGTAATGTAACTACACTAACAAGTATGGACAAATAATAAGTCTGAAATAAATAATTTAATTTAATATTATTTTAAAGATCTTAAAAATATATAATTATATTAAGTTAATTATGTTAATTAAAAAATAATAAGGAGGACAAATGATAAAAAAACACTTATTACACGTCAAACATATTTTTTTAAACTAGATGAGAAGGGCGTTTCCTATCTGACAACTCTGAGAAGAAAGGCCGAAACAAACTCAGTCACAATTTCTTTTAAAACCCAGACATAATCTTGGTCAGATCATGTGCAGACCATGTGTAAAGGTGTCTGAAATGTTCTTTTGAGAAAAGAACCACACAGATTGAGTGGACCTGTCCAGTCAGTGCTCCCATTTGCCAGTAAACGTGCAGCTCAACGCAGAACTTAAGGAGCTCAACGATTCGACGAACAATACCAAAGAAGGGACATTTGGGTAGGCCGTATAAATTAGGTACCCCAACTGCCAGATCATGACTAAAACGAAATCAATGACCCAGGAAGAATGTCATAGTTGAAATTATTTTTAAAACTCAGCGTCTGTCTTTATACTAAGCGTTAAGACCGATTATGGGAAGGTTCTTAAAATTGGCAACACTGCTTTTACAAAAATACTCCATTTAAAAAAGTATGCAATAAAATCGAATTAATAACTAATTAAATACAAAATATTAACCTCACATACGATTTCAATCAACTGAACTCAGAAAAGATAAAAAAATATTTTATAATTTATAAGTATATTTTTATGGCCATACTCTATTGCTTTAAAGCGGTACTGGTTATGGGCAATTTTTTATTAAGCATAAAGTTCTAAAGCATAACTTTTTTAAGCATAATATCCTAAAGCATAAATTTGCCCGAAGAGGATAAGCTTATACCAATTTATTTCGACGATTGGAAAGAAGCCATATCACCTGAAACAGGTAATATATAACATATTAACATAATATAACGTATGAACAATTTTGTGGGATTATTTTTCGCTCTAGGAAGCATGAAGCAAGCAAGCATACAGCATGCAAGCAAGCATACAGCATGCAAGCAAGCATGCAGCAAACAAGCAAGCATGCAGCATGCAAGCAAGCATGCAGCATGCAAGCAAGCATGCAGCATTCAAGCGAGCATGCAACATGCAGCAGGCAGGGTTTCTGTCACGGCTCCGGCGCTGCGGGCCTCCGGCGGCCCCACGCGTGCTAATCGTCGCAGACGGCTTTCGCTCACCACCGCAGCTTCGGCTTGTTGGCCGGCCCTGCTCCTCAGCCCGCGGGCCGCCTCGCCCCTACTCGCCTACGCGATTTTAAATTACACTCTACGGGTAGGACAAACAAGACTACGTGGAGTCGGTTTTGCAGCAATTCGGTTCTGTCACTAACTTTTGTTGCACAGCATATTAAATTTAATTATTTGTATGCCTAAATATTATTATGCTAATAGTCATTAGGCCCACTAACGTTATGCGAATCAAATTTATGCCAAAACAAATTAGTCTTTAAGATGATTATGCCAACATAAAATGTATGCCTAAAAAAATTATGCCGAAGTATTATTATGTCAAAACAAATTGTGCCAAAATCGTTATGCCGAAGTATATTAGGACAAAGAACATTATGCGAAAAGAAGGAATCCGAAATTGGCTTGCCAAATGGGTGCCCCACGAACTCAATGATCGCCAGCGCGAAGTACGCGTCGAGACGTGCCTTGCACTGCTCAACAGACACACAAATGAAGGAATTTTGAACCGCATTGTTACCTGCGATGAAAAATGGATTCTGTTTGATAACCACAAGCGCTCAGCAAGTTGGTTGGATCCTGGTTCAGCACCTAAACAATGCCCTAAACGAAAACTTAACCCTAGAAAAGTGATGGCCACTGTTTGGTGGTCTAGCGCCGGTGTGATTCATCACAGCTTCTTACCAAACGGGGTGAGCATTACTGCAGATGCGTACTGTGAAGAACTGAACACAATGATGGAGAAGCTGGCACATCTCCAACCAGCATTGGTCAATCGCTCGTTTCCTCTGCTCCTGCACGACAACGCGCGACCTCATACTGCACAGCAGACGGTCTCCAAGTTGCAAGAACTGGGGTTGGAAGCTCTCCGTCACTTTTTCCAGAATTTGGATAACTTCTTGGCGGGAAAAAAATTCAATACCCGAGAGGCAGTACAAAATGCCTTTGAAGAATTTGTTGCCTCCCGTCCACCCGATTTCTTTAAGGGCATCAATAAACTGCCACTGCGTTGGCAAAGATGCATTGATTGCATGGGTGACTACTTCAATTATCTATACATATAATAAAATTGTAGAAAAGTGGTGTCTGTACAATGGAAATATATAAAAGAAAAGTAGCAGGGGTTGTTATTATATCGATGCCGAACCCGAAAATGTAATTAAATTTTTTTTTGTCTGTTTATCTGTTTGTCTGTTTGTCTGCTGTGTTTGTGCACGCTAATATCAGAAACGGCTTATTCGATTTAGATGCGGTTTTCACTAATATATTGTAGTAAGCTTCACTTAACATTTACGGTCTTATTCATAATAAGTTATAGAACATCTAAAGGCTTGCTAATGTCTCGTTGTCAAAAATTGTTATTCATAAACGCATTTTAGCCCTAAAACGTTCTCTAAACCTACTATAAAGTTATGAAACCCAGACCCCTACTATAACAGTACTATAAGGAAAAAAAATGGCCGATTCTGCACCAGCTGATAGAAAATGACGTTTGACCTACAAATGTAACATGTGCAGTTGTATTTAATTTATGTTGCACTTCTGTTTAACCAATTGAGTTTATTATTATATACCTACAATGCAAAATAGAAGCGAGGATAAATATAACGAAGCACATAAATGATTGCAACAAGAATTACTGTGGGACGCTGCTGCTTTGGGCTGTGGAAACAACGCTTTTCAATGTCTTTTACATGGCATACATGCAAACTAGGAAATGTGAAAACAACCATAGCGGCTAGAGCAGTACTTTACAATATTGCAGTTGACCATGGAGACATGCAGTTAGAGGGTAGCAATATCAATGAATACGCTATTTTACAAACTTTGCAGGAAACATTCCGCCGAGATAGCCTCACTTTACCAGGTTAGAGGTACATCTTCCCACTTGTGTCCGGAGACGGTTCAGGGACTTCTGTGTGGATCACGGAAGTTTACACCCTGCAGGGAGATGCTCCAGTAGGATGCGGCAGTAGGGAGTGGTTGTGAAGCTATGTAGCAAACCATGCTCCTCCTCCTATCCTACCCTATGCGTCCCTAAACATGCAGTCAAAGTGACCTCTGCGCTGCCACTGACGACGTTGTGGAAGTGGCAAAGTTTTGGGCCAACAAGATCTGAAATACTGTCGTCCCCGCGACACGAAGAAGATAAAGAGGAGACATTTTAGCGAGTAGTGCATTAATAAAAAACTTATATACAGATATCAGTTTAATTGATTTATTTTTATAATACTCTAAACTTTAATTCGGCTTCTAGAACTTGTGCTAGCAGAACAACATTTTTAAAATGTTTCTTTTCATTTGTCATCTATGCCACCTCTTCTGTAGGCCGTTTCAGTTTCTGCTATTTGTAGTGAAGCACCATCCTTCCTACTGTCCTGAAATACAAAATGAATGTTATAATTCTTTCTCTTCATCAAACGAATTTCTTGACATTCTTACTCAGGAACTTTGTAACTAATAAGTAAATTGGATAGGCACCTAATTCGTAAATCATGCCATGCCGCCTTTTTCGCGTTGGTGTCAGTCAGTGTGTTTTTATTTTCTATCTTCTTAGTGTGCCCAGAATTCGGCTACTTGTTTGGCGCCATCACCAGCCTCCGCCTTCATTTTCTATTATGGAAACCCTCTCCCTGACCAATTAACAATGTTTACAAAACAAAACTTACTTTGAACATAACTGCTTTGAGCACATTTTAGTTGTACATAGGTAACAGTACACACCTTATCGTCCTCCAACCAAAACGAGTATTCACTTCTTTGCCCTTTCTTGGAACTAGTCTACGGTCTTAATTCCATTTCTTTTAAATACAAAAATATATTCAAAGGTTTTCGCTCGCCTGACAATAAAATAACAATATCAAATTCATTGACCTATAAAACCATGGTTACCATGGTAACGCGGCTAAACTGTCGAAACTGTAGACAATAAATTAGTTTTCAGTACGTCATAATGTCTATGGTCACAATTATTCGGTGCGTAGGCTGATATTCTCGTTTGACAACTCAATGTGTTGGCCAATTTGTTGGATGACTTCAATAAAATGGCAACATTTATATTTATATTGAAGTTATAGGACTCTCTAACTATAGAAGGTTTATGAAGCGTTTATGAATACAAAATTTTATCGAACGTTTTAAAAGCTTATCGAGCATTTTAACTAATGAACGTTTTAAGCCTTCTATAAGCTTTTTTTATGAATAAGACCGTTAGTGTTTATTTCATGTCAATCGGTTCATAAATAAAAAAGTTATGTCAATTTAAAGAATCACGGCGAACATTTGTTAAGGTATTCAGTGAACGCGCGTATCCTGGAGAGTATAGGCGAATAGTTGCATTAGTTTGCATATTTTAGAGGGGCCCGTGGCTAAATAATAACAGCCACACAGGTCGATCGATCAGGTTAAGCTACGCTTGCCGCGGTTGGTCTGCGGATTGGTGACCGACCATCTTTACATACCGAGACCCCTCCGTGCCTCGGAAAGCACGTTAAGCCGTTGGTCCCGGCTGTCATTCGTGGATCTTTGACAGTCGTTACGGGTAATCAGAAGCCCGAAAGTCTGATAACCAGTCTTACCAAGGGGTATCATATTACCCAGTAGCTGAGTTGTGGAGGTCAGATAGGCAGTCGATCCATGTAAAATACTGGTATTCAGCTGCATCCGGTTAGACTGGAAGCCGACCCCAACATACTTGGGAAAAGGCTAGGCAGATGATGATGACTGACTGTTTGCATATTTCATTTATTTATTATTTTAGGGTTTGTAGGTTAGGTTTTTTTCTTCATTTTCTTTAAAATTTTGTAAATAAATATTGTAAGTATTTGGTATAGGTTAGGCGGTTCTTTTCTTGATTTTTGGGTATTTACTTATCTTAATTTTTATTTAGGGTTTGTAAATAAATATTGTAAGCATTTATGATAGGTTAGGCATTTCTCTCCCTAATTTTCGGTATACTTATCTTAATTTGTATTTAGGGTTTGTATATAAATATTATTAAGTAATTTTCTTTATTAAGTATAAGTTCATTAGCTCAGGTCAGTAATTAATTTTTCTAGCAATTCTTTTGTTGTATAAAGTTAGTACGTTTGGTTTACACGTCTTAACACTTATTCCTTAAGCCCGGTTTCCACCGCGACCAGCGGACCTTTTAATGACTTCTTTTGCCTCGCAAGAGAAAACTGCTTACATGTGTTTCCACCAACAAAGAGATGAGCGGAAATGACTCAGCTTGCAAAAAGAGCAAAAATGAGCTCGCTCATTCTTCTGTTTCATTTCTCTTTTGTGGTGGGAATCAGACGACTAACCTCTTTCTTGATGGAAACGCAAACCTATTTCATGAAAACGAAGTCCGCTCCGCTTAGCCATTTCCGGCTCATTACCCTTTCGCGGTGGAAACCGGGCTTTAAACTGTGATAATTTTAGACTGTATCTACTGTATATATGTAATAATCTGTAAGTATTTATAATTTTGCCTGTGTGGTGCTGGACTTAAAGAATAGCACCACCCCATACTTCCCGTAGGTGTCGTAAAAGGCGACTAAGGGGCGTACCGGAGAATGGGCAGCAGCGTTCTCTATGCATTCCACCACCATACCATACTGCGATCGCCAACCCGCCTGCCAAGCGTGGCGATTATGGCAAACCCCCCCCCCCCCCCCCTTTTGGGGGAGGCCTATGTCCAGCAGTGGACGTCTTTCGGCTGAAATGATGATGATGATGATTTACAATTTAATTGTTTACGATAGTACGTGTTTACTAAATAACTGTGTGTTAAGTAGTAAGTACTGTTTTATTGTAAGAATGCCTCGAAGAAGATTCAACCTCTCCTAATGTAGCAGAAATGCTAAAAGGATGAGATTAGTTCGATCACAGGAATCTGAGGAACATCAGGCTAGGTTTCGTGCTGCAGAAACTTCGACAGCAAGAATCTCGACTGAGTTCAAATCGTTCTCGAATGATGACAACTCGAAATAGGGAAAACGGGGAACAACGAAAGGCACGTTTATCTGTCGATCGCGAAGCTCACGCGTTATCGCGTGAGTCTGAGACTTTTGCTGACAGGGAAACCCGCCTGAGCTCCCAGAGAGTACGGACAACAAATGCTCGATACCAGGAGACACAGGACGAACGGGAAATACGTCTCACTGCCGATCGTGAAGCTCATGCACTATCGCGTGAGTCTGAGACTTTCACTGATAGGGAAATTCGTCTGAGTTCTCAGAGGGTTCGGACAGCAAATGCTCGGTCTAAGGAAACACAGGAAGAATGAGAAATACGTCTCACTGCCGATGTTGAAGCTCAAGCACTATCGGGTGAGTCTGAGACTTTTACTGATAGGGAAATTCGCCTGAGTTCTCAGAGGGTTCGGTCAGCAAATGCCCGGTCTGTAGACGGTATATGTAATTCACCGAAAAGTCACTATTCCACGCGAACAAAGTCGCGGGCACAGCTAGTTACAAATAAAAAATACATGACAAAAATTCGTTTAAATTTTTTCATACAAGACGGCAATTTCATAGGTAAAGACCTAATATTATGTTTTTTTTATCTATGTTCGGGCGCCCCATAACTCCGTCATATATGCCAGCAAATCAACCGCGATTACTGCTATCGCATTAGTATGCATTGTTTACGCAATCACACAACATAACATCACGTCTAAAGACATGACATCTAAAGGGTTACGCAGATGTGTTCAGTATACCACGGTACACGCTCATTTCTGTCAAAGTTGTTATTGGGGAACCTCTAATCTTTTCTCATTTTTTAATGGAATATGGGACCACCCCTGAGGAAAGTATGCCTCAGTGGTGGTCCCATATAAATTTTATGAACTTTGCTTGAGTAGTTTTTGAATTCGCTTCAGTAATACGAATTTTTTCAACTTAAAGTTTATATTGATGTCGTTTTAATAGCTTCCTGTCACTGATATTCACATAGCAAGTAGTGTTATATGAATTTGTGCAACTAAAAAGTGAAAAACAAAAACTTTTTTAGAAAAAAAAACAACAACGTGAAAAATAAGTTATATTTCGGAAGTCGGTGTCAATAAACGAAAATACGGAACCAACGACACCTACTTCCAAAAAGTTATTTTGCACTTCGTAGTGCTTTTTTTTGGAAGATGGTTGTTTTTTTTTTAAGTTTTTATATTGTTACCAACATAGTATTTATCGAAACCATACTATTAAGAAATAGATATTTTCTTAGGTCCGGACTCTACCAAAGTGGAGATGATTAACAGCTAGGGTGTCCCCCCCCCCCGAAGCTGTGCGGAGATGCCTCACTGGCTAGACCGGAGAGGTGTGTACTGGATAGCGCGGAGCTGAGCTGCGTGCGGCTCTGGTTGTATATAGGTCGCGGGCGCGGCGGGCGGATTGTACAACGCTGGGGAACTAGCGGTGCCGCTCCCCGCTCACATCTCCTTTCATCTCCGCTGCGCACCTTCGCGCGTCGCCAGCTTGTGAGGCACAGCTCAGATCTCAAATTTGTTTGAGCTAAGCAAAAGTGGGACATCTCGTCGTCTTTCTGCTCAACCGTATGCACTGAACCTAAGCGGAGATGAGACATGTAAATAACGAAACTCTATTGGTTGTTTCGAAGACGTCACCTCTCCACTCGTCTCGTATCCATTATGGTGAAGTCCGGGCCGAGAAAAATGCCTTTGAATTTTGCTTTACTTTAAGGTATTAAATTTATGCTCGTGATTATACATTATTAACCTTTTAATAATAGTTTTTTTTTAATGATGTTAATAAGTACTTACTTATTTTGTTACCAACCAAGTTATGACTTTATTTTCATGACAGTCCTTTATTTAAATATTTAATAGCCAATTTATTTTCAAACAATAAAAAGCCTACAAAATATTATTTTGTAATATTCTGGAAAAGTCATAAAAAGGCAAACTGTTTTCACTCGATTACATTTTTAGGGTTCCGTAGATGAAGGGGGTTACCAAGCATTCTTTAAGTACGAATACAAAGACAAATTGCCATAAACTTGAGTGTTCATTCAAAGATCCGGCGCACATTTTCACATCAATTACCTAACCAAAATAGTGTTTTGAACTATTTTGATTATTATTAGAAGTGCACTATCAAATGCAAAAAAAAAAATTCAAATCGTAACTGATAGCAGTTCCAGAGTTTAGCGGGTTCAAACAAAAAACTAACAAACAAACTCTTTAGATTTATTTTATTATTAGTATATAACGGGGAAGGTATAATGTGCCTCGTTATTATCCGCCATATTTTAACTACATGTGGGCTACTGTGGGTAAGTGTTGGATAATGCGCAATAGAAAAACAGTTTTCAGTTCAAATGAGATTATAATTTCACAAACAATTTAATCACGCTAGCAAATTACACACTAGGTACACGACACAACCAGATACGGAATGCGGGACAGTTTCTGAGCACATGTTGTTCGTACGATGTCCAATGTCCAAGAGAGCTCCACATCGTTCTTGTCACGCTGTCGTCGAGCGTCGACCCCACCACGAACTCAGGCTAGACTCTGTCAAGTGCCACCAGATGGCGCTGGCGTTCCGAATAGTCGTTGTCGTCACACTGCTTCCGCCTCGTTGTCAAGTCAGCTCCCGTACTAATGCTGTCTCCGACACGGCCATCCTGCTTCCACACGTCCTCGTGTGTTAATCTGTAAACAAACATACCCGCAAAGTATCACATAGCTACGTTCACTCCTGACCAAATATGGTACAGGTAAAAAAACATCATGAAAATTCGAACAAAATTACTCATTACTTGATTCTCAAATCTTAAGATCACTAACTATAAGCCAATAAAACATCCTTAGAGCATCACAAAACACAAAGCAGGAATCGTATTAGTGGCCTGTGACTTTTCATCAAGCCCAACAAACCTCACGTTTGTTTCTATGAATTCCTCTGAATTCCGAGTCCCATGGACTCTATGGTCTCTACAAGACCTGACCTCCGCCAGAGACACCCGCGCAACGCGTATCCACGGACTACTAAAGATACCGACTTCTAACGGACTACGGCTACGAAATGACTACTGGTACGGTCCAGACCAGCCGACCTAAGATTCACCACTATCACTCGACTTAATCTCTACTCTGTTTCATCAACAAGACTTTTACTTGGCTTTCCTCAAATTCCTTCCAAAGTCCTTGACTCTACGGTCTTGGCTTCAAGGCTAGACCCGACCATACTACCCAGAGCTACCGCGTATACCACGTACTCACGATTCTCTGGTACGGTCTCCGACCCAATGAACCGAGAACCTGAGTACTCAATCTAAAGTGAATCCAACTCATCATCCATTTCGTCTACAATCTCAATTGGTACTTGGCCCTCGGGGATCTCCCGAACACGTTCATAGAGCGTATTTGTAAGTACGCCCCTAAGAAGACTCACTGACCCAAAAAAAACATCAACCAGAGCCATCGTTATCCACATTACAACAATAATCTTTTTCACTAAGAGCCTTAGACACCTGGAAACCCACACACGAGTAAACCACTCGTAACGCCACGGCGCTCCGGCCGACCAGCAATCGCATTGCTCTCACACATCCAGTGCATGGATCCGTATGCATCACCCTGTGACTACACACAACTTTACTACGGCCATTAGAGAAGCCCTATTCGCGTGGTTCCCACTACTTAGGCTTGCTCATCACCACTGTGATCACCGTCTACTTCGACTGGTAATGACCTACTGGCATCATTCTTAACCTAACGTGAGCGTATTTAAAATTGCATTGTAAACTAGATTGGGCTATACCTAACAATGTAACCATTTTTGCTGTTGTTTACTAGGGAAGCACTCAGTAAGTCAAAACAAAATGAAAACGGCTCACCAGATTCGGTAGACAATCCACTCGCTGTCACAGTTTCCTAGGCAGAAGTCGTGAAACTTCTTGCACGAAAAGCACCGTCCTTGATCAGCGATTATTTTTACAGGTGATCCAAAGAATGCAGCGCTGTCCGACACTGCCATCTTGCTTGCACACGTCGTTGTGTATTAACCTGTAACCACAAAAAAAAACCAACAGCAGTGCATGTTCCACTCGGCCAATTCTGACCACATTGTTATCGAAACGCATTACTTAACAAACATTTTGTAAAAACGATAGCAATCATCGACAACAAAAGATTCCTCTAAGCCTTAGTAATAACAGGGACAAGTCAGGAACTATATAAATTTAGATCACATACAACGCTCATGGCCCTGCTACCGCAGCAGCTAGTGACACTCGTGCCACCCATATCGTCATCACCTCAAGTGATACGACCAACATACTTCACATTACATAGAGTCCACGACTCCCAGGTCATTACAAGACCAACACAACAATAGTCTCCTTTGAGACCCTGGTCCCCGCTGCACCACCAGCTGCCCATCGCGCCCTGAACAACTCACAAGTGAGTTGCAGTTACGACTACAGACAAGTGCGTACAGTGCGACCTAGCCATGGTATGTGCTCTAACTACTCGGTGAAGGAACTCTCGACACCGTCTTCTACGTTTAACTCAACTCTTTGGTCTGTGTGGTGCCGGACTTAAAGAATTGCACCACCCCTTACTTCCCGTGGGTGTCGTAAAAGGCGACTAAGGGTCTTACCGGAGAATGGGCAGCAGCGTTCTCTATTTATTCCACCACCATACCATACTGCGATCGCCAACCAGCCTGCCAAGCGTGGCGATTATGGCAAACCCCCCCAAAATTGGGGGAGGCCTATGTCTAGCAGTGGACGTCTATCGGCTGAAACGACGAATCGCAACGCTACATATAACTTGTTCTGTGCTGAATACACGCGTTTGACCAATACCAGTCAACGCAACAACATTTTTTCGTTTGCCACTTAATTTGGCTACACAACTCGCTTTTACTCACGAGCATTCAGCACCAGATTCGTAAACAAAACAATACAGCTCACCCTTATTTTCTAGCTGCCTGAGAGTAGTTATACGACGACCACTCGCCCTTGAATACTTCCAGCACGTTGTCCACCATCCGCTCGCAGCCACTGCTCGTGCATCGGGCCGCGGCCCATGACATGTCGCGACATGTCCTGGATTCCCTCAATTGCAGCACACGAAGGGCTTCACTGACGGCTGCAGGCTGCTTGGCTCGATTCTTCAAGTCGCCCCACGTCACTGGTAGCTCCACGCCACGTCCTTGGCTCCCTTTGTGCGCCTTAATGACGGTCACAACAAGTTTACCTCCTTGCAGTGAATTTCAGCAAGACACAAATCAGCTATCGTACTGTGTGCTGTTACGTTTGCACACGACGCGTCCTACCGTGTGTTCTTATTACGAAAACAGGATACGACGAACCCAAACGCCGGTTACAGACATACTTTTTTTTTTTTAACGTGGCGGTAGGGCGCAACTGGCGCGTCACTGTGCACAGGTATTTCTGCATACAGCCTATGCCCAAAACAACATGTATTATGATCGCGCGTCCGTATCTGGTTTGTCTGGGTCGAACTTGGACAGATCCACACGATTATTTAATAAGCGTTCGCATGTTTGCACTTTGTTTATCAAATGTCAACGGTCACTTTAATTTTAAGCGTTCTGATTTTTCGCATGAACCAACACGAATCCCAGTTCTGATTACGGGGAAGGTATAGTGTGTCTCGTTATTATCAGCCATATTTCAACTACATGTGGGCGTGCTACTGTGGGAAAGTGTTGGATAATGCGCAATAGAAAAACAGTTTTCAGTTCAAATGAGATTACAATTTCACAAACAATTTAATCACGCTAGCAAATTACACACTAGGTACACGACACAACCAGATACGGAACGCGGGACAGTTTCTGAGCACATGTTGTTCGTACGATGTCCAATGTCCAAGAGAGCTCCACATCGTTCTTATCGCGCTGACGTCGAGCGTCGACCCCACCACTCAACTCAGGCTAGACTCTGTCAAGCGCCACCAGATGGCGCTGGCGTTCCGAATAGTCGTTGTCGTCACACTGCTTCCGCCTCGTTATCAAGTCAGCTCCCGACACCGCATTATATTGTAGTCTTTGTCCCGTACTAATGCTGTCTCCGACATATAGTTTCATTTTTATAATAGGCTAATATTTGACAGCCATTAGCGACGTTGCCAACTTTAAGAATGCACGCTCTTAAATGATGGATAATGTTAATAAAGTCATCATACGGAACCCTACACTATACAAAATATAATAAGGTAACCTATCCAATACACATATTATTGTCATAAACAATTCTGTACTTACAAAGAACGGATGTAGATCGCATACATTAAAAAATATTGTAATAATACTCTACTCTCTACAGGATCATTTATGTTTACAGGATTTTGTATAATTTTAAATGGTTGTTTAGGGTTCCGTACCCAAAGGGTAAAAACGGGAACCTATTACTAAGGTTCCACTGTCCGTCTGTCCGTCTGTCACCAAGCTGTGTGTGAACCGTGATAGCTACAGTTGAAATTTTCACAGATGATGTATTTCTGTTAAATAAAGCGACGTCACTCTAAATCCAATTTGGCGGTCTTCAAAAGATGGCGGACTAAGTTTTTTTGCTTTCCTACAATATGGGTATCAAATGAAAGGACTTGCGAGTTAAACTCCGTTGCTCCAATCCGTCTGAAATTTTGGTGTACTGGGGTTTTTGGAGTCCTCGATTATTATATTGAGGTCGAATTGTTCGAGCCTGTAGCATCGGTTGGTTGAATTTGGTGAGATAGGCGTCAACAGCATTGGTTTGCAACCTGTCTAGGAGAAGGATAACTCCAAAATCAAACCCGCATAATAAGTGGCGCATTCCTCCAAACACCTAAGTCAAGGTGAGGCCGTGCCGAGTACTGAGTGGCATCAGGGTGTAACATGATGTCGTGAACAAGATGAACAGACTGAGAAACCTGTCCAGCGATAACTAAAAAGTAAATAAAAAATTAAGGTAAAAAAACTTTTATAAAAACAAGCTTTTATTTAAATGCTCTAAAAACAATAAAATAAACTTTTCCTTTAAAAGTTTTACTATCAACTTATAACGTCATTAGATAATTTATATGATATAAAAGCTTGTCGCGAGATTTACCTGCAGTGTAACAAGTACTAAAGTAAACAAGTACTTAAATTAAATAATATGATCTGATTGATTTTAATTTTTAAAATTTTAAGTAAATACGAATACCTACTTAAATCTCGCGACAAGCTTTTATATCATACTAGCGGTCGCCCGCGGCTCCGCCCGCGTGGATGTCGGTTTTCGCGACAAAAAGTAGCTTGTGTTATTCTGATTTATATAACCTATAGCGGCCACCCGCGGCTCCGCTTGCGTGGATGTCGTTTAAGTACCGCTACAAAAAGCCTAAGTTTGATCCCATGTGTTCAACTAGGTAAAAGTAAATTCAACATTTTAGCCGACCGTCTGAGCCGCGCGGGTACCTTACTCATAGACCGAAACCCCCCTCCCGCATCTGCACTCCCGCCTTGGTGACGCCTACTTTGCCTGTCGCCACGGGCCGCGGAGCGCAGAAATAGTATTATATTGATTTCGGCATAACTTTCAAACCAAACGTCTAATTTTAATGAATTAAAGACTAAATATTATTTACATAAACAGTACTTTGTGATAAAATAGTTTATTTTGATAAGGAGTCATGACATGTGTAAAATAAATGCATTTAAATGAAGTCCTAAAAAAAATCAAGATTTTTAAATAAAAAAATGGTTGTTGTGCTTAACTCGAAATAGATAGCTGTAGTGTGTTGAGGACTTATTTGTAGATATTTTTAAGGTCTTTAATTCATTAGAACATTTTATGGTTCTATATTTTATAGTTTAGGCGGCGTACGCCAAATAAGGAACTTTTTTGGATGATTTTTTACACCTTGGGTCCGAAAAACCCACATATCTTACGGACCCCTATTTTTTCTAAAATAAACTATAGCCTATGTTACTCGCAGATAATGTAGCTTTCTAATGGTGAAAGAATTTTTAAAATCGATCCAGAAGTTTTTGAGTTTATCCATTACAAACAAAAATACAATTTTTTCCTCTTAATAATATTAGTGTAGATAAACTAGCTTCCGCTCGCGGCTTCGCCCGCGAGGTATGTCGATATAAACTATCCTATGTCCTTCCCCGGGTTGCAATCTATCTCTCTGCCAAATTATCGAAATCCGTTCAGTGGTTTAAGCGTGAATGGTCAGACAGACGGACACGGTTACTTTCGAATTTATAATATTAGTACCTATATTGATAGAATATTTTATAATTAATAATAATAATACTTAATTAATAATTCACACAGGATTCTGTTCAAACTTAGTTCTAATTGCGTTTTTTTTTTTTGCGTAAGGATAGTTTGGATTTCAATACGACGAAAAATTTAAGAAAAAAAATCAGCGTCACTCTCATTCCCATAGCGCATAGTTAGGTACCTAGTCCCTACCTCGTATCAATTACTTTTTCTCAAACATATCCAATGTACAGACGCCAGCACATCAAGCTACCCGAAACTGTCAAATTTTCCCAAGCAAATTTGAACCTTATGTATTAGCGATAAAGTTGAAAATCTATTAAAGAAATTTGACAGATTGTAGTAGCTTGATGTGCTGGCGTCTGTACCTACTGTTTATAAAACCTTACGATCTTACTATACACGTATAGATTCAATGCTTAAATCATATGTCAGTCTATTTGCTCTAACACAAGCTTGTATAGTACCTAGGTCCTATGGGAGAACGTATGTAACATGTACCCAGATAATGTAAGTATGTACCTATGCAGTCGCAGACATTGTCTTAGGGTGACTACAATGTCATCCATGAGAAGTATACAATGTCCTGTCCGTAAATGCAACTGAAACATGCCACTGAAAACCGCCACACACGGAATGTTTCAGTTTTAACTACACTGATCACCGCCACACACGGTATGTTTCAGTTTCGTTATTATTACTGATCACCGCCACACGGTATACTTATTTCAATTTCATAACTACACTGATCACCGCCACATACGGAATGTTTCAATTTCATAACTACACTGATCACCGCCACACGGAATTTTTCAGTTTCATAACTACACTGATCACTGCTACATACGGAATGTTTCAGTTACATAACTACACTGATCACCGCCACACACGGAATGTTTCAGTTTCGTTATTAACACTGGTCACCGCCACACAGGATATTTCAGCTTCGTTATTAACACTGATCACCGCCATACGGAATATTTCAGTTTCGTTAATAACATTGATCACCGCCACACGGAATATTTCAGTTTCGTTATTATTACGGATCACCGCCACACGTTACCTATACTTATTTCAATTTCATAACTACACTGATCACCGCCACATACGGAATGTTTCAATTTCATAACTACACTGATCACCGCCACACGGAATTTTTCAGTTTCATAACTACACTGATCACTGCTACATACGGAATGTTTCAGTTACATAACTACACTGATCACCGCCACATACGGAATGTTTCAATTTCATAACTACACTGATCACCGCCACACGGAATTTTTCAGTTTCATAACTACACTGATCACTGCTACATACGGAATGTTTCAGTTACATAACTACACTGATCACCGCCACACACGGAATGTTTCAGTTTCGTTATTAACACTGATCACCGCCACACAGGATATTTCAGTTTCGTTATTAACACTGATCACCGCCATACGGAATATTTCAGTTTCGTTAGTAACATTGATCACCGCCACACGGAATATTTCAGTTTCGTTATTGCCACTGATCCCTGCCCCACACAGGAAGTTCCAGTTTCCTTTATGACCAGGACAATGAAAAAACACAAACACATTGATGATATTGTTTTCATCCCGACTGTAGTAGTGTCTACCTACATTATTAATTTTGGCAAAAAACTCTGCAAGCTTCTGTTAGACTGGTATATTTAAGTAAATATTGCATTTCTACTTATAAGTCATAAGATTTTAAAATTGTAATTAGAACATTTTTAAGAAAAAGTAGTATTTGCAATGAGATGTGGGGACGATACTATCTAATGCCGAAAAGTTAAACAACTAAAGTTTAACAATGTGTGTCAATGTATTTTGTTTAAATTATGCAAAAGAATTCCCTACAGGTCAGGTCACCACGTTGGTTATAAATCATAACGCTATTTGTAATAAGCAATATTGCATTATGTACATGACAGTTTACATAGGGATTATTTGACGAGACGTTACAAAATTGCAGATTAGTCATGAAAATCATCTCAATATACATATATAAGTAGCTAAGCAGTCAGAAATGGCATATATGTATCTATAAGAACAAATCTGGGCAAAAGCTAGTGTAAGAATATTTTATATATAAAATATTACCCACTTCTGCTGTTCTGATTTTTTCTTCTTGATACAATGAAATGATCCCTACATGGAACAGAGTCTAACTGCATTGAAAAATAAATTGGTCAATTTTACTCATTTTTTGTGGACAACTTGCACTTTGCCAAAAAATAATACAACAGACAATTTCCCCGTATCTCTGATAAATTCGGATTTCCCCATAGGTACTGTCCCTATTAAAAAAGAACACTGTAGATTTAAAACTAGGTAGGTAGCATAAAATATTAATACAATACTAACTATGTCTACTTGTCCATAAACATTCCAAACTCACAAACATACACACTCACATTTATGATGTTAGTTATAAAAAGTTATAAAAATCCAATTTTTATAATAACATCTGACCTAGATATATATTTGAATTTAGAATCTTAGATAATATTTGGCATAGCATTATTGGGTTTTGCTATCAGGAAATTCTCAGTAGGAACCCGGAATATGGATTAATGCCCAGTTGATGTCAATAGGCCCGCCCCTCTTAGTTACACAACTAAAACATAACCAGCTAAATGTGGAGGTTTACAAGAGCTAGGTAGAGGTGTACCTATGTACACCTCTACCCTAGCCCTTCAGTAAAACAGACATGACTTTATGTCAGAGTTACTTCCTAACCAAATAAAAACCAAGTATCATTAAAATTACATTGCCATTCACTCAACTATATACTTTAGCCTAGTGTTATTTACCTAGTAAAGTAATAAAGAGTACTTACTTAAAAATTTTTTTGGATATTTATACCTAATGGCGTTTGAACTTTGTCATGTATGATAGTAAGTTTGTGGTTCTAAAACTTGGTACGACTTAACTAAACCCCTAGATCTATCTAAATAAGGATCTTGTTTCGTTTTCTGCATTGCTGACTCTGACTAACAGCAGTAACGCAAAAAAACAAAACAACATCGTTGTAAATTGGTTAATTTGAATATTTAATATATTTTTCCCTGACTTTTACCTACATTGATGACCCACTGACCGAATAATGTTCTGATTTAAGTATAAATCTTTAAATAACCGTTGTTTATGATGATAATGGAAACATGAACAGACGAAATATATGAATACTTACATACTTTTGTCATGAGATCTTGGGGTACTTAGTACCTACTGTTCTATGAACTCAAACACTTACAGTTTAGTTGTTACACTTTTCCAATAGAAACCATGGTAATTTAGTTTTCTTAGGTGAAAAACGTGACCATTTGAATTTGTGAAAACATCTGAAAACAAAAACTCATGACCAGTGGCCAAATGGGCGAACTGAACGACGTACATACAATAAAAAATAACACTTCACATTTTTTCAGATTTTCTTCCTATTTAAGTACATTTTTGTGTTATCCTATATCACTATTAAATACAATTCTTTTAAAGCCATTCCTTTTAACTTTTTTTGGGTTCTCGATTCGAAATTTCGAATTCCCACTCATCACTCATTCGAGTACATGGCAGATTTCTGTGTTGCCAGTGACAATGCGACCGTGTGATGATGCGTTCTCAGCGTCAATTTTTTTTTTAACATTGGGCCTTTTTATAATATTGTGTTTTAGATGCACGAAATAGAAAAACAGTCTGTTTTACTATTCTGTATAAAATAATCGTATTATCAAAACAAAGCAAAAAGTTTGGGGGTTGCTATTGCCACGGTGCTACCGTTATCCGCTGCCCGGCTTGGGCTGTACGTAAGCAGTCGATTCCCTGGGTTAAATTCAGGCGAGAATATATATAATAAATAAAAATGATTGACTTTGTCCGGCTTTGTCATTTCACCGTGTTCTTTTTAGGAAATAAGAAATCTTGTATGAAATGAACTTATATGAACACATATACATACGAACACACGAAATAATTCGTACCTACTTATACAAACCAAAGATTACCTACTTATAATAATGTAGCAAGAATACAAACCTTAGTTTTTGTTTACCCCGAACCTCTCACCATTATGAACAACTTTTATTATGGGACCAATACTGTAATCGCGAATAAAAACAAGAGCGAGTCGCGCACCGAGGGTTCCGTGCATAGAAATGTAAAAAAAACAAGTAATTAAAAAACAAAAAAACCCGACTGCGGTAAAAAAATGAAGTTAAAAAAAACTGAAAAGCTAAAAACAAGGCCATTTTAAATTAAATAAAAGTTGGAAGCAGGCGGGACCCATTTGAGTTTGAAAATGTAATAAAAAAATGGTATTGGTCCCGCCTGCTTCCAACTTGCAAGGGTGTCGACTGTCGTGTGTGAACCAAAATGGTCTCCCCATTTTGGTTCTTTCGCTGGAGCTTGCCAGCGCTCTGCGGACCTCTGGTGGCGCTATTCCTGCTAGTGGATACAGCATTTCCTAGTATATTTCCCAGCAATCCACCCCTTAAACTTTATTACCCTTTTCCACAGACTACTTAGGAGATACTACGTCAATAGTTACTTTACTCTTTGTACTACGTATCCCTTTTCCACCTTGGTAAAGTTGTCAAAAAATAATAGGCCCGTTTTGACATTTGTCATCGCGACGTAGCTAGTGAAGTAACCATACCATAAATCGATTCAAGTTTGTATGAGTATTTGATCGATTTGATTATGTATTGTAAAGTGATATTAATCTTTTTTTCGAGTCTAAATCACTATCTTTAAATCAATGTCCAAAATAGAAGAGCCAAGGTTAACGTGATAGTTAACAGAAATAGTCCAAAAGCAAAGCCGTGCCGCTTGGTCAGAGACAAGCCATTCTACAGAAACCAGCGTTGCCAATTCAAAATTGTATTAACCCTTAACTTGGCAGAGAATGTGATGACATTTATTTTTTATTTCTTTCATATATTTGGGTTGTTACCTGGTAAATAGACACCTAAAAAATAAAAATAAAATTTTAACAATATCTGTTTTGTATTTATACCATGTATCTAATTATGCACACTGCCAAGTTGTCATTAATATATCTTTGGAAATCTATGTACTCTGTAGGATACAATGCTTGATTGTTAGAAAATAAAATACAAATTTATTTTATAAAAACATTTATTTATGTCGTTTTATAAACACATATATCTTAATCAAAATGTGGTATTCCAGTAATCAGGTCTGCAGGCAGCCGTAATTTTCTTCCAAAGTTTGCGAAAGCTGGTGTCACCGATTACTTTCGTGAACAGCGCTTCGATATGACAACAAAAACGGTTGTATGTGCTTGTCCCAATCTCGTTGCCGATTTTCCACAACTTTGGCTAGGTACCTCTCCAGTATCTGATTAAATCGTTCCACCATTCCATCCGATTGTGGGTGGTACGAAGTTGTTCTCGTTTTATGAGTGCCCATTACTCGGCAAGTTTCCTGAAATATTTGGGACTCAAAATTCCTTCCCTGATCGCTGTGGATCTCCAAGGGTACTCCAAAACGGCAGAAGACTTCATGAACCAGTTTATCTGCAACTGTTGAAGGTTCTTGGTTTGGAATGGCGAAGACTTCCGGCCACTTAGTGAAGTAATCCATCACAACCATGAAATACTTGTTACCACTTTCACTTTCCGGAAACGGCCCCTCAACGTCAAGGGCTATCCTCTCCCATGGTGCACCAACATTTTACAATTTCAATGTACCTCTACTACGAGTCTGGGGTCCCTTTACAGCTGCACAACTTGTACATTTGCGACACCAGTCCTCGACATCGTCCCGACAGTGGACCCAGTAAAACCGTTCTCGAATCTTCAGTAGAGTCCGTTTTACTCCCAGATGACCTCCTGAACAACCATTATGGTACAGCTGTAGAACATCCGGTACTTGAGCTTTGGGGACAACCATTTCCAAATGACAGCTGTCTTCCCGAACAGTTTCCCATTTACGGCACAGGACTCCGTCCTGAATCACCAAGCTGTCCCATTGGGCCTAATAGCTTTTTGTGATCGAACTCATTGCTGAGACGTCGCTCCACCTGAGCTTAGGAGCTCTGGCCTTCATCCACTCCAGAATCGGCTTGATGACCAAATCTTCCTGCTGTGCACGTTGTAGGCTTTCCTTCCACTCGTTGCTGAGGTCTGTCCTGAGCATCCTTACAGGAACCACTTCCTTATCCTCTTGCCTAGTAAAATGCGTGCGGTCTTCAGGACAAGGCCTTCTTGACAATGCATCTGTGTTGCCATGAGATTTCCCGCTGCGATGTTTGACCACAAAGTCGTATTGCTGCTGATGCTGGGCAGTGTTGTTAGCCGCACTACCCTTTGGAGACCAGCCATCTTCCCTTTCTGCAGTTCGCTTAGGGCAACTGGATCGAAGGTGGCCTCTTTCCCCACAGCCGTAGCACCTAGGGCAGTATCTTCTATTGCGGTCACGAAATGTAGCCGGTGCAACCTCCCTGACGCGATGGAAATTTTATATTTATATAGGATGATAATTATGTATTTTATTGGCAGTGTATCTACAAATGCACACTGCAAAAGTCATGTCATATTATGGTAATTTGGCAGTGTGCATTTGTAGATACATGAATATTGACAGTCATATTTTAGATAAAAAACATTATTGTTTGATCAAAATTTTTACGTAAACAAAAGGATACACATTCAATTTAAAAAAAAATTACATTTATGTATCGTAATATACATATTTAATTAGGATTATAATCGATTCTTACCTTATAACTCGTAGACGCACGCGCACGCTCCGCTATCTTGCGATCTACTGACTACAAATATTGCCCGATGTGAAAAATACAATTTTTTCTACCAACTGCAAGGGTCTCATATAGCGGTTTAAAAAAGAAATAAAAACATAAGTACCAAAACTGTTATCAAATATTTTTTCTTAGAATGTGTGCATTATTAGATACGTTACCAAGTTAAGGGTTAACGGCTTTGAGCGCCAAGCTCATTCTTTTCAGTAAAGATCACTACACAATATTTAACTACTATTTTAATCGAATGAAGCTGGTGAAATTCAGTAATTAATTGATTACAACACTAGTATTAAAAAAAAAGACTGAGAACGTAACTGTTTTTGAGACGTTTCGTAATAATTATAAATTGCATGCTACTTTAAAGTAAGCGCAAAAAGAATACTCGCAAAATCCATCATACTAATTAACGCGCCAAAAAAAAATTATGTATTTTTGAAACACTTTTGTAATTAATTATTATTTGATTGTTTCTTTCAGTTTCGTTCCAAGTTACATTCTAGGGTCTTTCTCAAATGTCAAAACGGGCCTATTATTTTTTGACAACTTTAGGCGTCGATTTTTGAAAAACCCTAATACTCATACCTACTTTTTTATTTTAGAAGTACCGAGTTTCGAGTTAATCGGAACGCGGGTTAAAATCCTTCCATACAAATTTTGAATATTACGGCATAAAAACAAAATAATGTCAAAACTACTTTTCTTACGTTAACGCCATCTACCGTGAGCATGTGGAACTAAAGACTGCAAGACCCATTTATTGTGTTTTCTATTATCGTCAGAAGATTGTGATAAAGTCGACGCTAGGCTAGTTAAAAGAATAGATTTTTTTTTAAGAAAAGAAGAATGGATTGTGTGGATAATAATGATGTATGACTAAAACCGAAGTGAATTCTGTTAATTATAATGGATATATCCTCCCGACCGCTATTATCAGGCGTCGCTGCTCGTCGACAGATTCCGCCATCACCGAGCGTCCTCCGATTGCAGATTGCTTCACCACTGAAGCTGTGACCAACCATAAGCGTGACAAAGGGGTTATTCCGCGATACCTCTGGGCTCAAAGGGCGTATAGCACATTTTGAGCTTTTTGACATTTTATACTTTTCTCACTCAGTTTTTGATTCTCTATCGATCTGTGTAATCCACGTGGCGAAATTCGCAAAAAAATGTCGAATACGACCTCGTAATTTTCGTTACGTGTGCACAACTTATTTGAAAATTAGGGGCATAAGGAACATATTGCTGCCTCCACAAAAATTGGCAGGTTGTATAAACCAATTTGGTTAAAGATTTTGGGTGTAAGATCGTTCGAAAAGTAATATTGCTCTTTACGTCCTTTAAAAATTTCAAATATAAAAATATATTTGTGATATACGACCTACATTTTATTATAAAATAAAGAGACCTAAGAGATCTGCTTCATCAGTTTTAAGCTTTATTAGCTTAAAACTGATGTAGCAGATTATAACAAAGACACCTGATTACATAGCATAAAAACTGAAGAAAATTAAATTAGAAATGACGAAGAAAATGAAAAATTAAATGATCTCATTACAAAATTAAAAACTTTTAGTATATTTTTGTTTTTTTTTTTATAGAAAAGTGAAATAAACGATTTTTATTTCTCATCATAATTTTAGTTTCTATTATCCTCTTTTTATTTCTATTAAAACTCAATTAGAAGATTAAATAAAGCTACTCTCATAGCAAACCAAGAGTTATTCAATTTAGATTTAAAAAAATATTTTAGTTTATTAGACAGAACAGATGAAGGTGAAGTTCAAACGCAATACACTAACATAAAAAACAGCACTAAAAAGGTCAGTAATAAAATAAAAACTGGCCAAGTGCGAGTCGGACTCCTACACGAAGGGTTCCGTACCACAAGGCAAAAACGCCGAAAAAAAACATGTTTGTTGTATGGGAGCCCCCCTTAAATATTTATTTTATTTTAATTTTATTATTTATTATTAAAGTTAAAATACAACTGAGTATTTTGTGAATATTTCAAGTGCCTACCTGTTGCCATTTTTGATATCGAGCAAAAAAGGGCAAAACAATCGCGTTTGTTGTATGGGAGCCCCCCTTAAATATTTATTTTATTTTGTTTTTAGTATTTGTTGTTATAGCGGCAACAGAAATACATCATGTTTTGTGAGAAGAAGTACGCTAGGGTGTCCTCTATTATATGTTAGTAGTTGAACATTTTTTTTATTTTCTCTTTCTTTTTATGTTAATTAATGTAATTGGTGTTACCGTTTTAATTAACAATAAACAATAATAATAATAATAATAATAAAAAAAAAAATAATAATAATAATCATCTGTGAAAATTTCAAATGTCTAGCTATCGCGGTTCTTGAGATACAGCCTGGTGACAGACAGACGGACAGACGGACAGACGGACAGACGGACAGACGGACAGACGGACAGACGGACAGACGGACAGACGGACTGACGGACAGACGGACAGACAGCGAAGTCTTAGTAATAGGGTTCCGTTTTGTACCCATTGGGTACGGAACCCTAAAAACGAACAAATACAAAGAGAGTAAAAGTTACCAAACGAAGCAGTTAATTGAAGAGAGGCACTGCAGAGCATGAAGTATAATAAGAGCCCAGGCGACGATGGCGTAATCATTGCAGCCTTAAAAAAACATTTTTACAAAAAAAAACAACCGACTTCCAAAAAAAACACTACAAATTGAAAAATAACTTTAATTTCGGAAGTCGGTGTCTTCGGTTCCGCGTTTTCGTTTATTGACACCGACTTCCGAAATTAAAGTTATTTTTCAATTTGTAGTGTTTTTTTTGGAAGTCGGTTGTTTTTTTTTGTAAAAATGTTTTTATTTTTCACTTTTTAGTGGGTCAGTTTGTAATTTATCTAAGTTACAATAGCCTAATGCCAACTGTTCATCACCTTTTACAAAATTTTGCTTTTCCCGATGCTGGGACGTTAATTGTTGAGGAGTTCTCCCGGTAAGAACCAGGAGATCCTCAACAATTACTCGCAATACGCATTGTGACGAGCATAAATTGCTTAGCAACCATATTAAAGTAAACGAATCGCAACCCGTGAAATATTTGTCAGTGAGTAGTTCCGGTGGTCATCTTCATCATCAGCTCCACTTTACCAAGTGATGATTTCCGAGAGCAAATGCTCAAGTTACTTTAAAAAATATCCAAATAACTGTAGCTTTGCCTATAAAATTTGAGGGTTTCCCTCGATTTCCATGGAATCCTCTCATCAGATTCCAACTTGATGATAATGGGACCACCTCGAGAGTATACCCTTTCAAATAAAAAAAGAACTTTTGGAATCGGTCCAGCCGTCTTCGAGTAATCGGTGAACATACACAAGGTAGCTACTGTAAACTGTTGAGGAATTCCCTTAACTGTCCTTCGTCTTCATCATCAGACCCCTAATGATAGTCGCAACCCATCTAGGTGTAAAGTTCACATTAATGCAAATTAATCAAGCCCAAACACAAGGTAACTGCTGTAAATCGTTGAGGAGTCCCCTCGACTGTCTTTCGGCTCCATCATCAGATCGACTCCAGGCCTTCATCAAATTGTAGTGCTTTAAAATACTTAATGAAAAAATTAACAAACGCACTAGTCGCTCGTACGATTTTCGAAAGTTCCCCTCGATTTCACTGGGATGCCATCATCAGATCCTGGTTTCCTCATCATGGGACCACCCTTGGCATATATCCTTTCCAACAAAAAAAGAATAATCAAAATCGGTTCATAAACGACGAAGTTATCCGCGACACAGAAAAAAAATATATATATATATACGGTTGAATTGAGAAACCTCCTCCTTTTTTTTAAGTCGGTTAAAAATAAGAGAGCCTGTCCTTCTTCCACATGTTACCAATTTTTTCAACAGTATTTTAAACACCGGAATTCTGCCACGCACTTTTTGCCATTCTTTGATTATTCTTTTCCACAAAAAGGGTGACAAAACAGACATAGACAATTAGCATCCTATCAGTCTGGTTTCACACCTGTACAAAGCTTTCATTAAAATAATCGAGAACAGAATAGCCGGAGCCCTCGACAAACATCAGCCCCCCGAACAGGCCGGATTTCGTCGCGGCCATTCTACTACTGACCACCTCCACTCCATCAACAAGGTTCTTGAGAAACATACAGAGTTCCAGCTCCCACTTTATATTGCATTTATAGATTACTCAAAAGCTTTTGATAGCATCAGCCATACCTCAATTTGCAACGCCTTACAAAATCAAGAAATAGACACCACTTCTTTTGATAGAAACAGCACGCCAGCTATTAAAATCAATTCTAAGACAGAACTGTCTTTACAGTTCAATAAAGGAGTTAAATTAAGTTAAGGAGACCCGCTGTCTCCGAAATTATTTACGGCCGTTCTGGAGGAAGTCTTCAGAAAGCTAGCAGCAAGCTGGGCAGATAGGGGCATTATGGTTGAAAAAAAGAGATTATCCAACTCCGTTTTGCCGACGATATTGTTCTTTTTTCGTCTTCAGTCTCCGAGCTCTCAGTACGGCAAGCCTAGAGGTCGGACTTCAAATGAATATGTCGAAAACGAAGTAATAGCGAATGTCAAAGACCAAGTTGATGATGAATAGCGTGCATCGCAGGATCACCGTGGCGGGTGAGGAGATTAAATATGTCGATGAGTAGCTCTATCTTGGTCAAATAGCCTCTTTCAGGCAAGACCAAACAAAGAAGTTGCAAGACACGCCGAAAATGCCTGGAAGAGCCATTGGGAAGCCTGGAAATATCAAACGAAGGGCGATCTTCCACTATCACTTCAAGAGAAGACTCACCGATATGTGTATTCTTCCCATCCTCACGTATGGTTCTCAAACGTGGTCTTTGATAATTCAGCAGAGGTCCACGCTCAAGGTTTGCCAGAGAGCTGCTCTGGACAGAGCGATGTGGAAAGAGTGTAGGGACTAGGGAGATCTTTGTCCAGCAACATAACGGCAAAAAAAAATCTAAATAATTATCGAAGAATAGAAGCCTACTCAATAAATAAAATATCAATTAGATAAATAATTGTAAAAATATTGTCCTTTACCACGTTATACAACAATTCAAGTAATTTATACGCCCCTGTGTCTTTGCATCATTTATGAAAAGTTGGGCTTACGCCCCTGTGTAACTGCTTAGGGCGTATTTTTATGGGGTGTATAGGACATATATTAAAATTTTTTGGTCGTAAAGCACATGCTATCTCAGCCAATACAAAACCAGGCCTATTTTTGAAAAAACCTTCTTAAGCACATCAAAAATCTAAGAACTTTATCCCTTGGATACTTTTATGTAGCTCTAAAAATGAGAGAGATATAACGAAAACAATTTTTTTTTGTTTTTTGCTTCTCCTGAAAACCTGTGTTTTGTGCTATACGCCCTTTGAGCCCAGAGGTATCGATTCCGTTTACCCACCACAAAAAATAGATGTGCGTGTGAACTGAGGGAACATACTGATATTTCGCAAAATAAAAATCGTAGGATTTAGTAGTAGACCTAAAACAATAAAATTGTAGAACAAATCTGGGAATTTGTAAACAAATATATTAAAAACTACAGCCCTTAAGGTGCGGTCCCTCAGTCCTCACGGACCATCAGCCAGATCTCGGAAAGTATCTGAAAAATTAAGTTATTGTGACTACAGACAATTGTAAAGAATTTGTAAATATATTTATTGAACAACAGACCACAAAGGATTAAAGATAAAAAAAGATATAACGACTAAACTGTGGTCCCTCATTCCACACAAGAAAGAAAAATATTTTAGTGAATATTACCGAATCAAATAAAGAAAATCTGTCTTTTTCTACATAAAGTTTTAGTAAGAGACTTAAAACATTTTATAAAAAAGAAATGGAAAAGAAATATCTACGCAATTTGAAGATAATTAATATTTAAACTGGTCCCTCAATCCTTACCTCTACTGACACATGTGCTTGTACTAGCTGCTAGACGAGAGGAATATTAAAGAGTCTAGTATACTTAACTTTTAGTAAAAAGTTTCTACTAAATAATAGGTATCTAAAATTGTGTATTTCTTACTTCTTAGCTGAGATAATATTATTTTTTTAATCCTATGAAAATAGATAGAATAGTGTGACCACACAATGAAACAAAATGTAGACAGTACTATTATACTTCATTTAATATAGCATTAGACGAAACGAAAACAAGGTTGTACGGTTAATTTAATGTTAGATTACATGGCGTATGTCTATTGGCGTATGGCGTATGCGTATGTCTATTTATTAAAAAAGTAGATTACAAAATTAACTTATCACTTAGTATGATACTTTTAATTAAGTAAGTGAAAGGATGTAGCTTATTGAATGTAAGAATATCGGTTGGTCAGTACTTCCAATTCATATCATGTGTGTAGATAAAGTCTTGTATGCAACTGTACATAATTAATTTAATTACTCATGTGATAATATGATGTGGACTAAAAGCGATGTAGTCATTTTGCGACTTAGGTATTTTGAGATTTGGACTAAGAGCGTCGTGGTCAATTTGCGTTCAAGTCATTCTGATACCAACCCAAATATACGCCTCGTGTGATAAACCCACATTCCCGTTTTAATACCCCTTATTATACAACAGTTGAGCGTTTCTTTTATGATGATCAATATTTTAAAATTATTGTAAGTACCTACCTAATTACAAAAGTATACACGTAAGTGATTAGTTAATTTTGTAATCTACTTTTTTATTAAATATGTATAAATATGTGAAGTATAATAGTGTAGCGGTATCTACAACGCCACATGAAAACAACGCGTCATACTGACGTCACGCAAAATCCTGCATCTCGCAAGCAGAGTTTACCGCGCAACTAGCATTAGGCTGCGTTTCCACCAGAGATGTGCGATGGAAATGTGTCGTGCGAGGATGTCTAGCTGTGCTGTGAAAATGTGTGGGGGTTTCCACCAAAGCTGTGCGATGAAAATGTGCCTACGAGGATGTGTAGCGGAGCTGTGAAAATTCGGTTTAGGTCAGAATGACGGGTGTACTGTTACAGAACTGAATATGTTATATATGAAAGGAATGTACCAGCAATGTACCTGAATGTACCTTTAATGAAATTCAATGTTCCTCCAAGAAACAAGAACAATTGTAATAATAAAGTGAGCCGCAGTCCTGACAGTCAGAATGACGGGTGAATACTAATAATGAATGTAATAGATATCTTATGGGTACCTAATATTTACCAGAGGAATGTACCTTCAATGTACCTCATAAAAATATAATCTGAAAATATAATGCGACGAGTAATTAACGAGAAAATCAAGAAAATAAATTTTGACGCCTACCAATTTTTAATAGCAATGTGAGTATAGTGTTATTTGCTCGTATTGAGAATTGAACGTGATTATCAGAGGATTATTTACATTTTTTTACATACATAGGTACATGTGATTTGATAAATAAAACAAATATTGATTAGAAAATGAATTATCATTTACTCAACGTTTATGAAAAGCAGTGAAAAATTGAGTGACCGTATTAATGTGTGGTGCGAGGATGCGTTGCGAAGCTGTGAAATGTGTCGACGGGGGTGCGGAGTAACGCGAACGCCTGCCTGCCGCTTACGTCTCACTTCGCTTGTAGTCGTACCTACGCATGTCGTACGGTTGCCCTGCATAATGGACGAAAAATTAATTGATGCCGTTAAAACCTTTCGCACACATCCCTCGTACACATCCCTCGCAACACATTTCCGCACACATCCTTCGTACACATCCCTCGCTTGTTTTGTATGCGCAAAAATCTAGCTCCGCTGAGCCGTTTCCACCAGAGCTGTGCTGACCTAGGCGAGGTAAATGAAGCCCCGTTGTACCGTATGCACCATTGACCTGCACCATCAATCAGAGGAGACACCATTAATGGTCCAAATGAAACTGCATTGATAGTATGGTCTCATCTGCACCATTAAGAATGGTGCAAACGAAACCGCATTGATAGTATGGTCTCATCTGCACCATTGAGAATGGTGCAAACGAAACCGCATTGATAGTATATGGTCTCATCTGCACCATTGAGATGACACTATACTTATTATCAATGAGGTTGTCCTCAAAGTATTTTCAGACTTTTATTTGCGCTTTTAATGCTGTTAGTGCATTAACGCGCATTACGTACACGTAAACTTACGTAAACGTAATAAATATATTATATTGCATGTACAAATGCAATTAATTAATGGCGACATTGATGTGCCGTTATTTTTAGAAAAGTTAAGGTAAACTCGGTGCTTTTGTTATAAAGTTGCAATTTTATGTGCGTGTGAACTGAGGGACCATACTGATATTTCGCAAAATAAAAATCGTAGGATTTAGTAGTAGACTTAAAACAATTGTAGAACAAATCTGAGAATTTGTAAACAAATATATTAAAAACTACAGCCCTTAAAGTGCGGTCCCTCAGTCCTCGCAGACCATCAGCCAGATCTCGGAAACTATCTGAAAAATTAAGTTATTGTGACTACAGACATTTAGTAAAGAATTTGTAAATATATTTATTGAATAACAGACCACAAAGGATTAAAGATAAAAAAAGATTAAAGATTATTTACTGTCTTCATTTTGTTTCATTGTGTGGTCACACTATTCTATCTATTTTCATAGGATTAAAAAAATAATATTATCTCAGCTAAGAAGTAAGAAATACACAATTTTAGATACCTATTATTTAGTAGAAACTAGTCAGTAGGTGAGGATTGAGGGACCAGTTTTAATATTAATTATCTTCAAATTGCGTAGATATTTCTTTTCCATTTCTTTTTTACAAAATGTTTTAAGTCTCTTACTAAAACTTTATGCAGAAAAAGAAAGATTTTCTTTATTTGATTTGGTAATATTCACTAAAATATTTTTCTTTCTTGTGTGGAATGAGGGACCACAGTTTAGTCGTTATATCTTTTTTTATCTTTAATCCTTTGTGGTCTGTTATTTAATAAATATATTTACAAATTCTTTACTAAATGTCTGTAGTCACAATAACTTAATTTTTCAGATATTTTCCGAGATCTGGCTGATGGTCTGCGAGGACTGAGGGACCGCACTTTAAGAGCTGCGGTGGTATTCTGTAAAAATCTCTCGATGAAAGCTTAGGTGAAGTGAGCGTGGAGTGAGCTGTCAATAGTGTCAATTCCTAGCAAAAACAAACTCACATCACCTAAGTTTTCACGGTGAGATTTTTACAGAATCGACCGGCTGTAGTTTTTAATATATTTGTTTACAAATTCCCAGATTTGTTCTACAATTGTTTTAAGTCTACTACTAAATCCTACGATTTTTATTTTGCGAAATATCAGTATGGTCCCTCAGTTCACACGCACATGCAATTTTTTAGGCAAAATAAAATATAAGTGGTTGTGTAGCGTCACTATTTTTATATTATTACATGAATTAGGTGGTTGTGGAATTTATTTGTAAAACATATTATTGTTATTGCTTTTTGGTTGTTTATTTAGATTAAAAAACTTTTTTACAAAAAAAAAATAAATCGACTTCCAAAAAACACTACAAAGTGAAAAATAACTTTAATTTCGGAAGACGGTGTCTTTGGATCTGTAATTTAGTTTTGTTGCCACCGACTTCCGAAATTAAAGTTATTTTTCACTTTGTAGTGTTTTTTGGAAGTTTGTTGGTTGTTTTTTTTTTGTAAAAAAGTTTTTATTTTTCACTTTTTAGTGGGTCAGTTTGTAATTTACCTAAGTTACGATAGCCTAATGTCAACTGCTCATCACCTTTTACAAAATATTATTTTTCCCGATGCAGGGACGTTAGTTGTTGAGGAGTTCTCCTAGTAAGAACCAGGAGAACTGGAGCTGATTGAGAAATCACCATCAGCTCCACTTCACCATAGGCATTGTAATGAGCATACATTGCTTAGCAACCACATTAAAGTACAGTATGCAACAATTCTGCATAGGCACGCTATGGTTGAAATTTCTGTGAACATGCTTCGCGCCGTTCCCGCGCCCGCGCCGCAGGCCCGTATTTACATCTGTGTGTGTACACTGGCTAACTAGTCAAACGAAAAAGAAACATACCGTCGTCGCTTTTTCACACGCGCGGCGTAATTATTATTATATTAAGTATTAATTAATTACACATCCCTCGCTACGCATCCTCGCACATCTCTGGTGGAAACGCAGCCTTAGATACAACGGCCTGACATGAATCATCGGGCAGTTGCCCGCCAGACACAACACCCGTCTGGTCGGAGGATCCTCCTTTTTCTATGGAGGTTGAGTGACCTTTACTCCCTGTTCCTCATACTATTATAAAAGTACCGTCTTCATTTTGTTTCATTGTGTGGTCACACTATTCTATCTATTTTCATAGGATTAAAAAAATTATATTATCTCAGCTAAGAAGTAAGAAATACACAATTTTAGATACCTATTATTTAGTAGAAACTTTTTACTAAAAGTTAAGTACACTAGACTCTTTAATATTCCTCTCGTCTAGCAGCTAGTACAAGCACATGTGTCAGTAGAGGTGAGGATTGAGGGACCAGTTTAAATATTAATGATCTTCAAATTGCGTAGATATTTCTTTTTCATTTTTTTTTTACAAAATGATTTAAGTCTCTTACTAAAACTTTATGTAGAAAAAGAAAGATTTTCTTTATTTGATTCGGTAATATTCACTAAAATATTTTTCATTCTTGTGTGGAATGAGGGACCACAGTTTAGTCGTTATATCTTTTTTTATCTTTAATCCTTTGTGGTCTGTTATTCAATAAATATATTTACAAATTCTTTACTAAATGTCTGTAGTCACAATAACTTAATTTTTCAGATACTTTCCGAGATCTGGCTAATGGTCTGCGAGGACTGAGGGACCGCACTTTAAGGGCTGTAGTTTTTAATATATTTGTTTACAAATTCCCAGATTTGTTCTACAATTGTTTTAAGTCTACTACTGAATCCTACGACTTTTATTTTGCGAAATATCAGTATGGTCCCTCAGTTCACACGCACATAAAAATAGGTGGATACGGGGAAATGCATATGTTCGGGAATCCGTAACCGCAAGAGCTCTTGGTACCATCCGAGACAGTGGCAGAGACGAAAATATGTGTGTGTGTGTGTGGGGGTGTGTCCGTGTGTGTCGAGCGTGTATTTGTTATGTGCTGACGCTACTGTTTCACGCACAGATTCACAGCGTGTTGTGTTTGCCAAGTGAAGCTCGCATCGCTTCGTGAGATAAAAATACCTGGTCTATTAAATTGTTCTCAATATAATAATAGCTATTAGGTGTCAATCCGAACGTGCCTTTAGATTGCCATCGACCAGTTAAGATGAAATAATAAACAATTTAGTTATTTATAACTTTTTATTACAAAAGTGCGTTTCAACGAAATGTGGTGGGACCAGAACAGTACACTTACAATTTATATACCTCTGTCCTTTTCACACACGTTCTTAACTTACAACACAATTACTTAAAACTAGGTATCGGGTACTATAGTATAAAAAACATAGACAAGATTACTACAAAATCAGATACAACTCCAACAATCCGCGTTAAATAAAGACATATTCAAAGTGGCGTATTATTTCAATTCGGCGTAGTGTACATTTCAATTAGGCGTAGTTTCAATTGGCGTATGGTCCCCAGTTTGCGTAAGACATGCGTAGTATAAGAGCTAGTGTGAAAACGACATTGCGACGTTACAATCTGTTAGTACTTACGTCAGCAGACTACGGCGGTACGATATCGTTTCGACGTCGACACGGCATTGTTAACCAGTCACGCGGCCATAACCACGAGCAGGTATTGAGGAAAATGTTACACTCGCTCGAAAACCAAGATCGGCCATTGAAAAAACTGCGACAGCAAGCATTTTCCACACCGCAGTATTTTATTTTTAGTAATTTTGTCTATGGGAGTATTGCTCACGTTCCAGGTTCTTTAGTTGAGTGGTTAGATGAAGTACATTTGTGCCAAAGGCCGTGTGGTTATATCGGCATTACGAAATAAGTTATCTGTAGTTGAAAATCTTTAAATAAACAAATGAGACGGCGATGACGCATGCGTAATTTGATACTCGCGTGATGTTATTGTTATTGTATATCAAAACTTTGGAACAACAATGGTATGTATTATATGTCATTCGATTCAGTATGAATGGGGCTATTTTTTAGGTAAATAAAAAAATAGGGTCATCGCTTTCGGTTTTGAAATAATATTATTTTAATTTTTAATTGTCGTAATGTAAACAAACATTAAAAATAAACAATTATTAAAAAAAATCAAAGTCTCTTAAAGTTACGGAACAAGTTTTGTTATCTACACTTGTCTATCCACTTGAAAAAACAGCCATTAGTTTAACAGCGGTCCATAGATTTTTTTTCTGTACGAGTCGTGTATAAGTGGCGAGGGCGCTCCGCGGCGCGTCGAAAAAAATGCTAAAAACATACTTGCGTATAGGAAGGCGTTACCGCGGGGTACTTGCGCGTGAGTGGTTAGGCAGTGCTCACATGGTCAAATTTTTTCAGCAATTATTTCCGGCGGTAGTAGAGCAATCCTGATAATTCAACTCCTAAAATATATTTCAATTGTTTTAGGAATTTTACTTCTAATATCTTCATGTATTCTGTACTGATTATGAATGTATTATGTTGCTTCATATCGCTTAGGTGTAACATCAAAAATTGCTGAATATTGCCCAGAATTATGCGATTTAAGTAGCCGAGTCGATATGATCGCTTTCCGATTTCTATCAAATATGACATCATTTATCAGGTTCCGAAGCGTTGTTTACGTTGTTTCAAAGTGTCGTACCGATATCGTACCGCAGACGTCTGATGAGTCGTCCGCCTATCGCTCATGCCGATTCAGTTTCCGCAAACTGGTGACATCCATGCCGTAGATCGTGAAACCGGTCGGCTCAGTGAAGCGTACCTGTAAAAATAATTTATTTTAGGGTCTATCCAACTGTGCCTGTCTGGAATTACGAACTTAGTGTTTCGATATTAAAAGTAAACTAGTTGTGAGCTCGAACTCACTGGTGGTCATGGCCAAAAAGCACGCTGTCTCAAATGGGTTCGTGTCCGACAGAGCTAGTATCAGTGATGAGCAGTTGACGCTAGTCTACATGAACAACATCTAGTTCTCACGCACAGAAGCACCGTTCCAAACTGATAGGCGCGTAAAAAAAATGTTTTGGAAGCATTATTACTACTGGACGCAGAGCCTGCTGTTCTGCAGCGTAATCCATACTATGCTACGACGTAGTCCACACTATGCTACGACGTAGGCCACACTATGCTACGACGTAGTCCACACTAAGCTACGACGTAGTCCACACTAAGCTACGACGTAGGCCACACTAAGTTACGACATAGTCCACACCATGCCACGACATAGTCCACATTATGCTACGACGTAGTCCACACTATGCTACGACATAGTCCACACTATGCTACGACATAGTCCACATTATGCTACGACTTAGTCCACACTATGCTACGACATAGTCCACACCATGCCACGACATAGTCCACATTATGCTACGACGTAGTCCACACTATGCTACGACATAGTCCACACTATGCTACGACATAGTCCACATTATGCTACGACGTAGTCCACACTATGCTACGACATAGTCCACACTATGCTACGACATAGTCCACACTATGCTACGACGTAGTCCACACTATGCTACGACGTAGTCCACACTAAGTTACGACATAGTTCACTCTACGCTACGACATAGTCCACACTATGCTACGACGTAGTCCACACTAAGTTACGACAAAGTCCACACTATGCTACGACATAGTCCACACTATGCTAGGACATAGTCCACACTATGCTACGACGTAGTCCACACTAAGTTACGACATAGTCCACACTATGCTACGACATAATCCACACTATGCTAATACGTAGTCCAAACTATGCTACGACTTAGTCCACAATAGTCCACACTATGCTACGACATAGTCCATACTATGCTACAACGTAGTCCACACTAACTTACGACATAGTCCACACTATGCTAATACGTAGTCCACACTATGCTACGACGTAGTCCACACTAAGCTACGACAAAGTCCACACTATGCTACGACATAGTCCACACTATGCTACGACATAGTCCACACTATGCTAATACGTAGTCCACACTATGCTACGACGAAGTCCACAATAGTCCACACTATGCTACGACATAGTCCACACTATGCTACGACGTAGTCCACATTATGCTACGACGTAGTCCACACTATGCTACGACGTAGTCCATTCTATGCTACAACGTAGTGTACACTAAGCTACGGCGCGGCGTAGTCGTCAATATGCTACGGCGCCCATACTGCTACGACGTAGCCTTTACTGTGCTACGACATAGTCTACACAGTGCTACGACGTAGCTTACACGAAGTAGCGCTAAGCTACTATGAGCTTTGGAAAAGCGCTTGTGCCTAGGAGGGCTACGTATAAGTTATTGATAGTATTGTATAATAACTCGTATACTTAAGAGGACTACATGACCTAAAGCGCGGTCACTGTCTGACTGCAAAGAATAGAAAGAGAAGCGCGATGACACAACCCTGATAATTTATTGCAATATATGAAGCAATTACTTATCTATTTACAAAAAATCTATTGTGTGGACTAAAAAATTTAAACACTATTGCTTTAGTATGTTGCTTGTAGAACAATCTGACAAAAAAATCAGAACGATTGTATTATGATTTTTATTGTGAAAACAAAGGTATCTTCATGATTTTTTTCTATCGTATCAAATTACTTGTACGAGTATTATGTTTTCAACACACTATCTAACTAGCATGTATCCTGAAGAATATCATATATTTTTTTAATTTTGTTTACTGTAGTCGATCATATACTTTTTTTTGCTTGTAGGTCCTGTACTCCCCTTAAGAACCCATACTACCTCAGCTAAAATTCACTCTTTATCTCGCTTGCACGATACTGCTCGCGGACTGAGTGAGAGCGAGACAGAGTGCGGTGCTGGGCGGCAGGCAGCACCAATAGTTTAGGTATATGCTTTTTACAGTGAAAATAACGGTAGTTTAAAAAAAAACAGAAACTTAGTATCTGCTTTATATTTAGTTCGGTTGTTATGCAAAGTTTCATGACCCAATTTGGAGTATTTTTTAATACTAGCGATTTATTATTCGGTTTGGAGGTAACTTTGCAATTTTTTTCTATCGAGAAAATTTTATGGAATCGTGTTTTCGCCAAAAATCAAAAATCGTTTATTCAAACTAGGCTGAGAATCAGTAGCTTTCGAATGTCAAAATTACAAAAGACAGTCCTCCAAAACGCCCGCCCTTCACCAGTTCCTAGTGCTATCGCTGGTGTGAAGAAGTGGCGCCACAAACTTCCTAGCAGCATAGCTGTCTGTTCAGTTAGAAAATACTTGAGATTGTATACAATATTACAGGACACAGAACATTAAATTAAATTATTTGCCATATCTTAGCTAGCCACGGCAATATACCAAAAACTATACGTAGTCAAGCAAAAAAATAAATAAATCAAAATAAAAAATGTAAACACAAAAACTTGCTACCTAAATAAAAGCCTCCATGTATAAAGGGCGTGACAGCTTAGAGATTTATGCTATGCTGGGTTCTGTTCACATAGCTGTCACTTGAAGTCATAAATGATAATCTAGGACCATCATCTGCCTGCCTTTTCCCAACTATGTTGGGGTCGGCTTCCAGTCTAACCGGATGCAGCTGAATACCAGTATTTTACATGGAGCGACTGCCTGTCTGACCTCCACAGCACAGTTACTGGGTAATACGATACCCCTTGGTAAGACTCGGGTTGTCAGACTTTCGGGCTTCTGACCGTAACGACTGTCAAAGATCCAGGAATGACAGCCGGGACCAACGGCTTAACGTGCTTTCCGAGGCACGGAGGGGTCACCGTATGTAGAGATCTTATCCACACCAACACCACACCACACCACCCGCGGCAAGCGTAGCTTAACCTGATAAATCGATCTGTGCGGCTGTTATTATTAGCCACGGGCCTCTCTGATAAACAAGGACCATCGAAGTAATATAAATAAACAAGTTATTACTAATACCAACAATAAAACCATGGTCAGCAAGACGACCAGTCACCACAAGCAGCACCCGTTTACGAGCATGACGCAAAGATCAGCCATACAAAGTACTTAACATTAATCCTCAATTTATTACCATATTATTATGTATTTGAAAATGAATGGTGCAATACTTTCGATACAACAGCGGATCATGCTAAGCTATTTGAGGTAGTATAGGCCCATAGTATAGGCCCACTAATGGCAAGTTGATGGTAACATTTGAACTTAGATAACGCATTTAATTCCATAGCAATAAGGACGGTTTTTGCAGATCAAGTGTTACTACTACTACAATGACGGGCGGATGATCGTGTTAGAGAATGGATGGTTGAGTTGCAATATTTACCTCGCTCGTTTTAGCCGTCTGTAAAAAAGAAAAAGAATTATGAAATAAAATTACAAAAACACTATTAAAATAACAAATCTACCTATATAAAAACAGGGCGGAAAAAATCAATGGGCCATGCAGGAAAACTACTTTAAATCCTTATGATATATTAGAAAACATTCTTTTATTTTTATAAAATAACAAAACTGCATGCACAGATTTCTCGACAAGCTTCTAACAGTTTTCTAAAATAGCAGCTCGAAGCCACCTGTACTTACTAACAACTGTAGCGCAGGGGTCATTTGCCGGGGTCACAGATTATAACATCACATCAATGAAATAAAGGACTGATTTTTCCATCGCCAGATAACTTTTATTCGAGGAATAAAATTGACGTTTGACAGTTTTTGTATGAAATAACTGTCAAAATTTTAAAATTATTCTTCGAATAAAGTTAGGTATCAGATGATTGAAAAATCAGCCCTAAAATGGATAACGTGCAAAGAGTAGGCGAATTGAAGGAAAGAGAGAGAGATCCTATGTCGGCGAGCGGCGCAGGCGGTAGTTTTCAATTTACGAATTATTTTATATTGTTATTGCTGGCCAGTAGCCCTACCGGTGTGTTAAATTAATGTCGCCATTGTTGCGGCACTTTGTACTAGGTGGCGCAAACGTCATCACCTATCGGAAGATGCTATAATTTTTGCAAATGGCGGCAAATGTCAATTCAACTTTAACATTTGTGAAAAAGATACAAAATAGACGGCAACAAGATATGAATCGCTATATTATTAAAGAACGCAGAATAATATTGTTTCAGGTCGCGTAATCTCTCATTTAGGCCATGTGCACTGGCCGGTAAGATCGTCTAATTTAACCGTTCCAGACTTCTTTTTTTGTGGGGTTTTTGAAGTCATGCGTCTTTGTCTACAAGCCTCAGAGTCTTGAAGCCCTCAAAGAGATGATCCGCCAAGAATGCGAGGACCTATCACCGGAAGTTCTAGCAAGGGTGATGGAAAATGCCATAAATCGGGCCCTAATGGTCACGACTCACCAGTTCGTCTGTAGGAGGAATAGTATTATCCATCGTGCCTGGCGGAATGTTGGGGCCGAGCTTCGCAGCCAGGCTCTGGACCTGTATACAATCATAAAAATTAATGGAACCGCCCCATTGTTTGTGGAATAGCACCACATTTACACTCCAGGACAGAGTCATCTGTGTATCTCCACCTGAGCAGCAAACTAATTGCGAAACACACCTTCAATCTCTATTTGAACCATTTTGAAGGATATTTCTAATCCATTGCCTCATATGTTCGAAAAATGTGTCTGCTCAACAACGCAATGAAGAAGAAGAAGACTGAACACCTCCCACCTGGACATGAGTTACATTGGGTAATCTGAAAGTCTTTAAACAGACTTCGGACCCAGGTAGGCCGAAGCAAGGAAAACCTGTTCAGGTGGAGATTCATAGACGACTCCGCCTTGGAGTGTAAATGTGGTGCTGTCCCACAAACGATGGGACACTTAATATCATGTCCTGCGTGTCCTGTCAGCTGCACGTTACAGGAACTGAAGGACGGTGGTGAAGGCGCCAAACAAGTAGCCGAATTCTGGGCCGAGTACATTTAGATTGCTATCGATACGCTAAGAAGAAGAACGCAATGAATGTTGTTGAACTGTAAAATGGAAGCCATTGCTACTGATGGTGCGTTACGCAGGCATGTTATGTTACCCAGCAGGACGGACTTATTTGCGAATTTCCACCTAAACAAGTTTTGCTTGCTTCGGCTTTCATGGGTCTAGAGGCTGTTCTAAGACTTCCAGGAAAGCCAAGGCAACTCATGACCAGGTGGGAGATATTCAGCAGTTGGAACGAATGGGTTGGGTAGAGAAGCACGGTCGCGCCACAGCTTTCGTCTTTCCTTAGAATTTTCGCCAGTGAGTGGGAGGACACACTTGAAAACGTTGTTGCTGCTTGTTAGCCCGAAAAATGAAAGAACTAACCAATGGATGATGCAGAATGGAACCGTGCATTTGCTAGTATAGAAAGCATTCTATGTTACTAATTAATTTGCAAGCTACATTGAATGAGATAACTATATTGGGGTATACACGGATATTGAGACACTTACGGTGGGGTACTGCGAAAAGCAGGCGCGCGCGCGCCCCACGCACGGGGGCGCCACCGCGCGCCCGTAGCGGTCGCGGTCCGCCGGGTCGAACATGTAGTAGCCTGGGGGGGAGGGGGGGGCGGACATAAGATTGCAGCTTCATAAACTACCTAAATTCTATTCAAATCTTTGTTTCCAATTCATATTATTGTCACTTAAACGAATATCGACTTTTCGATGAGATATTTTAAGTTGTTGTGTAGGGGTGGAAAATATGTATACGGGAATGTAACCACTTCTTAAAATGTCCTTTTCTTGCTAAGATTATGTTATTATTGATAGTATGGCTGGCTATTCGTAACAATGATCGACAACTGTTTTGTTGTCGTATACCTACAGGGGTTCTGGGACACTTGCGCGAAAGACATTTCCGCGAAAGTCACTTGCGCGAATCAACTTGCGAAATAGGATAGTTGCTCAAAAAAGTTACGGAAATGAGATTTCTTCATATTATCACGCCTGTAATCATTCAAAGGCTTGGACAGGAGTGTATAGTACACCCACAATTCGCAATTTGTAATTCGAAATAGTAATTATTATTTTCTTCTTAAACTTTAGTTCCTCTTCATTTTTTTCGACATGGGTGTCGTTTTCGATAGTGAGTTCAAAATGAAAATATACAAGTCCATTTGCGCAAAGTCCAGTCGCGGAAATGTCTTATCGCGCAAGTGTCCCTTCGCGAGTCCATTCGCGGAAATGTCTTTCGCGCAAGTGTCCCTTCGCAAGTCCATTCGCGCAAGTGTCTTTCGCCCAAGTGTCCTGCTACCGTATACAGAGTGGCAGGGACATCTGTTTCATAGAAAAGTGTAACTACGCGGTCCAAAATATATGGAGCAGCAATTTTTTTTTTTATAACCGACCAAAAATATAAACGCAGGGGGGCTTCAGAATGGGGTGCATGTTGAAAGCCTCCTCGCGGCGCACCCTGGGCAACGTCAGCACCAATTGCCCACTGGTTCTGGTGGACTCTTGGGGCTGGCGGCTAATTTTCAACACACGGGGAAAGGTCATGGTTCCAATCACCGATCATCCTGAATGGTCGCTGAAGGGAACCGGGCTATAGACGGTCATGCGTCTACTCCCCCTCTGCTTACAGAGGGAGGTGAGTGGGCGCAGACCGTCACGAGGCGGTACCCACGAGAGTGTGGGCGTTGGAGGGTGTCCCATGCCCGCGCTGCGTCTGTCCGGCATCCGGCGGCAGCGTGGGGACGCCGGGGCGGCGGTTGGTTCTGCCCAACCGTCGGCCACCCCGTAATCTTGAACTCAGGACCGGGGGTCTGGGCCACTGAGGTCCGGGCCGCGAGGAAGACAACCTCTATAAAAAATTACCCCAATCCCAAGGTCGAGCGTGCCGAGGGGATGAATGGCCGGAGGGGATCCGGTCGTTAGCGCGAACAGGGACCTCACCCTTAAAAAGGAACAAAAAATATGGAAAAGACAGACGAGAAAAAACTACCCCAGGGCGGTACCGGCTGCTCAGCAGTCGGAGAATCCGCCACGTTCCCTTCGGGAACGTCAAGCCCCCATTCGTATTCTGGGGGGGGCAACGAATGTCTTCCGCTTGCCATTGGCAACAAGAGCCGAGGAGGCTCCTGTCCCTTAGGGGACCAAAGAGAGGAGAGGAGAGATGCGGGCTCGGAGTCCGACGCCGCATCTGGAGGCGCGAGCACGGGAGGCTCAGGGAGCCCCTGCCGTGCCAAGGAGGTGGCCGCTGTTGCGCAGAAGCTCAGCAAGCGGCCAAGGTCTGAGGACGGTCAGGGGCTGTCCTCCGACGAAGAGCTGGCCTCGGCAAGAAAGATCCCCACCAGTAGGCGGGGTGGGGTGCGCGAGCGAGGCAAGGGGAGGGGGCTCACTGCCCGCGAGGCGGCAGAGAGAGCGGAGGAGCCCGCAAAGGAAGGAGGGACCGCAGTCACTTCGGGGCCCTCAAGCGACGAGGAGAGTGCGGCTAGTGACCCCGAGGCGGACTGCAAGCGCAGGTTTGCGGAGGTCGTGGAGGCCGCGATCCGGGACGTGGCCTTGAAGAAGCTCCAAGCTTCAAAGAACAAGGCCGTAGTCTCGGCGATGGCCTCCATAATGGCGGCAGCGGAGGCGGCCAACTACACCGGCCCCTCTACTGGCGAAGTGGCCGAATTGAGGGCGGAGGTCACCCGCCTCACGGCCGCCATGGGGAAGCTCCAAGAGGAGAACGGGCGACTCCGAGCGGACCTGGCCGGCCTGAGGGCCGCCGGGGGCGCGCAGGCGAAGCCGCCGTGCCAGCCCGTCCCGGTGGAGAATCAGGTCCTGAACCTGGTCCGGCAGGAGCTGGCGGCCTTCCAGGCGCGGTTCTCCGTCCTGGAGGGCATAGTCCTGCGCCCCCCCTTGGCGGGCGGGACGGCCCCGAGGCCGAGGGCGGCCTCGTACGCGGCCGCTGCGGCAGCTGCCGCCCCTAAACCCGGGCCGTCTGGCCGGGCCCAGGCGCCGGCCAATCCGGCGGCGGCCAAACCGGCGTCGGCTAAACCTGCGTCGGCCAAATCGGTGTCGGCCAAACCGGCGTCGGCCAAACCGGCGTCGGCCAAACCGGCGTCGGCTGGAGGAGCCCCGGCGCCAGCGCCGGCTGGCGGGGCCCCGGCGCCTACCGGCAACACCCCGGCGCAGGCCCGGAAGAGGGGCAGGCCGGCACGGGAGGCGAAGGCCCCAGAGCCAACGCCCCGCCCCCAAAACCCTCCCACTCCTCCCACGACCAACGCCGAATGGCAGGTGGTCGGGGAGAAGAAGAAGGCGGCCAAGGCGGCCAGAAAGAAGGCGCAAAGGCGGCGCCGCAAGGAGCGAGCCGTCGCGGCTAGGCTTCGCGCCCCAAAGACCGCGGCTGTAGTAATAACGCTACAGCCGGACGCGGTCAAGAGGGGCGTGACGTACCGCGACGTGCTCGCCAAAGCGAGAGAGACGGTGGACCTCCAGGAGCTGGGGATCACCGGGGGCCTCCGGCATAGGGTGACCGCCACTGGCGCCCGCATGTTGGAGATCCCCGGTGCGACGAGTGGCCCCACCGCTGACGCCCTAGCTGAGAAGCTAAGGGCGTCCCTCAATGCGGATGAGGCTCGAGTCTCCAGGCCCGTCAAGTGCGCAGACATGCGCATCTTGGGCCTGGATGACTCCGTAACGGAGGGAGAGGTGGTTGCCGCCGTTGTCAGGACGGGCGGGTGTCTGGCCGACCAGGTGAGGGCGGGCACCATACGTCCTGACTTCACGGGTATGCGTACCGTAACGGTAAGCTGCCCCGTGACGGCGGCCAGAACGATCGTGGAGGGCCGAAGGCTCCTGGTGGGCTGGGTTTCAGCGCAGGTCAAACTGCTGGAACCCAAGCCTCTGAGGTGCTTCCGATGCCTTGTGGGACACCATGTTGGCGTCCAATGCACCTCGGAGGTAGACCGCAGCTCACTATGCTTCCGCTGCGGTCAGCCCGGACACAAGGCCGGCTCCTGCAACGCCGCGCCGCACTGCATCGCATGTGCGGCTGCTGGCAAGCCGGCCGATCACCGGGCGGGGAGCAAGTCCTGCGCTCCACCCGCCGGGACCAGGAGGAAAGGCAGGCCCTCCGCCGCCGTCGCCACCACCACCGTCGCCGCCGCCGCTGCCGCCGCCACCAACGCCGCTGCTGCCGCCGCCACCACCGCCGCCGCCGCCGCCGCCACCACCGCCGCCGCTGCCGCCGCCGCCGCCATCGTCGAGGGGCCCTCACAAGGGGCCCGGGAGGGGGCTGAAATGGAGGAGTAATGGCTCCCCTACGCCTCCTCCAGGCGAACATCAACCACTGCGCCTGCGCTCAGGACCTGTTGCTCCAGAGCGTGGCGCAGTGGTCGATTAACATCGCCGTGGTCGCTGAGCCGTACTTTGTCCCGCCCAGGGATGACTGGGTGGAGGACCTGAGCGGCTCAGTGGCCATACTTTCGTCGGCCGCCGCCGGCACCCCGTCCCTCGAATGCGTCACGAAGGGACAGGGGTGCGTAGCAGCACGGTTCGGAGATATAGTAGTAGTGGGGGTGTACTTCTCTCCGAACCGAACTCTCGCCGAGTTCCACAACTCTTTAACAGAGTTGAGTGTCGTCGTCGCCAGAAACCATCCCTTCCCCGTGCTAGTGCTCGGGGACTTCAATGCCAAGAATTTGGCCTGGGGTTCCCGTTACACGGATGTGCGGGGCAGGATGGTGGAGGACTGGGCTCTGGAAACAGGCCTGGTCGTCCTAAATCGGGGTTCTGTTCCCACGTGTGTGCGGATGCGGGGTGAGTCCGTGGTGGACATCTCGTTCGGCAGCCCCGCTCTGTCACAACGCGTCATTGACTGGCGCGTCATGGAGGGGGTGGAGACCTACTCCGACCACCGGTATATCCGGTTCGACGTCTCCGCCCAGACCTCTAGCGCGCTGGTCCAACAGGCCCCGAGTGGTCCGCGGTGGGCGCTGAAGCAGCTGGACCGGGAGCTCCTCCTGGAAGCCTCGATCGTGCAGGCCTGGGTGTCATCACCGGACAGGCCTGCCAACATCGACGATGAGGCGGAGTGGTTCCGGGAGGCCATGTCCGAGATCTGTGACGTGGCAATGCCCCGAGTCCGGCCAGGACGCGCCCGACGTCAGGTGTACTGGTGGTCGCAGGAGTTGGAGACGCTACGCAAGGCGTGCGTCGATGCGCGACACCTGTACACCAGGCACCGCAGGCTCCGCATTCGCCCTCCGGATGCGGAAGCCACGGAGGCGGAGCTGTACGAGGGGTACAGAGCGGCGAAGACCGCCCTCCAAGAGGCTGTCCAGCGGGCCAAGGATGTGGCCCGCGAGGAGATGGTGGAGACTCTGAACAGAGATCCGTGGGGGCGCCCTTATAAAATGGTGCGGAATAAACTCCGCACCTGGGCCCCCCCGCTGACGCAGAGTCTCCGCCCCCAGCTGGTGGAGGAGGTGGTGAGCGCTCTGTTCCCTTCACGGGGGGAGCACACTCCCCCGCCCATGGCTCCGCCAATTGCGGTGCCCGAAGCGGACCACGCGGACGACGACGACATCCCTGCTGTGACCGGGGTAGAACTGAGAGCGGCGGTAGGAAGGCTGAAGGCCAAAAATACCGCCCCAGGACCCGACGGCTTGCCAGGTAAAGCCTGGGTCCTGGCCTCGGGGGCTCTCGGGCCTCGACTGGAGGCGTTCTTAAGCGCATGTTTGGAGAGAGGCCAGTTTCCACGCCGTTGGAAGACGGGGAAGCTGGTCCTCATTCGGAAGCCAGGGCGCCCTGCGGACTCTCCGTCCGCATTCCGGCCCATCGTGCTGCTCGACGAGGTCGGCAAGCTCTTTGAGAGAGTGATTGCGGGCCGCCTCGTCGGGCACCTGGTGAGGACGGGGCCGGATCTTGCGGACAGCCAGTTCGGTTTCCGCAAGGGGCGCTCGACGGTGGACGCCATCATGCGCGTGAGAGCCCTCACGACGGGGGACGCGGTGTCCCGGGGTGGGGTCGTCGTGGCGGTGTCACTCGACATCGCCAACGCGTTTAACACCCTGCCCTGGAGCACCATTGTGGAGGCACTCCGGTATCACCGGGTGCCGCCCTACCTCCGTCGAATAGTCGAGGCGTATCTGACGGAAAGAGCCGTCAGCTACCCCGGTCGCGATGGGGAGTGGAACCGGCGAGAGATGTCGTGCGGTGTCCCACAGGGATCGGTCCTGGGGCCGCCTCTGTGGAACATCGGGTACGACTGGGTGCTGCGCGCCGACCTCCCTGATGGCGTCAGCGTGGTTTGCTACGCTGACGACACGCTGGTCCTGGCGCAGGGGAGGTCGCATCAGGCGGCGGCCGACGCGATGACACGCGGGGTTGCGATAGTCGTGGAGAGGATCCGGCAGTTGGGTCTCGAGGTGGCATTGCACAAGTCCGAGGCCATGTCGTTTCATGGGCCCCGGAACGCGCCGCCATCGGGATCCCAACTAACGGTAGGAGGGGTTCACATCGGCGTCGGGATGACGATGAAATACCTGGGTCTCGTCCTCGACAGCCGGTGGAACTTCGTGGAGCATTTCCGACGTTTGGCCCCCAAACTGGAACGGGCCGGGGCCGCCTTCAAGCGGCTCTTGCCCAACCTGGGGGGGCCAAACGCCTCCTGCCGGAGGCTTTACGCGGGGGTCGTGCGGTCCATGGCCATATACGGGGCCCCGGTGTGGGCGCGTTCACTGCGGCGGCGAGCCGCCCACTACCTGAACGCGCCCCAGAAGGTGGTAGCCATAAGGGCTATCCGGGGCTACCGCACGATCTCTGGCGAGGCGGCAAGCCTCCTTGCCGGACTGCCGCCATGGGATCTGGAGGCGATAGTCCTCGCGCGCCTGTATGAGTGGCGCGCGGAGGCACTGCGCCGGGGGGAGGATCCGCTTCCGCGGCAAATCGCTGCGGAGCGGACGGATCTCCGGCGCGATCTCATGGCGGCATGGAAAGAGCGACTGTCGCAACCCAGCGCAGGGCACGCCGCGATAGCGGCGATAAGACCCCTCTTTGAGGAGTGGCTAGAGAGGCGCCACGGCGCCCTCACCTTTCGCCTGACGCAGGTCCTCACCGGACACGGAAGTTTCGGGAGGTTCCTGCACATCATCAGGCGGGAGGAAACGCCCGGGTGTCACCATTGTCAGGATCGCCCAGAGGACACGGTGGAGCACACGGTGGAGGTCTGCCCCGCTTGGGCGGAGCACCGCCGTGTCCTCGTAGAGGCGATTGGCAGCGACGGCAACCTCTCGCGACCGGCCCTGGTGCAAGCCATGGTCCGGGGCGAGAGGGAGTGGGAGGCAGTCACCTCCTTCTGCGAAGCAGTCATGCTAGCGAAGGAGGTGGCGGAACGGCTCAGGGAGAGAGCCTCCCGTCCCAGCCGCCGCGGGAGACGCTCCGGGCGTCGGGAGCCGCGTGACGACTCCCGGCCACCGTAGGCGCGGGCCTGCGGGCGGAGAGTAATGGGTAGCTCACCGCCCGATCAGGACCAGGCCCGTGCCGGACGGCGCGTACGTGTTCCACGCGCGCCTCAAAGAGATGTCAGCATCGAGGAGGGGCCCCTTAGGGCCGAAGCCTGCCGGGTCAGCGGGATTGTCCGAAAGGGTTACCGCTGGCCCGGAACATAAAGGGCTAAGGAAGGAACACGGGTGGGTTTTAGTCAGTAAGAGTCTGACACTCCCTTCCGCTCCACCCAGAGCGGGAGGAGTCATTTGATGATTTCCCATCCACAAAAAAAAAAAAAAAAAAAGGGGGGCTTCAGAATAATTTACTGAAACTACGGTAACAGGTTGCGTATATGTCCATGCCACCCTGTTTGACCTTGAGATAGTCAAAACAAGCTGCTACAGGCTATTGATAATAACAAGCCTTCTGAAGAAATGTGGTGTTAAGTTCTTACCTCTGGGAGTCCTGAACAGAGCCACAGCAAAGTCTCCGTTGCCAGCGACGAACACTCCCGACTTTTCCTCGCTGAAGAACTCTCCGATCTAGGGGAGAACGCAGAAGACAGTTACAAACAGCTCGTATCATCATCATCGTCCGCCTAGCCTTTTCCCAACTACGTTAGGGTCTACTATGGGGGATGCAACTGAATACCAGTATTTTACATGGAGCGACTGCCTATCTGACCTCCACAACGCAGTTACTGGGTAATACAATACCCCTTGGTAAGACTGGTTGTCAGACTTTCGGGCTTCTGACTGCCCGTAACGACTGTCAAAGATCCACGAATGACAACCGGGACCAACGGCTTAACATGCTTTCAGAGGCACGGAGGGGTCTCGCTATGTAAAGACCCATCCACAGACCAACCGCGGCAAGCGTAGCTTAACTTGATCGATCGACCTGTGCGGCTGTTATTATTTAGCCACGGGCCCCTCAAAAAAACAAAAACAGCTCGTATATATTATGTACAAGCAGCTCGTATATGCAAAGGAATAGAAACAATCTGATTGACGCCCAAAATTAATCACGTATCGCAATCTCTTTATAATAAAACAGAAAGGGAGTCTTGACGAGTCCTGGAGTCTCCTCTCCAGGACTCGTCTGCTCCACCGGCCATCGGCTTCGAGAATCATGGCCAGCTCACTGAAACTTCAGCTTGTTTACTCTGCAATCTATGTCGGAAACTCCTGTTCTTTCTAGTTAACTTGGGTGACAGTAATGGTCGATAAAATCGATAAAATCTGTAAGAAGCTAACAGATCTTAGGGATCTTAAAATCACAGCATACCGAACGACCATAACGATAGTCAAAAACCGAGCAAATCTGTAGGCATTTTAACGCAGTCAGTAAGTAGCATAAGCATATAAATCAGCCTACAATGTTCCAACTGCTGACACAGTCCTCCTCTCTTGGAGGAGCAGTAGGCTGCAATCCGCCACGCGGGCCCAGTGCGGGTTGGTATATGTCACGTCTTCGTTTTCTTTATTCTTGGACCTGCCGGTTTCCTCACGAAGTTTAATTCCCTTCACCATTTTGAGAGCAGTGGTGGTGAAATTATTTTTACACAAAGTGAAACGCCTGTCTGGGTTCGAAACCACGACACGCAACTGTGGCCAATACCTACGACTGGGCCACCACTAGTCAGCCGTCAGTAAGTGATGACCTTAAAGATGGTGGATAGGCTGTTACCTGGTCAGCCAGGTTGAGATCAACCACGCCCGTATGCCTCGGTTTGTACACGACCACGCGGCACACGCAGTTACCCGGCGTGTAGAACTTGCGTAGAATCTGCGGAATAAAAGATGTATCATAAATGCTTCATCATAAGCTCATCGCTGATTGAGTGCACGCAAAGGCTGCGCCATCCGCGCGTCCGCCGCGCTTCTGTTTATAATATGAAATTCTGACTGGGCGACGGTCGTGCGACTGTCGCGCTGCTAAAGTCGCCTAAATGTGAAAGCGGTCTAATTAGCACTCTGGTTGCGTAACACTATCAATCTCAATCTGAATCCTTTTGAAGGAAATGGCTAATCCATCCATACTAATATTATAAATGCGAAAGTGTGTCTGTCCGTTACCTCTTCACGCTTAAACCGCTGAACCGATTTAGATGAAATTTGGTATGGAGATGGTTTGAGTCCCGGGAAAGGACATAGGATAGTTTTTATCCCAGAAATCATCCTTTAAGGGGGTGAAAAGGGGGGGGGGCGGAAGTTTGTATGGGGTATCAATAACTGCTAAACCGATTTAGATGAAATTTGGCACTTGGGTAGACCATGACCTGGATTAGGATGTAGGATACTTTTTATCCCGATATTATTACAGGATCGAGACTTATGCGGGAAAAACCGCGGGTAGTTGCTTAATATATTCCAAAATTGTTTCTGCTCAACATTGATAACGAAATGAAAGCTGTTGAACTATCAAAATGAAAGCCATTGCTACTGATAGTGTTACGCAGATACCCCGCAGAAAGAAAATACGTTTATTTTCGGCAAACAGGACGCAGAGAAGAGAGAGACAGAAGATGGGAAAATATGCGTCACATCCACGCAAAACGGCTCAGCATAATGCTAAGACCCTGTACGAGACAGAGCACCAGCGCTGGGTTTCAGCGACAGCCGACTTTATGTATAGGTACATAAAATTATTTTTCCATTGGCAACTAAATACTCGAATGCCATTTACCTGATCCATAGTCAACAACTTGTTGGGCGGGTAGCAGTTGCAATTAAAATTAAACTTTATCTGTAGGCAACAACAGTTGTTTTTCCAATAGCGAGTAAATTGATGAACGCAGCTTACCTGTTCCATAGTCAGCAGTTTAGTGGGCGGATGGAAGTGCAGGTAGCTGTCCTGGTACAACTGGTCACCGCTCTCCAGGATGGAGTCCAGTGTGGTGGTGCACCAGCGACACACATCTTCCACGCGCGACATCGCCACTGCCATCACAGCGCATGCTAGCGCCTGGATACAACATCATCAATTATCGTAACAAATGACATAACGGTCAAGTCTGGTAGTTACCAGACTTTTCGGAACACTTGCGGTTAACCGGCTGAATGACGCTTACAGAAATAATTAAAAAGCCATTAAAAAAAGACTTTCAAACTAAGATTGCGACAAAATCGGACGCAAGAGTTGTCTAGGTACTATTCGAAATGTGTGTTAAAACATCTCGTTTCTGCCCACCCGGTCAGGGACGTAGCAATGTGTTTTAAAACTATTATAACATAATTATGACGTGAAACTTGTTGTGGTTTAACTGAATGCTTATTGTATATTTAAAAACTCATCTTCCTGGTTCGAATATAAAAATGGCTATATCTCTAAAACTGGATATTATTTTTTTTTGCGTTCATCAATTGGCATGTTATATTGTACCATTTCAGCCAAATTCACCGAACGGCTTTTTCCATACATGTTGTCCGGGGAGTCATACGACTTTATGCTGGCAATTTTTATGAATAAACTGTAAAATTTTATAATAATTATGTCCAAATAACGAATTGAAGTACCTGGTTCCCCCTTGATGAGTAGGAGAACTTCTTGCAAGCGATGGAGTGTCCAGCCGACATGAACTGGGTGCCGTCGGGCAAAACCAGCCAGCCGCTTGTGTTGCGCTGACCTGTTGGGGTACCATACACTCTTAACCTTTTCACCGCCACGCCATATCGGTATTCCTATGCCCTGTACGCCAAGCCCGAAAATCTTAATTTCAAGGTGTATCAATAAAATACATAAAAGTAATGATTTAATAGGTTTATTTTGTATTTTTCTGCGACCTGTTTTTTGTCGAGTATAGCCGTCGTTGGCGCACAGGGCACGCTTGCTCATGTCGGCTATAGCCGACATTGGCGTTCAAAAGGTTAAAGCAGGTCAATATGAGGTTAAAAGTGTTCTATGAAGGGGTTCGGTAGAGTGTGAGGTGCAACTGCCGGAATGAACTCCTAGGACCGTTTTCCTGTAGTAACAGCGGTTAAGATACCTACCCTTACTGCGCCGTCTCAAACATCCACCCTGTGTATAAAAAACAAACGTGTGGGGGTCGTGGGACCTTCAGCAGGCTTCAGCACCCTCGAAAATCATGAAAACGATACCCATGACGAAAAATTTGAAATTTTTTGCAGCCGCTATCTTGGATTTTCAATTTAACCTTACTAATATCGGCTTCATCACCCTCGAAAACCATGAAAACTATATATCTCCCTCTCTATTATATGTAATAAAAAGTCACATGGATCCGGGAGCATATCTAAAGCTTTTTCGTTACATGACGATTTCCCCCATTTTACTCCTATCCTACCGAAAGCTCCGTAAAAGAACTTCGCTCCAAAAGTCGTGATTGTATAGCAGGTACAGACGCCAGCACATCAAGCTACTACAATCTGTCAATTTCTTTAATAGGTTTTCAAGTTTATCGCTACAGCATAACGTTCAAGGTTGATTGGGAAAATTTGAAAGTTTCGGGTAGCTTGCTGTGCTGGCGGATAGTTGAGCAAAGATTTTTGTTCCGTTCACAGTTATTTTACCTGTGTCAGCAGTAACCTAAGCAGCAACCTTATTGTAACGAGAATAAAGATCACAATGCTTTTGATAGACTTGTTAGTGGCAGCAACCTAAAAGCAACCTAATTGTAACGAGTATAAAGATAACTGTGATTTGGTCAGTGATGCTGTAGCGGTATCTACAACGCCACATGAGAACAACGCGTCATACTGTTGTCACGCAAAATCCTGCATCTCGCAAGCAGAGTTTACCGCGCAACTAGCATAAATACAACAGCCCGACATGAATCATCGGGCAGCCCCCCGCCAGACAAAACACCCATCTGGTCGGAGGATCCTCCCTTTCCTATGGAGGTTGAGTGAACTTTACACCCGGTTCCTCATAGGTACCTATATCTACCAGTTGTGAATGGGCTGTAGTGTATTGATGGTGGAAGTGTACTGCTCACCCTTGAGATGCTCCCGCTCCCGGTCCGCGTTGTCGGCGGCGCGCTGCGCGTCGAGGCAGGTGGCGCTGCCGGGGGGGTGCTTGCGCGCCGCCTCGTCCGCGCGCCGCTTGCTGCCGTCCATGCCCACCTGCGGGACGTACTTACACGTTCATGAGGTCATTCGTAAAATTAAATGTTATTAGGCGACAAACTCTAACTCAAAGCATTTATTTCCATTAAACCATTTACGGGCACTTTTGACACAAAATACAGATAGTACAGAAGTCAATCACATGTATGTACTTCACTTTTCATACCTACGCTCGGCGGTCGCACTAGGGATGTCAACTTTGGCTTATGCACAAAAAACTATCGTGGTAGTGGCACTCATATATGTATAGTTGTTTGATTTATTGTTGAGCTTATTCTACAATATTAAAACAACACAATAAACATAGTATTACAATACAAAAAGTTTACAGAACAAAAACATATAAAATGTTACATTTGTCAATTTTCACTATCGTAAATCCCTAATAACTTCAAAACGGATTACCCTATTTACACAATTTATTTGGCTCTTTTCGTTTTAGACCTAAACACAAACAAAAAAATCATGTTTTCAACTTACGTAATAGTTGGTGGCGTGAATTTACCTTACAAAAAAGTCACTTCGTTTATACTGATTCTAAATAGGAAACTTTTATACATATAAATCGAGCATTACATTAGTTAGGCATTTTTTTTTGTTGATCCATTAATACTTCCCAGACGCGTGTCTCAAGCGGATGGCACCCGCGCGCCTCGCTCGCACTACTCCCAACCCATCTGAGATAACGTCTCCGTGAGCGGTGTCTTTGAGTGCGTAGATTGCCTTCTGTACTATCTGTATTTTGTGCTTTTGAATTATGAAGAAGTCGGTCAGTCAGAAAATATGACGATAGTTGCCCATTCCGAAGCTTAGGTACCTATGAAGAAGAACGGGCCAGAAACTCCATGGACACTCTTTTAAATTATATTTTTATAAAATATTAGTTACATCATAAAAAAAGACATAGCCCACAAAATTAAATTTTTCTTACGCTTTTTTGCAATTTGCAGATCAATATCGATAAAATTTGGCAGAGAGATAAATTGCATACCAGGGAAGGACATAGGATAGTTTTTATCGACATCCCTCACGGGCGAAGCCGCGCACGGAAGCTAGTACAGTATAGAATCATTTGCAATAATATTTGCTGCTTTGATTGAAAAGCAAACGTGTTTTTAAAATAAGAACAAAAATATTTTCTGATAAATAAAACAATTTCCAAGGAATAATGTTAAAAACAACAACAAGTGTTGCAAAATAAGACAACTACATTATTAAAAGTGGCGCAGTGCAGTGAGTTTTTGACGCACTCAACGAAAATCTAGTATTAGTGTTGATCGAAGTTTTTAAAACATAATCAGATGGGCAATCCCCGTAATTTTAAGAACGTTCACAGTCTGGGAGGCTAAAAAGGCCACTTTGGAGAATCATAAAAGGATTACTTTATGAATTATAATATGGCGAAGACAGTCGGTGTTTTTCTTTTTTTCGCTGCACTACGTAGGGACAATTAAAGAGATTGGGATTGGATTTGGATCGGATTGATTGGTATTTTAGCTCAGACAAAAAAAAAAAATAACTGAAAAATGCTTCGCCAATGGGATTTCATACGATTAACTTAACTGTCCATTATGTTATCCTTTTATAATTCTGCCAAAGTGTTCTTTTTAGGCCCCCTGCAGGGCTAGCATGGCCGGAGACATTTTATCCACGGGGAGAGGAGAAAATACTATTCCCCTCTGTCAATTTTGTCCACCCTCCGAGCATGGCGATATGGGTGGATAAACTATTCACGGTGGCAGTAAGTAAGCACGAGACATTTTCATAGTACAATTAATTATATTTTCTCCAAGAGATATACTTAAGCCCACCATCTAAAGACGAGGACAAATTTCTCCCTTTGTTATGTCAAAATATCTGTAATTTTTCTCTTCCACTAATCGCCATGCTATAGACGGGGGTGAGTATCCACGTCTAATGTCAAAAAGTGATATAATTCTCTTTCCCCCTGTTGCCGTGCTCTGGCAGGTGGATAAAATAATTTTATCCCTTGTCAGTGGAAATAACCGGTGGAGAAAAGTTTTATCCCCAGCCCATGCTAGCCCTGCTGATCTCAGTCTCAATCTGTCAAAAATACCTCTAATTTCCCTACATTTTTGACAAGTTTTTGACATTGCTGTCGTCGCTGAGATGAGATTGGAATTAGCCTTCAGGCATCAATGATTCTGAATACAAGTTGTGACGTTACCTTGCTGGTAGCCGGCACGAGCTTGGCTTCGGGCGGGGCCCTGATGATGGGCGGCTCCACGGCGCCCAGCCGCTTGATTGGCTGCACGATGATGTGCATGGCATACAGCTGGAAGTCGTGTTTCGGACGATCAACCAACGGGATGTTTTGAAGATATCTGGTGGAAGATACGACCATTAAGAGCGTACGTCGTACGGCATTTCATACAAACTTTCAAGCCCTTGTTTTTCGAAATGAATGAACCGATTTAAATGAAACTTCACACGCATAAGCAGGTTACAAAGGTCTAAAAAGTTACATAAGAACATTTTTGAAAAATAGTGTTAGTCAAATTAGATCGATTTTAAATTTTCCATAGAAACAGAGATTTCCCGTTATATTTTTTAAAATAAGACATTTCGAAAATGTTCTTAAGTAATTTTTTAGGCCTTCGTATCCTGCCGTATGAAATTTCATTAAAATCGGTTCATTCATTTCGAAAAACAAGGGCTTGAAAGTTTGTATCAAATGCCGTACGTCGTAAACGCTCTTAATCAATAATAAGCCTAGCTTTTTCCCAACTACGTTGGGGTTGGCTTCCAGTCCAATCGGATGCAGGTAGAGCACCAAAATACAAGAATAAATACATAGACAAAATACAGGATGGCAGGGTTGACGCACATCCTGTTACCATTCATTCAATACCAACAAATCCAGAGTTGAAATTTCGCCTGTTATTAAAAAAAACACCTGTTCCATAGAGGCCTCGCCCACGGCGACTTCTTGTAGTGATGCAGTAGCGATACTGTCGCGCATGTGTATCGATACAGCCGCTATGCTGTCGCTGGCTGTGTACCTTCGCCCAGAGTCTGCATCGCTACTATCGCGATGCTGTCACGCTTCAGTCGCGAGGCAAACGCTATTCAGCATCGACACAGAAATGTGAAAGCGTCGCCTGTGAACGCTACAGTTGCAAGATGGACTCAGTCGAGATAACATTGGTTACGTTGTGTTTGGTGCTGCTTTTACGTAAACGTAGCCACCCGAAGCGTGTGCGCAGTAAGCAGCGTAAAATATATTGGATGGACCCATTTGCTAAAGAAAGCATCGATACAGTCGCGCATGTGTATCGATACAGCCGCGCGTTTACATCGTTTCTGTCGCACGTTGCAAACGCGACTAACGCGCGATAGTAGCGATGCAGAAGCACGTTTACAAAACGTGCGACAGCATCGCTACGAGAAGTCGCCATGGGCGAGGGGCCATCTGACCGGGTAGATATTGCAATTTTGTATGAAACAGGAGATTTGTTATTCAATAAACGACGAAAAATGTCTACTCTTGGGTTTTTAGAATCATGTGCCGAATTCATGACCACAACGTCACCCTGTAAACTAGGTACTCACGTAAATGCCATCAACTTGGGTGACGTGAAGGTAAGCAGACAAGCAGCACCATCGTCCTAAAACAAATTAATGTTACAATACAATACTCCGTCATCATCATCATCATTTCAGCCGAAAGACGTCCACTGCTAGACATAGGCCTCCCCCAAGAGGGGGGGGTTTGCCATAATCGCCACGCTTGGCAGGCGGGTTGGCGATCGCAGTATGGTATGGTGGTGGAATGCATAGAGAACGCTGCTGCTCATTCTCCGGTACGCCCCTTAGTAGCCTTTTACGACACCCACGGGAAGTATGGGGTGGTGCTATTCTTTAAGTCCGGCACCACACAGGCTGGAAGGAGATACTCCGTAGAAGATTATATTAAGATTATACAGCTTGTATCAAGGTGTGGTCATATTCAAGACTTAAAGACCATTAAACTGAACAATCATGAGACATCCATCAACATCGTAACCGCACCAACTATGACAAAACCGCCTTTTTTTGGTGCCCGGTGGAAAAAGACTTCCTCCATCGTGGGGGTGACAGAGGGGCATACCGGACTCTTACCGGCTAAAACCACCTTTGCCTATGGAGGGGGTGCAGGATTCGCGTAAGCAAGCACCGCTCCCCCGACAGGCCTCGACCCGCTGTTCCAGCGGAGCCCACCTTCCCATGCAGCCATTCCCATAATGGCCGGACCCACTCTTGAGTGTCGCGCGTGGAACACTGCGGCGCCAACTCGGGCCTGTCTGGTCGGACGACAGACGCCCCTAGTCCGCCGCCCGCAGGCCGCCTCTCATGGAGATCGCAGATCGTTTTGCACCCATCTCGGGCACCCGGTGCGTGTCCTGCGGGAGGGGAGAGAGGATACGGCTTCTCTCTCCCGCTCTGCCACCTCCTTTGCAGACATGACATCCTAGCAAAAAGAGGGTCGCCACAACATGTTTTTTTTCTTTTTTCCATACTTCTCTTTTAGTCGTCATCTCGGTAGTCACCCCCTTTCTAGCCAGTCCGTTCCTATCTTTCACACAGTCCATCCATCGTTTCTTTGGCCTTCCCCTACTCGTAGCCATCCACATCTATACTTAAAACTTTCCTCAAAATATTTTCTTCAATCCTGCGCGTCACATGCCTCTACATCATTTTGAGAAATTTAAAAAAATTGGTCTGGTCACTGTGACTCACCATCGCATCGACCCTGAGCCCCGTGGGCCCGCAGGCGTGCGGCTCCAGCATGTAGTACTGAGGCGAGCCGCTCACGCGCCACACCGCCACGGCGTACGGCGCGGACCACAGGATGCCGTGCGAGTACGCCTCGAAGAAACGCTCCAGCGCCGATCTAACCAAAAAAATATAACATTCATCTGGCTTTGACCCATGACCAGTGTTTGGACCCTAAACGGCTCAAAGCTATAGTTACCCACAAGGTTACAGTATAAGTGCCGCTTGAGGGCCTCCGCGGACGCAGCAGCAGCGCCAGCACAGTCCGCCGTGCTAGAAATATGAGATGGCGCAAGGGTATCGACACAGATTGCGTCCCACACCAGAGGCCTACCCACAGGGAGCGGTGCACCTACAGAACAGTAGTTTCACCAGTCTTCAAGTCCCATGTAACAGGTGGCGAGCCTAATGCCATCAACCGGGCATAAATCCAGACTCCGGGCTGCTGCTGAGAAATTTCAGACGGGAAAACTAAATTATATAAATTTTCTACAAACAAATGATTCTTGTGGATTCTTACCTGACGGTCATCTTACCGGGGTCCTTCTGCTCCAGCTTCCCACTGTATACTTCCTGTAACTCGTAGCGTACGTAGTTCACTCCTAACACGAAGCGTTGCAACACCTACGCAATAATACAGTGGTTTTGAGAAGGAAAAACGATTAAGCAAGCAATGGCAGAGATCTTCTCGTCGTCGTCGTCGTCGTCGTCGTTTCAGCCGATAGACGTCCACTGCTGGACATAGGCCTCCCCCAATTTTGGGAGGGTTTGCTATAATCGCCACGCTTGGCAGGCGGGTTGGCGATCGCAGTATGGTATGGTGGTGGAATACATAGAGAACGCTGCTGCCCATTCTCCGGTACGATCCTTAGTCGCCTTTTACGACACCCACGGGAAGTAATGGGTGGTGCTATTCTTTAAGTCCGGCACCACACAGACACCACACAGACAGACACAGAGGTCTTCTAGCAGGCAGTTAACAGCTGACAGGTGACGGACATGGGCTCGTCAACAGTCTACCTGGTCCACAGTGTACCTGATATAAATTATTACATAGCAAACAGTTCGGTTTCACAAGGGGTCGTTCAACTACTGATGCTGGTGTTGAACTTTTAGGACATATTTATAATGCATGGGAAGATAAATGCGATGCCTTGGGCATCTTTTGTGATTTGTCCAAGGCATTCGATTGCGTTCTTCACGAAACCTTAATCAGGAAACTCCGCCACTACGGGATCCGGAACACCGCTCTGGATCTTCTTAATTCATACTTGAGTAAAAGGATTCAGAGCGTTGACGTTAATGGTAAAAGATCATCCGGATCTATAGTAACAATGGGAGTCCCACAGGGCTCAATTCTTGGTCCTTTCTTGTTTCTAATTTATATTAATGACTTGCCGTACCTCATAAAGGATAATCATGATATAGTGTTGTTTGCAGATGACACTTCTCTTTTGTTTAAACTTAAACGTCAGCAGTTGGTTACTGACGATGTAAATAGCGCGATATCGAAAGTAGTCCACTGGTTCAATGTTAATAATTTGCTTCTAAACGAGAAAAAAACCAAATGCATTAACTTTACGCTACCCCACGTTAGGCAGGCGAAAACTAATGTGTTGATAAAGGGCGAGGAATTGAATCCTGAAGACAATACAGTATTCTTGGGCATAACTTTGGATGCTAAGCTTCAGTGGGGTCCACATATAGATAAATTATCCAAAAAGCTTAGTTCCGCAGCATACGCTGTTAGAAAAATTCGTAATTTAACTGATATAGAGACTGCCCGTTTAGTGTACTTTAGCTATTTTCATAGTGTAATGTCGTACGGTATTCTATTGTGGGGAAATGCCACCGATATTCAGACTATCTTTGTTTTGCAGAAGCGAGCTGTTCGATCAATTTATAAATTAAGTCCGAGACACTCTCTCAGAGACAAATTTAAAGAGATTAATGTAATGACTGTGCCTTCTCAGTATATTTATGAAAATCTTTTATATGCCCATATTTATTTATTTATTTATATTTAGCCTATTGTGTCCCACTGCTGGGCAAAGGCCTCCCCCATATCCTTCCAGACTCTTTTTTCTTGCGCCACCTCAAACCAGCCTTCTTGATGTGCATCTAGGTCATCTCGCCATATATATGCCCATAAAAACATAAAATTGTTTAAAAAATACAGTGATATCCATAATATAAATACTAGAAATAAACACAAATTTGTTGTACCTACAACAAGGCTCAAGAAAATAGGTGGGTCGTTCAGATGCCAAAGTATACGCTTTTATAATAAACTACCAAGCCAAGATCTAAGCCTTAATAAATTCAAATCATTCATTAAACGTAAGTTGTGCCAGAAAGCCTTTTATACCGTTAAAGATTATATTGAGGACAAAAAGGCTTGGGATTGAGCTGCTTCCAATTTCTGCATTTTGAATGTTTTTTTTTTATATACACATTGACATTATTATTATTTTTTTTTTATAAATATTGACATTTGCTTACTTTGTAAAGTATTATTTATTTTATTTATTGTGAATGTGAAGACGATGTGGGTCATTTTATTAATTTTATATTTTTTTTTATTACTCTCTCTGTTCTGTTAGTTTTATTTCTTGATCTTTGTCTGGCAGTTTGAGTAACTTATGTGGCCTACCCAAATGTCCTTTCTTTGGTATTGTTCGTCGAATCGTTGAGCTCCTTAAGTTTTGAGTTGAGCTGCACGATTTCTGACAAATGCGTGCACTGACTGGACAGGTCCTCTCAATCTGTGTGGTTCTTTCCTCAAAAGACCATCTCAGACATCGATTTACATGGTCTTCATATAACCTGACCAAGATTATGTCTGGACTTTAAAAGAGACTGTGACCTCTGAGTTTGTTTCGGCCTTTCTTCTCAGAGTAGTCAGATAGGAAACGCCGACCTCATCTAGTTGTAAAAAAACATGATTGACGTGTAAAAGTGTTTGTACAAACCTACTTACAAAATAAAATCATTTATCATTTATCATTTACCTGGTCCACAGTCTAGCTGGTCCACAGTCTACCTGGTTCACAGTCTACCTGGTCCACAGTCTACCTGGTTCACAGTCTACCTGGTCTACTGTGTACCTGGTCCACAGTCTACCTGGTCCACAGTCTACCTGGTCCACAGTCTACCTGGTTCACAGAATACCTGGTTCACAGTGTACCTGATTCACAGTCTACCTGGTTCACAGTCTAGCTGGTCCACAGTCTACCTGGTTCACAGTCTACCTGGTCCACAGTCTACCTGGTTCACAGTCTACCTGGTTCACAGTCTACCTGGTCTACTGTGTACCTGGTCCACAGTCTACCTGATTCAGTCTACCTGGTCCACAGTCTACCTGGTCCACAGTCTACCTGGTTCACAGAATACCTGGTTCACAGTGTACCTGATTCACAGTCTACCTGGTTCACAGTCTACCTGGTCCACAATCTACCTGGTCCACAGGTGTGCCACCTGGGTCACTACCTTACCTGTAGTGGTAGTAGAACATCTTCTCCCGGTCTGAACTCGTATCCCAAAGAGCCTAGCGAGGCAGTGAACAGCTGGCAAGCGACGGACATGACCTCGTCCACGGTCCGTCTGGTCCATAGGTGTGGCCGACGGACATGGGACATGGCGGCGCCCACGATGGCCGCGCTTGACGACTGCAGTAAGGCGTCGCGAGCGAATCTGGTAACAATGATTATTACGTCCATTGCAGGCGGATGTGTATAGTACAGTCAGGGTTTACCATCGTACTTCGTACGTTAATAAGGGTTTTCAAGAAAATTCATGCCACCAGTCGCCGCCACTGCTTCCATTTCGACAATGAATATTTAAACTAATAATAAAGCTAAAGACTTTTGTTTGTATGTTTGTTTGAACTCGCTAATCTCTGAAAGTACCGGTGGGTCAGATTTGAAAAAATATTTTTCCTTCCTCGAGGAAGCGCTATAACTCTTAGGAGACAAGCAAAAAGAAAAAAGTCAGAAAGAAAGCTGAGCAAAAATATATGAGCGTGATATGATGCGACGCGTAGTGGTGGGTGGGTCGGTGGAGCAAGAAATTTCTGAAGCAGAAAGAAGAGAGAAGCTAGTATAAAATATAATAATATGATGACGTTCATCATTCGTTCATCATTCAGTCGCGACTAAAGAAAATATAGGCGCTTTGACACTTGACAGGTGTCCGGACCTGACGTCTCAATGCTGCCATCTAGTAAACGTCATTTCAAAAAACCATACAAATGCTAAAGAATGACCGGTGTGATTTGAATATACGGACAATTTAGATTGATAGTCATTTGCATAACAAATAATTTCCGTGATTTTGCATTTAGTGCTAAACGAAATTGAAGTAAAATAAAACTGAAATGCTGTCCGTTGGTAAGCGCATCACTTGACTACTGGACCCATTTGACAACTTGTTGTTTTAAAATGTTCGTAATAGTCCGAATCAAGTTTTTATGTAAAGAAAATTGAGAAAAGTGTCCCGGAGGCATTTCAAATTCGGAAAAACTGAACGTCCTTTTTCTATGGGTTTATTTTTTTTTAACAAATTCATTGAAAGGACAGGAGAACGTCTGTTGGGTCGATCAGCTAGTAAATTTTCTTCTTCTTCGTGGCGCCTGGCACGATAAACTGAGATCTTGTTGGCCCAAAACTTCCCCACTTCCACGGCGTCCTCAATAGCAGCGCATAGCAGTCACTTTAGCTGCATGTTTTGGAATGGGATAGGAGGGACAGGAGATGGAGCATGATTTGCGACAGCTTCACAACCACACCCTTCTGCCGTTCCATCTAGGTAGCCTCGCTTTACCGTCTCCAGACACAAGTTTGAAGTTGTAACACAAACCTGGTAAAGTGGGGCCACCTCGGAGAATTGGCAGCTAGTAAACAAATAAATACTTGAGTGGATCCGGCGGCCGAGACCCGCGCAGTATGGTGCGGCCGCGCGCGGTTTCCACGAAGGCCGTGAGCACCTTCCACTCGTAGCCCTCGTCGGGCACGGCACCCTGCGGGGTCAACGGACTCGCCAGCTTCGAGAACTCCCAGAATACTTTCACTGCTGATATGGAGAACCTGAGGAAAAGAACTACGTCAGCAATAGCAGAGGCGATTAGCAATGACTTTCATTTTGACAGTTTAACAACATTCATTGCGTTAATTACGTTGTTAAGCAGACACATTTTTCGAACTTATGAAGCAATGCTTTAGCAACATCTTTCAACATGATTCAGATTGATATTGATAATGTGTTACGTAATTTGAGATGCTGATTTAGAACCAACGAGCGAATTGGTGAAACATTTTATCGAGCAAAGATGAACTCAAGGTAGAAAGAAATGTTACAGGTAAACACTCACTCACCGTTACCATGGCACTTTGGCAGAATCATAATAGGATAACATAATGGACAGTTAACTGTTAAGTTCATCATCATCATCATCATTTCAGCCGAAAAACGTCCACTGCTGGACATAGGCCTCCCCCAAAAGGGGGGGGTTTGCCATAATCGCCACGCTTTGCAGGCGGGTTGGCGATCGCAGTATGGTATGTTGGTGGAATGCATAGAGAACGCTGGTGCCCATTCTCCGGTACGCCCCTTAGTCGCCTTTTACGACACCCACGGGAAGTATCGTCGTCGTCGTCGTTTCAGCCGATAGACATCCACTGCTGGACATAAGCCTCCCCCAATTGGGGGGGGGGGGGGGTTTGCCATAATTGCCACGCTTGGCAGGCGGGTTGGCGATCGCAGTATGGTATGATGGTGGAATAAATAGAGAACGCTGCTGCCCATTCTCCGGTAAGTATGGGGTGGTGCTATTCTTTAAGTCCGACACCACACAGACCACTGTTAAGTTAATCGTATCAAATCCCATTGGTGAAAGATTTTTCAGTGTTTTTTTTTTGTCAGTGCTAAAATACCAATCAATCCAATCCGCAAAAAAGCAGCGCAGAAAAGCAGCGAAAAAAAAAGAAAAACACGGACTGCCTTCGCTATATTATGATTCATAATGTTATCGTTGTTGTCCCTGTATTTCACCCCGGACTTACTTGTTATCTCCAGGCCGCATGGTCCCGTCCACGTTCTCGCGGAAGGTGTCGGCCAGCTCGTTGATATCCGAGAACAGCACGAGCGTGGCGGCGCCGGCGGGGCTGGCGCGGCCGGCGGGCCCCACGGCGTGCGGCTCCAGCATGCAGTACGACGCTTCGTCGGCGCCCTTCCATATCGCCACGCAGTAGCCTTTCGAGCAGAGGACGCCATGTTTGTGCTGGAATAAATGGAACACTCAATAACGTATAACATAACACCGCGCCTGTATACCCCGAAGAGATAGGCAGAGAGTTTATAAGCACCAGTACGGTTTCACCAAAGGGAAAGTACTAGTACTTTCAGTACAATTGACGGCAGTGTCACCCTAATAAGGAACATTTTTCACGCCTGAGAAGAAATACAAGATGCCATTGGAATCTTTTGCGACCTCCCTAAGGCGTTCCATTGCGTAAACCATGAGACACTTCTGATGAAACTAGAGCACTATAGGATTAGGAATACAGCACTTGACTTGCTAAATCATACCTGAAAGATACAAAGGTTAAAGTTTAAATAAGACGGCATAAACTCATTCGGGCGTTCCTCAAGGTTCGATATTGGGTCCGTTCCTCATTTTAGTTTACATTAATTATTTACCCCAATTACATTGATCTTTAAAACAGACAAACGGCACCAAATCTTGACGACGTTTAAGTCCTATGTAATAGGGGGCGAGCCTATAGCCATCAACCGGGCACAAATTGAAACTCCGGGCTAATACTGAGAAATTCTAGATGGACAAACCCAATAAACACACACTTTGCCTGACCTGGGAATCGAACCCAGGACCTCATGCTCAGCAGTAGCGCTTGCGACCAATAGACCAATGAGGCATTCAATCTTGCAATGCAGAAGAATTACTTAACTAGCGACCAGCTCCTGTTTGCACGGTCTTTAAGACTTGAAAAATCATCGAGATTTCTATACGTATATACATAACTTTAATCTATACTAATATTAAAAATATTATAAAGAGACAAAATTTGTTTGCTTATTTGTATGTAGGAGGAACTACCAGTCGTATTAGAAAAATTGTTTTTGCATTTGATAGCCCAATTTTTGAGGGCTATTTAATATCACGCTATGACCAATAGGAGCCGAGCAAAAAGATACAAAGTCAGAAAGAACGCTAAGCGAAAACGAAGTGATAGTGGCCGGTGAGGCGGCGGGGTGGGTCATTGGAACAAGAAATTTAACGCGGACGAAATCGCGGGCAGAAGCTATACACATAAACAGACAGCAGAATTTGTTGCGTATTTTTAAAGAACAACGCGGTCATAGTCAGACACGAAAAGAGTCTGTGTTACAATATTTAGAAAAGACAGAGATTAGATAAGAGATTATAAAGACTTATATCCACGAAGTAGTCGTTTTCTAATATTTATAGAAGCTTACCGTCTGGAAGAACGTGTTAAGTGCTTTCTTGATGCTGTTGATACTGCCGGTCTCTCCTGCCTTGATGTCACCACCGACCACGTCGGGCTCGATTTCTAACTTTATCTGTAAACATAAAACACAATACAGTAAGAATAAGAAATATCATACCGGAAGACGTAGCGATGGAAGGAAGGTAAGGCGGACCGATGACCTTGTGAAGGCCGCAGGAATCCAGATTAGATCAGAAGTACCAGAACCTGTCGCCTTGGGGGAAGTCTAATGTCCAGCAGTGAAATTATGATCAATCAATCAACTTAAGGCCTACGCAGACCGGGACGGCATGGCAAGGCAAATTTTGCCGTCATTCAGCGCACACTAGCCGCTTCGATACCGCGGCATTCCAGCGGCTTCCCCGCTTCTCTACCCCCGCCGCCTCACCACGCGGTATGTCACAACAAGCGCCGGAGTCCTTGGCATGCCGTTGCCTACCGCAGGTCGCCACGGCATCCCACTGCGGTAGCCCGTGACACGTCTTTCAATGCCGTGCAATGAAATCTCTTTCGATGCCACGGCATCATTTTAAAGCATAGCAATTTATGTCGTATTTCTATATCGATAAGTTTGAATGTCCATTAGTAAAGATTTAAATCCCTTGCCATGCCGTCCCGGTCTGCGTAGGCCTTTAGCCTAACACAGTCCACGGCTGGACATAGGTCTCCCCCAGACTGTGCCACGATACCCTGTCCTCCGTCTTCCGCAACCAGTATGTCCCTCTGCGCCACCTCTTTAAGGTCGTCGGCGTCGGTCCATCTCCACTCCAGGACTCGTCTGCTCCACCAGCCATCGGTCCTTCGACAAACATGGCCAGCCCACTGCCACTTCAGTTTGCTTACTCTGCAAGCTGTGTCGGTTACTCCGATTCTTTTTCATTCAAGATTGTATCCTTCAAAGAAATTCCAACCTTAGCCCGCCCCAGACAGCGCTGAGCAACCTTGATAACTCACATCACATTGTCTTTATCTCTCTGGTCTATCTCACTTACATTAAAGTTGGTGACATGGAAGTTTTCCACCATCTCAGCCGGTTTCAACTTGGGCGGATGACTCGCCCGTCCGATGGACATGGTGTACAGCCGGTCGCCATACTTCAGTATGGCGTCGAGGAGCTCTGGCTTCCAGAACTGGTAGGGCTCTATGTGTTCCACTACTATGCTCATTACTGCGTTGGCTGCATCCTGCGGGAAGAATAGAGGTGATCATAAAAAATTAAATACTTATGCTAGCTCAACTGTGGCTAAGGAGACGCAATTGAATTTCTATTTTGACGAATCAAATGAGCGGATGCTATTGGAGGGCTAAAAAATCTGCGTTAAAACTTAAAGTACAGTTAAACCAGAAAAAGTATGTGCTTCGTTAATCTTTGTGTTTCTTAATTAGCACGAACATCGCACCACAAAATAAGTCACACCCAGTTATAAGCAGTACAGCTAGAAGAGCGGTACACAACACGTAACGGCTGCAGTGACGGCCGTCACGAAAATGATGGCAGCGGAGCTTAACTTTACGATGTCAAAAAACGTTATCTAGGAAAACACGTACACAATAACGTTTCAATTATGTCCTTCGCCCGTAAATTGCAGACGCTATGTGGCGGCCACCGCTCTTCTAGGAAGCCATAGCTATACCCCAGTGGCGTAGCGTGCCTTGGAGGGGGCCCTGTATCAAAATTAGTTGAAGGGCCGAAATGAAGGGTAAATATTTCTCACAAAAGAATCAAAAATGCTTGCATTCAATTAAAACAAATATTTATTGATTATTTATAAGTTATCGCTTCCTCCTAGAAACTGAGCTAGCCAAACAATTCAAATTAAATATACACTTTTCTTGCCTTTTTTTCGGCAAATTGATTTATTAAATTTTAATCATCTATAGCTGAAGACGAATTCAGTTTTTCTAAAATTTCTGCCTCTATAAGCACCTAATACAGTTTTTTAAATGTTTTTTTCCCGGGAACATTGTGGATAACATTTTACTCATTTTTGCTTACACACTTTAGGGGCATCTGAAGCCCGGCGGCCCCGTATCATTGATATGGCTGATACGGTGGTAGCTACGCCCCCGCTATACTCACCTATGCAAAGGTTTTTTTTTTTTTTTGCGGATGGGAAATCATCAAATGACTCCTCCCGCTCTGGGTGGAGCGGAAGGGAGTGTCAGACTCTTACTGACTAAAACCCACCCGTGTTCCTTCCTTGGCCCTTTATGTTCCGGGCCAGCGGTAACCCTTTCGGACAATCCCGCTGACCCGGCAGGCTTCGGCCCTAAGGGGCCCCTCCCCGATGCTGACATCTCTTTGAGGCGCGCGTGGAACACGTACGCGCCGTCCGGCACGGGCCCGGTCCTGATCGGACGGTGAGCTACCCATTACTCTCCGCCCGCAGGCCCGCGCCTACGATGTGAACACTTTCTGTGATTTGAAAACTTTCAAAAGCATAAAAGACTTGGCAGTACAAACCTGGTTGTCCCTGTTGGGCTGGTCCAAAAAGTAGTTCTCGTGCTGCGCGAGGCGCGCGCGCACTGAGGCGGTGGAGCGGGTGAGGCGCTCCATGTACTTGCCCATCGCTCCTTCTTCGATAGCTGGGACCAGCTCCTCTTCAGCGGCTGTATGATGAACCATAATATCTCAGGTTATAGTAATAGTAGTACTACCAGAAATAAATACGTAAATACAGTTAAACCAAAATAATTATGCGCTTCGTTAATCTTCGGGTTTCCAAATTGGTACGAACGTCGCCTCACAGAGACAAAGCTGATAATATTTGTACTACCGCGTAGTGCAAGACATGTCATTGCGCGTTTCTAAAGGTGCAGGTTGATCTAAGGAAAGAAACTGTCACAATGTTTTACCTGTTTCTTTATTTGTGAGCGCTTAAGTTAGTATAGGGCTATTTTATCCGCACTGATCGGTACCGGCTTGTCTTTACTGGGACCCCACGTCTTTATGTAAGCACCCTTAGAATCCTTATTTTCTGTCGGATTACATACTCCGGTCACAAACCATGATTTAAATTGTCTCACAAAAGTGTATAAGAATTGCATAGAGTTGTTAGTTACAGTGAAAGTCTGACACGCCCTCCCGCTCCGCCCATAGCGGGAGAAGTTATTTGACCTTTGTGTGTTTCAACACTTTCAACGGCTCTTCTAGTTGCGCGGTAAACTCTGCTTGCGAGATGCAGGATTTTTGCGTGACGTCAGTATTAGGCGTAGTTCCTATGCGGTGTAAATGCCAAAATCATTTTATACTCATGGTAATGAAAACGAAACATTTACGTCTGTGGTTATAACAGCTCTATATTAGATCTCATCACCGAGCGTTTTTCCGATAACAGACGATAATTCTCGAAGCGCAACTCTTCTTGGGATATCTGTACGCTTTAAGTAACTCCCATAAATATAAATAGGTACTAACGTCCGCCGCCTTCCTCTTCTCCCTCAACCTTCTCCTTGGCGCCCGGCGCCCCTCTCTTCTCCTTCAAAGAACTAGTGAGCTCGTTGGTGACCGTCACTGGGTATAACTTGTAAGGAGCTATAGCTTGCTTGCCGTCCAAATTGCCTTGACGCACTGTGGAGTTACAATCAAGCATTAATTCGTTACATGCGAATGTTAGGACTACGTGGTTCATTGTTATCGTACCTCAAAAGGAGAATACGGAACCCTTATAGGATCCGGAACGTATCAATCAAGTTGAAATGAATATCAAATACGTAAGTCCCTTCGAGCTCTAAAAGAACAAGCTTCTAAGTCAACGCAATAAAAAATACGGCCATTATAAACGACATTTTTTTCAAATAAAACTTTTCGGTAATACTCACCAAGTTTGTCGATAAACTCTCCAGGACTGGCAGCCATAATGAGCACGGGACACGACTCCGGCGGCACAAACTCCGGTTCAGGCTCCGGTTTCTCCTCACCCTCTGAAATATAACAGGCGTTAGCATGCTCAAATGTAGGAAAAAGCTGCTGCTAGAGTGAGATAGAGCTCGCATCTTGTTAATCGCTGGCGGTGGTCAAGTGAATAAGATAGACAATCCATCGGTTCCAGGGTATATACACGTCCAGAATCCGGGCTTCTTCTGAGTTTCTATTATAAAAATCACAATAACACTTGCCCCACTTGGGAATAGAACCCAGGACCTCATGGTTAGCAGGAACGAAGACCAACGAAGCAGTGAAATTTAATCAGCGTAACACACTAATATTATAAAGGCGAAAGTTTGTGAGTGTATGAAGGTGTGTTTATATGTTTGTTACTTCTTCACGCTCAAACGGCTGGACCAATTTTGGTAAAATTTTGTATGGAGGTAGCTGATACCCTGGATTAACATATAGGCTTATGCGGGTGAAACCGCGGGACGCAGCTAGTATTAAATAAATAAATGAGGTACCCACCGCCTGCTTCCATGTCTTCGTCTAGATCTCCGGCACTCTCGCCCGTCATCTCGTCCCTCAGGCGCTGCAGACGTAGTTCATCACCTGCATGCATGGTCATGAAATTATTAAATTACTACTTGACAGAAAGCTGTCCTGACCAAATTTTTTTTTCATGTTTTTGACATAGTTTTTTTACAAGACTTGCCGAAAACTAGTAGCACAACTTGTGTAATACGTATGTACAGATGCCAGCACATCAAGCTACCCGAAACTGTCAAATTTTCCCAATCAACTTTGAACCTTATGCTTTAGGGATAAAGGTGAAAATCTATTAAAGAAATTTGACATATTGTAGTAACTTGATGTGCTGGCGTTTGTACAGTAACGTGGAGTTAGGCCGATAATTAATAATCCCTGTCTCTATCTTGCGCTTGCAGTGACTGTGGTACCACGGTGACAGACGCTTAGCCAAAGGACGAGCTAGATCGCTTTTGCCAATCTCGGCCTTAAAGGCCTTAAACGATTCTTCATCTGTTGTCGATTCGTCCTAATTTAATTCTATAACATTCTATTTCATTCCATTCCACTATATGCGTGGAGTAATGCGTGTGAAGACCAACTGGACTTTGAGGGTCGAGAAGTTGGAGTCGCGTCACAACACGAACTTCGAGTCGTTCGTGGTGCTTATTCTGACACATCATCTCGAGGAGTTCCTCAAGGAAGAGTTCTGGCCGAAGGGTATTATGTACTGCCGGTTTCGTGGCCGGCTATATGACACCAGTCAGCGAAACACGACGCAGACACTTCGAGTGCGTTAGTTTTTAGTGTAAATATAATGTTGTAAATATGTAAAAAAAAAAAAAAATATCCTACTTCCTTTCATTCTACCCCATTCCATTTCATTTCATTCCACTCCATCCCATTTCATTATATTCTAGTCCACTCCACTATCCCATTTCATTCGAGTTTTTTCCATTCTATTTCACTCCAGTCCCATCCAACAAGTAACTAAGTCATCACTCACCCTTCTTAATCCTCTGCGGAGTAAGCAGTCCCTTGGTGAGCGTGGGCGCAGGGTCGAAGGCCACGACCTTCCCCCCGGCCGACATCCACAGGCCGAGCTGGTGGTAGTCTCCCACGAGGAGAGATATGGTTGTCGGCTTCGTGGTGTCGTACCACATCTTGAAGAGGTAGTCCTTCATATCTGGTAGGATGGAAGTCGGGTTAAAATATCAACTGCCAAATACAAGGTGAAATTTAAATAACTTTAAACCTGAAAAGGTTTCAATCATTATTCTGAACAACTTTTAATCATTTGAGACCAACACAGAAATCGCAAAAGTTTGCAAAACACGACACAATGTTGCGAATTTTTTGCTGATTTTTTCATACGAACCGCTTGTCATCGTCGCTTCGTCGTTTCAGCCGATAGACGTCCACTGCTGGACATAGGCCTCCCCCAATTTTGGGGGGGGGGGGGGGGGGGGGGGGTTTTGCCATAATCGCCACGCTTGGCAGGCGGGTTGGCGATCGCAGTATGGTATGATGGTGGAATAAATAGAGAACGCTGCTGCCCATTCTCCGGTAAGACCCTTAGTCGCCTTTTACGACAACCACGGGAAGTAAGGGATGGTGCAATTCTTAAAGTCCGGCACCACACAGACAATCGTCGCTTAAAGGAATAAAAAAACCGGGCAACCGGGGACTCGCGCACCGAGGGTTCCGGACGGATAGTTGGGCAAACTTCATCTAAAACTATTCCAAATTTCAAGTTGATATCATTAGTAGTGCTCGAGATATCCAGCTGTGACAGACAGGCTGACAGACAGACAGACAGACAGACTAAGTCTCACCATAAGGGTTCCATTTTACCATTTTGGTACGGAACCCTAAAAAGCACATTGAATTCATACAAATAAATATCATTTTTGTATGAAACACTACTGTACTTGTCTGTCGCTTCGCTACTGTCTAACACCTGCACCCTAATTGCGTACACACTGTCAATCTCAATTTGAATCATTTTGAAGGATAAAGCTTATCCATTGCTTCATATATTCGAAAAAATTGTCAGCTCAAGAACGTAAATAACGCAATGAATGTTGTTGAACTGTCAAAATAAAAGCTATTGCTGCTGATAGTGTGTTACGCAATAACCCCGCAGATTATGTTGTTCGTCTTTTTATTTTACTTTTTGTTATTAAGGGTCCCCTATCAGTTTCGCGGACTAAAAACAGAAAAAATCATTTTTTTTTTCAGCGCAAATTTCTCAATATCCTTAAGTTATCTAGTTTTTTTAAAAATACACAAGTATTTATCACCTATCTATCTAGTAAGTGTATGAAATTAAGTTTTGATAACTACTTAACATAAATTCCAAAATAAAAAAACTAACACGTTTTTACGTAATCACGAAACACCAAGTTTTTCGATTGCTTTTTTAGCTAACTGGTAGCAAATAACAACCTGAAAAAAAAAACCTAAATATATAATAAAAATACTTGTGTATTTTTAAAAAAAGTAGATAACTTAAGGATATTGAGAAATTTGCGCTGAAAAAAACTGATTTTTCTGTTTTTTGTCCGCGAAACTGATAGGGACCCTTAAGAGCGTTTACGCCGAACGGCATTTCATACAAACTTTCAAGCCCTTTTTTTTCGAAGTGAATGAACCGATTTTAATGAAACTTCGTACGTATAAGCAAAATACAAAGGTCTAAAAAGTTAGTAGAGAACATTTTCGAAAAATAGTGTTACAGCGAAATTAGACCGATTTCTTTTCGACTTTCCATAGAAACAGATATTTCCAGTTATCTTTTTTTATATAAGACATTTCGAACATTTTCTCTACTAACTTTTTAGACCTTTGTATCCTGCTTATGCTTAGGAAATTTCATTAAAATCCGTTCATTAATTTCGAAAAACAAGGGCTTGAAAATTTGTATGAAATGCCGTACGGCGTAAACGCTCTTAAGTTTAAGAAGTATTTTGCCATAAAATTGTTAAGTTCTAGGATTTAGTTTAGTTTTGTTGATATTATGTGTGATCTTTTATTTCTAAGATTGCTGGTAAACCTGTAATTGGCCACTGTGTAAGACCGAGACTTTTGTGATCTGAGGGGCTATTCTGTAAAAATCTCACCGTGAAAACTAAGGTGAAGTGAGCGTGGAGTGAGCTGTCAATAGTGTAAATTCCTAGCAAAAACAAACTCACCTCACCTAAGTTTTCACGGTGAGATTTTTACAGAATCGACCGGCTGTAGTACTTAAGATTAAATTATACATAGAAGCTGTTGGTGTACCTTAATAAATAAATTAAAAAAAATCCGAATTTAGACAATTTGGAGTTAAGAGAAGTTGTTGAATTCTACTTCAGCATTACTCTTGATGATTACTTCAACCTAGATCGTGAATTTCGAGATCTTTATTATTATAATTTATTTTGTAATTTTACGTTCGCGAATCGGCAAACGTAAATTAAGACGCCCTCAGGCAGGTGGAGCGACCGTCGCTGGGTGGCTGGTAGCACCTGGATGAGAGTTGCAGAGAATCGAGCCGAATGGCGTGCACTTAAAAGAGGCCTATGTCCACTGTAGGTTGATGATGATGACAAAACATTTTATTGCAAAGAAATTCGAAAATTTCGAGGACTTTCTCAATCGTAATACTGAAGCAGTTTGACAAATTCTCAACTTCAAATTCTCAAAGCCGAAACCTGATGAAAGTTTCGTATTTAACAATTTCTTTTGACTCACGTTTAAATTCCACTTTCTCCTCTTCTTCACCTTCTCCCAGGCCTTCTTTTCCACCGCCCTCTCCTTCTCCTTCCTGAGAACAACATAACATATTATCGCACCTGTATTTTACTGTATTTTCTCTGCTTCTTACTTCGCCTGTATACCCAAAGAGTTAGGCAGTCATAGTAGATACACCCACATTTGGACGGCGCAACAGGTTTTTTTTCTTCCATTCTCCCGTGTTTTTTTTGACGTGAATCGTTCGTGAATACGTCTTTAAAATTGCTTCTATAGTGGGACGCAAGTCAAGAAAACCAATGATAACAAAATCGGGGGATACAGTTTGGTGTTGCAGCTTCATGTTTATCATCTCCATCCTAAATTCAATTACACCATTGGATAGCTATAGGATCAAAGAATTATGCCAAGTGAGGATTGTGACGCATCGTGCGCAGTGAAGGAGGAAGTGCCGCCAATTTGAGGTCATTTTGCTGGTCATCGAGATTTCAACTTAGTATAACTTTTGACTCTGAAAAGCTACGACGTTCGTTTAAGGTTCGTTAAAGTTTCAATCGTCAGCTCTCGTCAAAATCTACCGATTGTATACAAAACATTAGTGTAAAATAGTGACAGTAAATATAATGTTGATGTTAAAATAAAAAGAAAAATAATAAGTATTAAAAATATATAATGGCGCCGATTCTGTTGTGCACAAACTAAACTAAATTTAAGTTCATGCATCTTTTTCTTTCTACTCCTATAAAAAAGGACAGGAGATAAATATTAGTTTAGTCCTGTCAAATTAAGAAACTCCATAGACAACTTAGACGAGATTAAAAAAATGGCTATTAAAAGTACGTCAATTTACGTCAGGCGCTGACTAATTTGACAGGACCAAACTAAAATTTATATTCTGTCCTTTTCCTAATGAAATAGAAAGAAAAAGATGCACTGAACTTAAATTTAGTTTAGTTTGTGAACAACAGAATCGGCACCAATGTCGGCCAATACGCGTCAAAAAGCTAAATATAGAAATCGTATACGGTTGGAAAGGGCTACTCAAGAGCAATCGAATGGTACCAATAAAACACCATATGACCGAGACAAGCAGTGCCGGGAACGTAAAAGAAGGAGCGGCCGAGCGGATCAACCCCTTTACGTAAACGTATTCACGTACACAAACGGCCGTGTCCATGACACAGCCACAACCCATTTTTTTTTTTGGAAAACGGGTTAAGTCTCATAAAAAAAACATTTACTCACTCCTGGAACCTCATCCGGCAGTCGTAGAGGCAGTCGCATGGGCTCGCCCAGCTCGATCGAGAAGGTGTTGGCTCCCATCTCGAACTTCTCTGAGAGGTCATCTATGGTGATCTCCTTGCGGCCCGTTTTCTTTAGGTGGTTCAGGTAGTAGTCACCGGCGGCGTCTTTGGGAATACAGTTTATAGCTATCAGTATTTATCTATCTTTAATTATCTTAGCTTAACTTTAGATGTAAATGCGAAAATATGTTGTCGTTTGTCTTTGACGCAGCAATAGAGCAAGGACAAGACATGACTTTTTGTACACTAAGTTTAAATTTAAGGTGATAGGATCCCTTTTTATTTAGATATAAATGCATGGTTCTTGTGAGATAGACCACGCGGGGGCAAAGCTGCGGGTAAGAGCAGTAGCACCTTAATTGCGTAACACACTTTCAAGCACAATCTGAATGATTTTGAAGGATATTGCTAATCCATTGCTTCGTATGTTCGAAAAATGTGTCTGCTTAAAAACGTAAATACATTATACGTATGGCGTGAAAAGGCTAACAAACAAACAAACTTACTTTTGCATTTATAATATTAGTTAGGATGCTTGATATTTAAACGTACCCAGGATGTTGAACATATGATCTTGGTGCATGTGTGGCGGCGGCACCGACTCCGACGCCGCGGTGAAGGCGGCCGCCGCCGCCAGCCCCAGCGTGCGCCCCGCCATGTCGCTGTCCTGCGGGAGGCCACGGGTTACCTATCACTATGGCATATGCCTAATCATCCTATTGTAGTGGTATCTACAGTGTCACATGAGAACAACGTGTCTTACTGACGTCACGCAAAATCCTGCATCTCGCAAGCAGAGTTTACCGCGCAACTCGCATTATACAACGACCCGACAAAAAATCATCGGGCAGTTGCCGCCAGACATGACACCCGTCTGGCGGAGGATCCTTCCTTTTCTATGGAGGTTGACTCAGGTTGAGTGAACTTTACACCCTGTTCCTCATACTTATACTATAATGCTCCCACTGCTGGGACACAGGCCTCCTCTCTGTGAGAGGGAGTCCGGAGTGGGCCGTAATCCACCGTCACAAGTCTTCGAATTTTTGGTTCTAGGACATGCCGGTTTCTTCACGATGTTTTCCTTGACCGTTTTGAGAGCAGTGGTGATGAAACAATTTACACAAAGACTCCTTTCTGGGTTCAAACCTACGACCTACAAATTCGTAAGTCACAGTCGTTACCACTTCGCCACCACTGCTCTACCTATTTGAATGGTATGCGAAAAATCTGGTGACGATTCTCGCGAAGACATTCTCGCCTCTCAACTGTCGAGGAACTCACCGCGTATAAAAAAGGCTTGAATAAATGAGATTTTCCATTGGAACCTGAAACTGTGACTTACATCAATGCCACACTTCTCAGCCGCCTTGCCCATGGCCGCGTGCTCACCGCGCGGGCCCATCATGATGGCGGCCGTGCCCTTGTTGATCCATTCGTATTGTTTGCTCTGAAATCAAGATTGTTTTATTGACTTATTTATTAAATACATAGATAGTTTAACTATTTATTCAGTGCACACAAAAGACAAAGCACAATTAAATGCTAACAAATTAAGAATGAGATATAAGAGATGGTATGGAGATAGAGATAAGGGATGGTGCTATCGGTCATGTATAGCTCCGTCTCCCTCTTACAATGGAATTATGATGACATGATACCGTCACAATATGGCACCAGGAACGTAAGTTGCCCCGACTTTAAGGCTTAGGTTACAAGTTTTCATTTTCTGCTCCGAGTTATGGTTCAGCCGCAGCAAGAAGCCTGCCGGGTCAGCGGGACTGTCCGAAAGGGACAAGCTGCCCCGGAACATAAAGGGCTAAGGAAGAAACACGGGTGAGTTTTAGTCAGTAAGAGTCTGACACTCTCTTAGCTCTCCACCCAGAGCGGGAGGGGCCACTTGATGATTTCCCAGCACCAAAAAAAAAACCGCAGCAAGAAAGCAGACTTCAATTTTTGAATCACGGGCGTTGAAACAACTTCAGACGTGGCCGACTCGAGGGCTGGGATTTGCGTCGTCTTCTGCGCCAGCGAGACGGAGGGTTGCACTGGTTCCCCTTGGTATATACATTAGTTACCTCAAGCTTAGTCTCGGGCGCGCCTATGTCCGGGTTGAGCTTGGTCGCTGTGATGGCGACAGGCGAGATGTTGAAGCTGTCGTCACTGCCGGGTGCCAGGTTGCTGAGCAGCACGTCGCCCAGCTCCCCCACGCTGCCCTTGATGCGCACCAGGCACGCCGTGGCGAGCGGCTCGCCCGAGGGCAGGCCTGTCCAGACATACATTATTGGTTTTAGAATGCCAATAAATACCAACGGAGGTTTGTATTTTGACGTGAAAACGTCTTTTCGCTCGATGGTAAGTTCAATATTTCAGACTTTGTTCTAGAGTAATGCTTGAGCATTCCAAATATAAGTCATTTTTATAACAATTTTGAGGCAAGATATAATTTGCCTAAGACGTCACACTGCGAGGACACCCACGCATTCGCAGGACCCTCCATTTTTTACTTACAAAACTTAAAAAAAAACATAAAAAATCGTCATGTTATCAATCGGTGGCGCCATTTCATCGATACGTAAGCATTACGAGAACATTAGGAGGTTTCAACGGCAGTAGACTAAGTAAGAAGGACCCCTCTATAAAGGTGAGGGTTTTATTAGAACTGTAACATCCGCGCTCGATCTGAGAGAGCGAAGCGAGCATATCACGGCAGTGTCTGGTTAAAGGCTTGCACCGATCAGCCAGAGATTATTACAGCTCGGAACCTTCCTCATTAAGGCAGGTTAGATTAGAACTGTGAATACTTTTTACGTGCCAAGTAAGTGGAGCGCGCTTACCCAATAGATGAGCGAAGCGAGCGATCTCTCGATAGTGGGAGTAAAGCGAGCCCATCTTCAATACAAGTGAGTCAACCGCGCTTACACATAAAATGGGCAAGCGTAGCAAGCTTTCTCACAAGAAAAGCGAAAGGAGCGAGCACAGTTTTTTTGACGAGCTACCTAAGCGAGCCCTATGACTCTATGACTGAGCAAAGCGCGTTTTCTCAAACAATGAGCGAGCCCCTCATCACAATACCAGCACGTGGAGCAAGCCTAGCAATTATAAATACGAGCGAGCGAAGTGAGCTCAACTACCCCAGGAATGGGTGAAGCACGCTTTCACATGTGAAGAGCGAGCGAAGCGAGACCCCATTACAGGAAAAGCCAACGTAGCGAACACACTTTCAAAACTAGTGAGGGCCACTCACTGCGCTCAGAAGCCAGTTTACTCCGCTTGTTAGTAATCGTTCACTTCTGGCTCACTGTGCTCGGTTCGATTAAAGAATATGCTTGTCTGGTTCTCGCTTGTCTTGTGGAAGGCTCACTTCCCTCGCCCATTGCTTGAATTGGCGCGCTCTGCTCAGTCCTATCGTCTGTGGGCTCACTTCGCTCGCTGGTCACGAAACTGTGCTCGCTACACTGGGTTGAGTTAGAAAATCCCATCGTTAAGTCAGCTTAGCTAGATGTTTATGTGACCACCTTTCATTCGTTGGGAAAGAGTAAGCTTGGCGTGATAGTGGCTGGCAAAGTGCTAACACTGACTGTTTAGGGAACTCCTCTCACTAGGTTAGGTCAGGTTACAGTTGTGACCAAAGGTTTTCACGAAAACGGCACAGACTAACTGCGCCTACCTAATTTTTGCTAAGTTGTTACTGTCAGTTGGTACTACACTTACACCGTCATCCGTCTGCTTCTTTGTCTAAATGTTTGTCTGTCTACTTGCCTGACTGGCCTGTTTTCGGTTGGAATCTACGACCTACAACTAGTAATTCGCAGCCGTTACAATAATAGCCTCCCGACCGACTTCGGTCAGGTACGCAGGAGGTATTATAAAGCACAAGTGTGTGTGTAAACACAGGTGCACTCCCTGTTCCTTTACTCTCATAGTCCTCAGGGACGGCCAACCGACACTCGCGGGGAGGGTTCAGGCGCAGGACCAACGGCGACAAGTGCGCACCAAGGCACGGGAGTATTAAACCGCCAACTTCCAAACTCCGGACTAAGAAATTCTTAATGGAAAATCCAATTCACACTTTGTCTAACCTGGGAATCGAATCCAGGTCTAATCACTCAGCAGTCGCGCTTGCACCCACGAGACCAACGAGGCAGTTACCACTGGGCCAACACTGTATACTTGAGTGAGTCCAACGAAAGAAACATTGTGGTGTACACTAAGCAACACAGTGTCGCTCAGTACCGCGCACAAGGGGCCTAAAAAGGTCACTTTGGCAGAATCATAAAAGGATAACATTATGAATCGTAATATGGCGAATACAGTTCGTGTTTTTCTTTTTTTCGCTGCACTACGTAGGTATAATCAAAGAGATTGGGATTTGATTTGGATTGGACTGATTGGTATTTTAGCACAGACCAAAAAAAAATAACTGAAAAATCCTACACCAATGGGATTTGATACGATTAACTTAACATTTAACTGTCCATTATGATTCATAATGTTATCCTTTTATGATTCTGCCAAAGTGGCCTTTTAGGTAATGCTCACCATTCTCATCGCAGCCATGAGGATCAAAGAAGAAGTAGTGTCCTCCATGCTTCCAGATGGCGACGGAGGCGCCGCGCGCGGTGAACACGCCGTGCGTGTGCTCCTTGAAGAACTGGCGCAACACTGACTTCAGGCCCGGCGCGCCCGTGCCGGCCTCGGGGTTCAGGGTACCTGGGAGGGGGTAATTTTACGATACACAACGTAGACAGAGTAATCTATAGACTCATGGTATCCGTGTCACCGAGAGGGACAAAAAATCCGGCAATCTTCATCATACTATTATTCCATTCATAAACGTCAAACTTGTTGTGCACATTAATGTGCTTAGCCGACACGCAGTAAGGGACAGAAATATTCTTACTCCGACTCTTTTCTTTGCTAGTGACGTTAATATATTTCTCTTTTTCTTGTGCGGATGGAAAAGAAGATATGCAGCAGTCTATAGTTTACTCTGTCTACGATACACAATTATCTCAAAATTATTGTGACAAATTGCCAAACGTAAGGAAACTGCTGTGGTTGGTTGGATTATTTATCAATAGCCAATCGCAGCAGTTTGGCGCGCCGAATGCATAACCTCCTTTTTTTTTACCCGACTGCGCGACGCAAAGAAGTGGTAATGTGTTCATCAGCCTATGTATGTATGTATGTATGTATGTTTATATGTTCCTTTGAAGCACTATACAGACCAAACGCCTGGGCCGATTTTTATGATTCACACGTTAATCGATTCCTCTTAATCCGGCGAGTGTCACTAAAGACATGACGTTAGTGAAAATTAAATATGGCGACTACTGGACGCCATATTAATTTTTTTTTTTAATTGTTTTTTCAAAACCTATCGAGTGGGGTATCAAAATAAAGGGTTTTAAAAGGGGATTACAAAAATATATACAACATATATACTTAAAAGCAATTCGAAGTGACAAATCGCAAAAAAACGCCTACCAAGAACTAAAGCGTCTGCCAAATCTTTCAAATTTGTAAACTAAAAAGCTGGAAATAAAAAAAGTTATTTAAAAAAATCAAAAAACCCGACTGCGGTAAAAAACTTAGGTAAGTTAAAAGAAACTGAAAAGCTAAAAACAAGCCCATTTTAAATTAAATAAAAGTTGGAAGCAGGCGGGACCCATTTGAATTTGAAAATACAATAAAAATGATGTGGGTCCCGCCTGCTTCCAACTTTTATTTAATTGGGCTTGTTTTTAGCTTTTCAGTTTCTTTTAACTTACCTAAGTTTTTTACCGCAGTCGGGTTTTTAGATTTTTTTAAATAACTTTTTTTATTTACTCTGTTAAAAATACAACACGATCTATTAATCCTATCAATCCTTTGGTATTTAATAACATTTTTTATTTTTATACGTGAAAAACAAAAACTAATAACTTCCAGTATACCTATAATAAGGCGTCGTTTACTCTACACTATAGACAAACTGTCACATGACGTCGTCGTGCGGGTAGTGAGAACGCCTCTTGAGCTCAAAGCATACACGGGTTATTTTTTCACTCACACTGGTGAGCTTAGCACCTGGACTGGCCTGGCCTGCACCTGGCCTGACCTGGCCTGGCCTGGTCTGCACGTGACCTGGCCTGGTTTGGCCTGGAGGCCTGGTGAAGCTGTTGGCCTCGATGTTGAGCCAAGCATTGAGAATCCGAAAAAATACATTCCAGTAATAAAGTCAAAAAAGCACTGTTGGATTTTCAACACTCGGCTTTAAACAGTGCGTTGAAAATCCAGTGTACGACAAGAATCACTCGTGGGTACGTAACAGTGCAAAAAAAAATCGATTCCAAGATTCACAGTCAAAGATAAAGTAGTTTAATTCTTCATTTACCAGTGAACGCGCTGTCCATGACTTCTGTCTCGATACAATCATAGTCTGACACTTTGAACCTGAAACGAATGCAAATATGAAACACTTTTGTTTGCTCTTTTTTGTTTCATGGATTTTTTGAGTGCTGATAGGTTTTTTTTTATATATATTTGGGTTTTGGGTTCGAAGTTTCGAACCAAGTTCGGGCAAAGCGTCTGTGTTCCCTTCCATATTTCTGCTTTTAAATCAAGAGTCAACAGACATTTTCTGGGCACGTTCGTACCATCATAGACCTCATCTATCGTTTTCCATCAGGCGTTATCGAGGTCAAGAGCAGGCACTATCAGATATAAAAAAAATGTGAGGTCGGGGGACTCCAGGCAGGAACGAAGTATAAAATAAAAATAAGATGGCGGCTGCGAAATTTTACTTTTTCATCATGGGTGTCGTTTTCATGGTTTTCGAGGATGCTGAAGCCAATAGTGAGATCGAAATGAAAATACAAGATGGCGGCTGCAAAAGTTTTTAAAATAAACAATTTTTGTAAAATGAAATGTTTTTAATTTGTTAACCGAAACGCAGTACCCAAGGGATGGAAAAGAAGCAAAGGATGCCAACGAAACGTTAGGATGACGACGTCAAAAGAGTAGCTGGCCCAGAGTGGATTCAGAGTGCGAAAGACAGAGAGGTATGGGAATCTGTCACCAGTCTTTCACAAAGTTAGCTTCTTATTCGTGTACTACTGTCAAAGATTGGTATTAACTACATAACTTGTATAGAAAAAATAAACTTTTTATATTGATAAATGATAAATTTTAAATGATTTATTTTCTGTAAGTGGGTTTGTGCAAACACTTAACACGTCAATCATATTTGTTTTAAACACATGAGGTCGGCGTTTCCTATCTGACTACTCTGAGAAGAAAGGCCGAAACAAACTCAGAGGTCACAGTCTCTTTTAAAGTCCAGACAAACTCTTGGTCAGATCGTGTGAAGACCATGTAGATTGGTGTCTGAAATGGTCTTTTGAGGTAAGAACCACACAAATTGAGCGGACCGGTCCAATCAGTGCACGCATTTGTCAAATATCGTGCAGCTCAACTCAGAAGTTGGGGAGCTCAACGATTCGACGAACAATACCAAAGAAAGGACATTTGGGTAGGCCGCGTAAATTACTCAAACTGCCAGATCATAATTAAAACTAACTGAGAAGGAAAACACAAAAAAGAAATGACCCACATGTCTTTATCTTTACATTCACAATAAATAAATTTAAAAAAATACTTTACAAAGTAAATATTTATGCATATAAAATTCATATTAGTATTAAGTATATAAAATTCAAAGCCCTGACTGACTGATATATCAACGCACAGCCTAAACCGCTGGTCCTAGAGACATGAAATTTGGTGGGTGTGTTCTTTGTGAAGAGTAAGTATCCACTAAGAAATGGTTTTTCGAAATTCCACCCCTAAGATGGTGAATGGGGATTACACCCCTAAGAGGGTGAATGGGGGAAGGGAAAAATTTTCGCGAGCAGAAGCTAGTATTACTATACAGGGTAGCATCCCACACCGACGCGCATCCTGTTATCAAGGATTCATTACATGATTCTGAACCATTGCTGCCATAAAGAAAACATTGCTGTTCCATACATTTTTCCGCGTAGGTGCACTTTCGTATGAAACAGCAGATTTTTTTTGGTTCCTGCGGCCTTCACTCCTTGTGAGAGCCACACAGGAACCTGTTGGATGCGAGAAGCACAGAACCGGTCGAAGTGGAGGTGCTTGGGGGAGGCCCGGTCGAAGTGAAGGTGCTTGGGGGAGGCCTATGTCCAGGAGTGGACGTCTTTCGGCTGAAATGATGATGATGAAACGACGAAAAATTTCCACTCTAGTGAGCTTAGAATCATCTGCTGATTTCATGCTTAAAGTTTGTACGTCGATGAATGCCCCTCGTATTATTATTATACTACGGTTGTGATTAGATCTCATCATCGCACGTTCGTATTTCCGAAGATAACTGAGGATCCCGACTCCCGAGGCGCATACTTTTCCTTGAAGATCTGTACTCTGATGAACCTCTGTACCTGTTCAACACATCGGCTGCTGCCAGGGTGCCGGTGGCGAGTTCCTCTCCCTCTTCCTCCTGGCCCTCCTCAGGGCTCTGCGGCGTGTCCATGCTGATGCCCATCTTCTCGAGGTGTTCCATCGTGTTCTGGTAGAGACTGTCACCGCGGACTAGGGTCTGGAAAAGTTTATAATGGATAAAGCTTTAATAAAATTTAAAGGGACAAATTAAATTAGCTAGTAAAACTCTGCAGACGGTGTCGATAACGAAACATGATAAAACACAAATTAAATTATTGATGTTTTTTTGGGGAGTCATTGACCGCAGTTAGTCATCTGCCTAGCCTTTTCCCAACTATGTTGGAGTCCGCTTCCAGTCTAACCGGATGCAGCTGAATACCAGTATTTTACATGGAGCGACTGCCTATCTGACCTCCCACAACCCAATTACTGGGTAATACGATACCCCTTGATAAGACTGGTTGTCAGACTTTCGGGCTTCTGACTACCCGTAACAACTGTCAAAGATCCACGAATTACAGCCGGGACCAACGGCTTAACGTGCTTTCTCACGAGGGGTGGTCATGGTATGTACAGATGGTCACCCATCCACAGACCAATCGCGGCAAGCGTAGCTTAACTGTTATTATTTAGTCACGGGCCCCGCATTGACCGCAGTTAGTGTAGTCTCTAAATATACTTAACAATTTATAAAAAAAAATGTGTGTAAACTTCACAGACAGGGAATCGATATATATACACGATAAAACAAAAGGAAGATGATTTTCTCAATTACTAACCACACAGGTAGCACACTACCAGCGGTCGTTGACCCACAAAAAACATCAATGCTGATCACATCTGCAGAGTTTCGCTAGTTAATTTAATTGACCATGTACAGAACATTATTTTTAGTATAATATGCGAAACAACGAAACACGTGTCTAGTATTTTTACGTAAAGAATCTATGTACAAAATTTCAAATCTGTATCATGAAAAATCACAAAGTTATAAGCTTGTTAAGTTCCCTGTTTGCCCGCACAAAAACATGCTCACCCGTGCCGCTCGCGCCGCGCCGTCTTGCGCTCATTGATGATGATGATGATGATGGGACTCCCTTTTCACTTAAACTCTCAATCGGTCCGTTGTGCGTGGGGATTCTGGCTAACAGAGCCAGCCTAGCTCCGCCCAAAAGCACAGAAGCTTCCTGGGAGCTTCACAGGCTTCGCGGAGCGACCTCAGCGGATTTCTGCACGTTGAGAAGCCACGGCCTCGCATTCCAGGATGACGTGGGCGGCTGATTCCTCGGCGTCAAGGCAGCCCCTGCAAAGGGGGCTGTCTGTGGCTTGCGTTCATTGATAATAGTACCTAGGTACCTAACCGTTCGGCGCGGAGATTGGAAAACCTACTTAGTGTCGCTCAGCGTCCAACTTTTAGCCTTTTTTAAATATTTTTGGGACAAAATATAACATGGGGTAAAAATTATTGGAATCGATTCAGTTAGTACCGACTTATTCTGAACTAACTATATTCAGGTTTCGCATATAGGTACTAAAAATAACGTTGTATATCATTGTGTAATGTCATTGTATTTATGTGCCAATTGATTTTAATTTAATGTGTTATATGGATTGTAGTTATGTGAAATAAATGAATTAATAATAATAAATAATATCAATGTTTTGAACTAAAGAACTCACGTAGCAGTGGTCTGGAAAGTGGAGCCACCAAGTATTGTGCAAGTGCTGTGCTGTTTATGTTTTTTATTGCTATAAAATGGACCTGCTCTTGTCCTCGAACATGTCTGATCCCTGTTTTGATGGCAAAGTACTACGATGCCTTTGATAGAATATGTTCGGGTAAGTTCGGCGCTCGGATAAGACCGAACGAATCAAATTCCCGGCTGACTTGGCAATATTTTTGAATGCTGATATAACTTGAAATTGTGTTCAGTGCCATTAAAATCTGCCCCAACCATCGAGGCATAATAAAATGGCGCAGAATTTGATTCGTACGGTCTTACCACAGCATCAAACTTACCTCAACATATATTGCAAAGGTCCATAGACGGCGGTGACCACTTAGCAGTGGCGAAACTATACCGTTTGGGGCCCCTGTAAAATTTAAGGGATGGGGCCCTCCCTCAATGTAAAGAAGCTCAACCAACGTTATACTTAGTTTTTTTGTTATTAGCACTTCTCCCGCGACTTCTCCCGCGTACATTTCATATTTTCCCCTAAAAAATTTAACACCTGACTGCTTCTGTCCTTCGGTTAGGATCCTCCTATGCTCATGGCCCTCTCGGACCGGGGCCCCCCTCTGGCTGGGGGCCCGTGGCATTTGGCCCAATGCCAGCCTATAGTTACGCCACCGCCACTTAGGTACCGTCAGATGAGCTTAACATAAAACTCTGTCCGTCTTATTACAAAACGAGATCTAATTTTAGACCTAGCCTAAACCTTCCAGCCAGTTATTTTATTTTGAACTTTATTCCGGCAAACGTAAAGTTCTTAATGCAAAATTGACAACTTAGACTCGGGTTTAACGTCAATTTTTGTAATAAGAACTTTAGCTTCGTCGGTTCGTCGGGTCGGGTCGTTCGAAATTTAAAAATGGCTGGATGGTTTAAATCTGGGTCTAAAGATAAATCTTGTTTTGTAATAAGGCCGTGTTAGTTCTGACCTCATCGACATCTTCCGACGTCCAGTCGTTAGGGTCCACGACCTGCGTCATGGCGAGCGCGGCGATGGAGACGGGCGTGGCCTGCCGCCCGCGGTGCTCCTCGGGGAAGCGCGCGTCCCCCTCGTGGAAGCTGCCGCGCACTATCCAGCGCCCCGGGGCCACCGCTGGGACGGTTTACAAATTTAATAAAACTCAAAGCATTTATTTACAATTATATAGAACTAGCAGCGCCCCGAGGTTTCACCCGCGTAAGTTTCGATCCCGTGGGAATATCGGGATAAAAAGTAGCCTATAGTGTGTATGTTAATCCAGGGTGTCAGCTGCCTCCATGGAAAATTTTATCAAAATTGGTCCAGCCGTTTGAGCGTGAAGAAGTAACAAACATATAAACACACACACTCACAAACTTTCGCCTTTATAAATTAGTGTGATTAAATAGAATTGATTCCAAAAGGTAGTTTTTGTAGTATGGAGAAGAGTGGGCATGAAACTCCAACTTACTATGTTCTCTTTTTAAAAATGTTTTACAATATTTTGTGTACAGACGCCAGCACATTAAGCTACTACAATCTGTCAAATTTCTTTCAATAGATTTTCAACTTTATCGCTAAAGCATAAGGTTCAAAGTTGATTGGGAAAATTTGACAGTTTCGGGTAGCTTGATGTGCTGGCGTCTGTACATTAATTATATATGAAAACGATGCATCTATATTAAAATTACCACAATAGGTAAAAGAATTTAAAATGAAGCCATGACAAATAAATAAATTATGTGATAGATACATGGTGCTCAGATATTTACGAACATTCACTACATTCACCTCTGACAGCATCAACCCAATAGCAACCTTATAGCCATGATTATAAAGATCAGTATGACTTTGCATCGCTGTCAAAATCAAAGATAAAATAATTATTGAAAGGATTCTAACTACCCACCATACACCAATATCACAATGATGACTCACGTTTCATCTTGTTGACCGGTTCGGGCATGTCGGCACTGCGCTGCGTGACGCGCACGTCGCTGATGCTGAACGGCTTCCGCTTCATGTTGGCCACGTTGTCCAAGAAGTACTCGCACATGCGCGCCACGCGGGTGAAGTACATGACGCAGCCCTTGCCGCCATCTTGGAGACCAACCTGGTGGCGAGTGTGTGAGAAATGTTTCGGGGACTGTCTTATGTCATTTTGTTTTGACGTCTTATTAAGACGTCAAAACAAAATGACAGTAAGACAGTTTTTAATTAGACCGGTTTTTCCATAGAAACAGAGATTTCCATTTATCTTTTTTTAAATAAGACATTTCGAAAATGTTCTCTACTAACTTTTTAGACCTTTGTATCCTGCTTATGCGTATGAAGTTTCATTAAAATCTGTTCATTCATTTCGAAAAATAAGGGCTTGAAAGTTTGTATGAAATGCCGTACGTCGTAAACGCTCTTAACTAGTATTAAGGGGACTACATGACCTAAACCGCGGTCACTCGTCGTTTCAGCCGATAGACGTCCACTGCTGGATAGGCCTCCCCCAATTTTGGGGGGGGTTTGCCATAATCGCCACGCTTGGCAGGCGGGTTGGCGATCGCAGTATGGTATGATGGTGGAATAAATAGAGAACGCTGCTGCCCATTCTCCGGTAAGACCCTTAGTCGCCTTTTACGACACCCACGGGAAGTAAGGGGTGGTGCAATTCTTTAAGTCCGGCACCACACAGACAACCGCGGTCACTGTTGGACTGCATTGAAAAGAAAGAGAAGCGCGATGACACAACGCTGGTAAGTTATTGCAAATTATGAAGCAATCACTTATCTATTTACAAAAATCTATTGTTTTGAATAAAAAATTAAAACACTAGTGCTTTAGTATGTTGCCTGTAGAATAATCTGACAAAAAAACAGAATAATTGTATGTATATTGTATGGTTTTTATTGTAAAAAGAAAATGTTTAGTGGTATCTTCATGATTTTTTTCTATCGTATCAAATTAGTTGTATTATGTTTTCAACACACTATCTACCTAGAAGAATATCATATATTTTTCTGATTTTATTTACTGTAGTCGATCATTTTATTTTTTCTAAAACTTGCGTTTTTTGCGTTTATGGTTCTGTAATCCCCATATAACCGATAACTATAACTATAACTATAACAAATACTTGTGGTGGACTGTATTTGTTGGGTGGTGTTCTTCTTGAACTTGAAATAAAACGAGGCTTCTTTTCCCAGGTTTATTTCTTCTCAGGTATTCTTCTTGTTACAATGTTCGGAAGACGACTGTGTCGCGGAACAAAACCGCTCTCAATTTATACATTACGCGGCTGATCGTTGATTGGTCGAACGGTCAGTGGGCGGAGCATTTTGGCCATTAAGGAACATTCCGGAATGTTTCAACCAATCAGAATCAAGCACGGAATAATCTCGAAATTACATGCACTAACCTTTAGTATCGCGAAACTTTACCTTAACGAGAGCCTTTACGCTTTAAACATGCTTTTTACATAGAAATATCCATATTTCACATATGAAACCTTATGTCATTCTACTTGGAATTCACTAATCTATCATATAAAAATATAAAAAACATGAAAAGTCACTATCAGAAAACGTAAGTCCTTATCTCTACGTAATCTAATCACACGTTATCACATCACAAAAAAGGCTTATTTTATAAGTTTCTTGCTAGAATCTAATTAGGTCTACTTAGAAAACACTAATTATATACATAATCACTCACTGTCCTATCAGTCTTTTGTCACTTTGACACTTTTTAGGTCCGCAGGCTCGGCGTCCATTACATCTCTCCCCCCAGCGCAGCTTGCGTAGCTTCCTTCCTCATTACGACGACGAGCTTGCTAACTGGCCGCCGGAAGACGCCGGTCCTGGTCCTCACCTCGACGATCCTGACGCCGCCGTCCGGTCCTGGATGCGTGCGTTCGACTTGTCCCATCGGCCAAGTGTTCCTGGGCAATGCGCTGTCGACCACGAGGACCACGTCACCAACTTGTAGAGGACGCACGTCGTTCTGTGGCTCGCCTCGGGGTACCAGGGTAGGGAGGTACTCTCGGAGCCAGCGCCTCCAAAAGTGGTCTGCGAGCGCCATGCTTGCTCGCCACATCCGTCGATCAGCTTCGTCGCAAGGCCCCGTCGATGGTAGGCCGATGGAGGACCCCAACAGGAAATGGTTGGGTGTGAGGGCCTCAGGATCCGCTGGGTTCACGCTCACGTGGGTCAGTGGGCGTGCGTTGATGGAGAACTCCGCCTCGGTCAGGAGCGTTCGCAAGACTTCTTCGGCTGGCGCCTTCTCCCTCAGGGTCGCGCTGAGAGCCGCCTTCACGGAGCGTACCATCCTCTCCCATGCGCCACCTTGATTGGGCGCGCCGGGTGGTATGAACCGCCACTCCATCCGATGAAGTAGTCCTTCGTCTCTCAGTGCGGGGAGCCACTCTTCATAGGCAGCACGAAGCTCTTGATCTGCCCCGCGGAAGTTCGTCCCGTTGTCCGAGTACATAACCCGTGGCCACCCTCTCCGTGCCGCCATTCTTCTGAGTGCCATGATTGCCGAATCCGTTGAGAGCGACGCGACGAGCTCGATGTGCACGGCGCGGGATGTGAGGCACGTAAATAATGCACCCCACCTCTTCTCACGGCGGCGCCCCACCTTGACCATCATCGGTCCAAAGTAATCCACCCCGCAGTTGGAAAACGGGCGGTGGAAAGGGTCAAGGCGAGCGTGTGGCAGGTCTCCTGTGGCCGGCGTCTGCGGCATTGCTCGCCGCCTCCGGCAGAGGGCGCAGTCCTTCTCCACAGCGCGTACCGTAGGTCGCAGATGGATGATCCAGTACCGCTGGCGCAGGTCGTTGGTCACGCGTTCTCGGTTGGCGTGGCCCGCTGCACAGTGCTCCCGCATGACAAGGAGTTTTGTGATGCGGTGACGGCCGTCCAGGATGACTGGCCGCTTCGTCTCCATCGGCGCGGAGGAGGCCCCGATCCGGCCTCTCACTCGTAGGAGTCCATCTTCCATTACCGGATCCAGCCGGTACAGTCGGCTCGCTCTTGGTAGGTGGCGAGCAGACTGCATCCGCGCGATCTCATCGTGGAAACTATCTTCTTGCGCCCGTCGGATCAGTTCAGTTTCAGCGCGTTCGACGTGTCGGTGCTCCAGCTGTGTCGCTCGTCGTCGGCAGATGTCGATGAAGGCCAACACTCTTGCTGCACTTCTCACCAGGGTCTCGAACTTAGAGAAGCGTTCTGGTTCTCGTAGCCAGCTTTCTCGCCCCGATGACTCGCTCACGTGCAGGACTTCTTCCTCGGTCTCTTCACCTGTCGACGTCCCAGGCCACTGGTCTTCTGGTAAGTACAGGAAACTCGGCCCCTGGAACCACCTATCCGTTGAGCTGATCGGCGCGTCATTCAGACGTGTGGCATCGTCAGCCACGTTCAGATCAGTAGGGAGCCACCGCCATTCTTCTCTCTGCGTTAGCTCGGCGATCTCCCCAAGTCGATGTGCTACAAACGGTGTGTAGCGTCGCATGTCGTGTCGTATCCAGTGCACGACCGTCGAGGAGTCGGTCCAGTATGTTGTCTGGCCGATTTCCACCCGATGTTCTCTCTTGATCGTATCAGCGAGTCTTGCCCCGATGACCGCCGCTTGGAGCTCCAACCGAGGTATGGTTTGTGTCTTCCTCGGCGCCACCTTCGCCTTTGCTGCCACTAGTACAACTGTGATGCTCCCGTCGCTCCTCTTGATGCGCCAGTAGGCCGTGGTCGCATAGGCCTGTTCACTGGCGTCACACAATACGTGGAGATCGATGCGTTCGTACTTTCCCTGGATGTAGCAGCGCGGCAGTCTCAGCATGGCTATCTCCGGGAGGCGCGCAAGTTCTGCAGGATAATCTTGGAACGGATCGTGTAGTGGCTCAGTAGTCCCAGCGGATCGTAAATCGACATCACGGCGCTGAGTGCTTCCCGCTTGGTCGGCGCACGTATTCTTGATCTCACTTCTTCCGGGACCCGGTTAATCGACGTGTTGAACCCGAGCTCATCCTTTTCGGCGTTCCAGAACAGCCCCAGGATCTTGCTTTCTGGCTGTTCTCCCCCCAGTTGCGTAGGGGTAGTGGCGTATAGCTCCGTGGGCACGTCGCTCAGCACCGCCTTGTCGCTTGCACTCCATCCTCGTAGGGTGAACCCGGCGTGTGCGTGTACGGTTCGCGTCTCTTCAACCGCCTTGCGTGCCTCCTCTACATCTTCGTAGCTCGCCACCCAATCATCCATGTAATGACTGTTCCTGATTGCCTCCAGTGCGCGCGGGAACTCCTGCCCGTACACCTCCGCGTTATGATTGCGAATGTGGTGGGCCATATACGGGGAGCTAGCGGCGCCGAAGATCATACTGGTCATCTTGTATTTCTGTGGAGGCTTCTCTCGCTCCTTTCCTCTCCACAAGAATTGCTGAGCCGGTTGATCTTGAGGTCTTATCTTCACCCGCAGGAACATCTCTTGGATATCTGCTGTGATCGCGACGGCCTTCTCTCTGAACCGGAAGATGATCCCTTGCAATGACAACAGCAGATCTGGTCCCTCCAGCAACTCGTCGTTGAGGCACACTCCGTTGCTTCTAGCAGCCGCGTCGAACACCAGACGGTATTTCCCCGGTTTGTTAGGGTTCTGTACCGCGAAGTGTGGCAGGTACCAGCTGATGGCACTTGCGTCCTCAGAACCGTCGCACGGAGCTGCATACCCCTTCTCCAACAAATTCTCGATCTGGCTGGAGTAGTTTTTCTCAAAGGCAGGGTCCGAGTCCATCTTCTCTTCGATCTTCTTCAACCGGCGAAACGCTTGATTGTAGCTCGAGGGCATGGGGATATCGTCCCGACGCCACGGCAATCCCACCTCGTAGCCTCCGTCAATCTTCTTTGTCGTTCGCTCGACGATGGAGATGGCTCGCTTGTCTGCCTCGCTGACTCTCGGCTTCTTCTGTAGGCCAAGAGACTCGATCTTGAAGTGGGTGTCCACCAAGTGGTGGAGCTCCCGGTCGCCCACACTGGTAGGTCTGGCAGGCTCGTATAAGTGCAGCACGTTTCCCTCTTGATAGATGGTGCCGCGTGGCGCGGTCCCGTGCACCACCCATCCGAGTTGAGTCCTTGAAGCAGCTGGCTGGTTCGGGCTGCCGACTCGCAACTCTCTCGAAACGATACACTCCCAATGATCGGTTCCTACCAGAAGTCCAGGGCGCGCCGTTCCATAGCACACCTCGTCTCGGTCTAAGTCCCTTAGGTGCTCGTAGTCCAGTAAGGCTTCCGGAATGGCCTGCTGGTGCAGCTTCAGATCCTTCATCGTTCTTGCTTTGATCTGGTGTCCATCCGTTTCTTTAATCCCCTTAACCTCAATGGATACGAGCTGACTTTCCATTTCCCTCTGTGACATGTTCACTCCGTTCAGGTGAAGCGGTTGTGACGGTCCTTCTGCCCCTATGCTGGCCGCTAGCTCCTTATCGATGAGAGTAATCGTCGCTCCCTCATCCAGTAGCGCGTAGGTCTTCGCCTCCCCCCGTGGTCCTGACACGATGATAGGGCACATCTTCAGCAGCACTGTCTTGGGTCCGGAAGCGGATCTCGTTGCTACCGATAGTACTGCTTCTTGCTTTGGTGATTCGTCGGTCTTCGCGTCTTCGGGTTTTCTGGCTTCTGTCTTCTCCTCATTGTGCAGGGAAGAGTGATGTGGGCGGCGGCAGTCGTTTACGCCGCACGGCTTCGCCTTGCACACTATGCGTCGATGTCTTCTCTGGGCGCACTTGAAGCAGATTCCCTTTTCGCGAATCAGACGCCATCTTTGGTCAACCGAAAGCGCCTTATACTTGGGACACGCTGTCAGCAAATGATCTTGGTCACACTTCGGGCACAGGTCCTTTTTCTCTTCGGTGTCTTCTACCGTAGCGTACACAGTTGCTTTCTTCTTGAGTGTAACAGCAGGTCTCGCCTCTTTCTTCACACTAGAGGCGCATGATGCAGGGGCGTATGTATATCGTAACGCCCTGTCCGCTTCTCGCATCAAAAACTGAGACATGACGACGATCTCTGGGTCTGCCGTGCCTTCGTGGTCATACGCGTAGTCACACCATCTCGCCTTCAGGTGCGGGCTCATCTTCTCTAACACCTCTCTGCTCAGCATCGGGTTGTACAGGTACCCTCTCTGGTCGATTGTCTTGAGGACGCAGATGATGTTTTGTAGCTTGATGGCGAAGCTATTCAACTCTGTCGCTGAGGCCCCTAGTCTCGGAAGTTTCTTCAGGTCTTCCATTGCCTTGTCGATGATGATTTCCGGCCTTCCGAAACACTGCTCCAATGTTTTCATTATAACATTCGGGTCCGTGGCCGTATGGAGTAGGGCAGCCACTGCGTCTCTAGCTTCTCCCTTCAGGCAGCTCCTCAGCCTCTGGATGTTTTCTGCTGCCGAGATCTGGTACATCTGTGTCGAGTCCCTGTATGATGCTTTGAATGGCAGCCATTCGTTGGTCGCGCCGGCGAAACTTGGAAGGTCCGTATGTCGCAGTCTTGGTCTTGCCATCTTCTCCAGGGTAGCTGCCAGGTGTTCGATGCTGTTCCTGGTCCTGGTAGGTGTCGGTGATCTTCCACGTGCTGTGTCGAACCGGAGCTGCTTCGCTTCCTCTCTTCTGGGACCTTCCTCCCCCCGTGGAGTGACCGGGTTCTTCATCAGCCAGTCGTCCACTTTACGTAAAGGTTCTTCCCGCGGGAGGGCTCCTGCTAGCTGCTCTTCATGCACGCTCTCCTCGTCGTTGATGACCGACACTTCCACTGCTAACCTCTTCTTGATCAAGTCTGCTTCCAGCTCTAGTTCCTTTCTTCGTATGGCGGCCAACTTTTCTGCTGCCTCCAGTTCTGCCACTCGTAGTCGCGTCGTGGCACTGGTGTTCGAACGTATCGACCTTATTGATCTTGCTGGCGACCTTGGTCTCTGTTGATTTTCCGTTCTTGTGGCGACTCCAGAAGGTCCTGCCGTGCTGGTGTCTGCCCCCTTTGAAAAAGGTGACGCCGGCGGTTCCATTGACAGCCTTCGTAGTCGCTCCTTCTCGATACGCGCTGCTTCCTGTAGCTGGGCGCGTCGCTGTTCCTCCACTTCCACTGCGTCCCCCTGGCTTCGGGTGATCACCATCTTCAATGTGGAATGTATGTGGAATCGTTCCCAAATGTTCACTAGTAGCGGTTCACTTGATCCGCCCTGACGAGTCAACGATCCTCTTCTAGATCCGCCCCTGAATAATCTGGATCCACCCCTGATCAAATGTCCCTCTTCTTCTAGGACCAGTGGTACACGAATATCACCTCAACGGGGCCCCTTTAACACGTTAGGAACCGGTGAATTCTTCGTCTCCACTTCAACGGAGCCCTCTTCTAAGCGAGACTAGCAGATCCTGATTTTTCTTCACTCACTTGGCGTGATCTTGAGCTGTTGGTTCTATCTTCGTTTCGTAGACTCGTTGTTCACACGTCGTTTCCGTAGGTACGTCGTCGCAGATTCTTCCGTTCTAAATCCGCGTTCGAAGGACCAGGCTGTGGTGGACTGTATTTGTTGGGTGGTGTTCTTCTTGAACTTGAAATAAAACGAGGCTTCTTTCTTCCCAGGTTTATTTCTTCTCAGGTATTCTTCTTGTTACAATGTTCGGAAGACGACTGTGTCGCGGAATAAAAAAAAAAAATGGATCATGGCATCTCGTAGTTGACCTTGAGAGGTCGTCACTACTTAACCGGACTTTCCTGTGGATGCCACAATAAATTGAGGCCTCCAGCCAGGGCTTAAAACTAAAAACTAAAAACTAAGCGACTACACGCTAAGGGCACCCCCCGGTGGGGTTCGGACCTCGGCTTAGGGCGTCGCTGGGAGAGGACAGCAAGGGACAGGCTGGATCGGTATTATTTGGGGACTGATTTTGCACTACAGGCTCAGCGGCGCGGGCTGGCTCGAGCAAGGGTCGGGGCGGGCATGTTACGGGGCGTCGCGACGGGCCTCGACGGCGAGGGCGGAAGGACGGATGACGGGGCTTGTACTTCTTGAGAGTACTAGTGGTCTTACTACTCTCCTGGAGGAGAGTAGTGTCGTCGTCGGGGGTGGTGAGGGTATGCCTTGGTCGGCGAATCGAGCTTATGCGGGAGGGAGTGTAAGTGGAGGCCGCCACAATCAGGGGATTGGGGTGCTTAATAGCAGAGTCGAAGAAGCGCTTGGAGAGGCGCTTCATGAACTGCTGGACGGTGGGGAGTTTGAGATCAACGTGGAGGTTCACGTTTCGGACGTAGAAGGGGGCTCCCGTGACCTTCCTGAGGAGACGGTTTTGGAGGGTCTGCATTTTGTGCAGGTAGCGGGGATTGGCGTGGGCGAAGACTACACAAACATAGGTCATGATTGGACGGATGACCGCGGTGTAAAGGCGCAATTTGCACTTAAGTGACAATTTGCTGCGGGCAGTCAGTAACGAGTGGAGCCTACCGAGAGCGAAAGCGGCGCGCGAACGCGCCGTCTTTATGTGCTCTTTGAAATTGAGTCGGTGATCGAGAATGACCCCTAAGTATTTGGCTTGCTTAGCCCAAGGGATCGGCTTGCCATACATAGAGATCGGGGTGGGGAGAGGGGGGGTGAATCGGCGCGGTTTTGAGAAGAGTACCGCCTGACTTTTATCGGGGTTGACCTCGATTCTCCATTTCCGGAACCAATCGCCTAAGGCGTTTGCGGAGGTTTGGAGATTACGGGCGATGGAGTCCTGACTGTTCCCTGAACAGTAAATGGCCGTGTCGTCGGCGAAGAGAGCCAACTGAGCCGATTTACTTTTGGGGATGTCACTGGTGAACAGAGTGAATATGAGGGGGGATATGACGGAACCCTGGGGAACTCCGGCACGGATCGGGTGTGGGGGGGAGAGAGCGCCCTCGATGCGGTAGCGGAAAGTACGATCCGACAGAAAGTCTCGTAAGATGAGCACGAGACGGTCTGGCACACCTAGGAGGTAGAGCTTATATAATAAGCCATTGTGCCAGACCTTGTCGAAGGCTTTCGCTATGTCGAAGAACAAAGCGCCTGTCGAAGCACCGCGTTGGAAACCAGCGCTGATGTGCTCGACGATGCGGTGGACTTGGTGGATGCACGAGTGTTTAGTTCGAAAACCAAACTGCTCATTTGGGATAAGGCTCTTTGCTTCGGCAAAGTCCCTGAGACGCCTATAAATAAGCCTCTCATAGATTTTGCCGAAAACATTGAGCAGACTGATGGGACGGTAGCTGGAGGGCTCAGACTTGGGCTTGCCTGGCTTTGGGATACCGATGACCGTGGCTTGTTTCCACGCTTGGGGGAAGATGTTATTGCTCAGAGCGCCATTGAAGATGGCGGTCATGAGCAGAATGAGGTGGGCGGGGAGGAGTTTGTACACCTTATTGGTGATACCGTCCGAACCGGGGGCTTTACGAGTTTCGAACCCTTTAATGATGTCTTGCACTTCGTCAGACGTGACGGGAGGCAGAGGATCATCAGGGTCTTCAACTGGCGGGAGGGAGGCTCTACGTTCGACCTCAGCGTTCACCTTGTCGAGGTGCGCTTGATCTACTGGTTGAGAGCTGGGAGTGCATTGGGACTCTAGACTGACGGCGAGGCATTCGGCCTTTTCAGAGTTGTCGAAGGCTATGGTCTTGTCGGGGCGTACGAGAGGGGGCACGGAGGCCTCTTCGGGGGAGCGAAGCTTCCTCTGAAGCTGCCAGAAGGCTTGGTGGTTGGGTTCCAGTTCGCCGAGCAACTTGTCCCATCCCTCGGAACGCAGCTTTGTTATGCGTTTCTTTACAGCACGCTGTAAATGGCGCATGTGGGCTTTGTTCGCGTCACAGGGAAAAGAGTCATAGGCACGGATGGACGCGTTCTTCTCGGTTATCAGATCACGTACGTCAGCCGGTAATTTCCAGCGATGGTCTTCCATCACTGGAACTTCCCGTGAGCAATCCGTCAATACGGATTGAACGTGTTCTGTAAACGAGGCGATCGCGCCCGTCGTGTCTGCGACTGAGACAATTTGGTCGGGAATGGCATCCAGGTGGGGTGACGTGGTGGATTTCAGCTTTTCGCTTACTTTCCCCCAGTCAGTGACTATTTTGGTCTGAGGGGGCTGGTTGGGGTCGCGGGGGCCCGAATAGGGAACTAGTTGGATCGTGACCGGGCGGTGGTCGGAATTAAGCTCTTGATGCGTCTCGATAGATTGCAAACGGAGGTTTACATTCTTGAGCAGCGCAACATCGAGCACGTCAGGATTCAGGGTGGGATCATTAGGATAGTGGGTGGGGTGCATCGGCGCGATGACGTCAAAGTTAAGGGTGGGGCCTAGGTTGAACAGGAATCTACCTCGGGTGGAGGTAGTGTTACTATTCCAGGCGGGATGTTTGGCATTGAGATCCCCCGCCATGATGACGGAGTCACTCATACCGAAGAGGGCGGTGAAGTCGTTGGTGAGAGAGATGGGATCTTCACCACCAGAACTGGGCGGGATGTAAGCAGAGATGATAAGTATCGATTGATGCCCAGTCATGCCAAGCCGACAGATAGAGACCTCCAGGTGAGAGAGGAGAGGAGGAGGGTCCATTGGGGAGCAATGAAGGGATTTTCGGAAGTAGATGAGGGTACCACCCTTGTGACATCGAGCCCTATCATTGCGAACTAGTTTATAGTTGGCAATGTTCGGGTTGCGATGGTGGGGCTTCAGGAAGGTTTCCTGAACTAAAAGGACGTCCAGCTGATGGTCGCGTAGGAAAGTAGCGATCTCATCACGCTGTCCAGAAATGCCGTTGGCATTGAAGAAACCTAGCTTGAGGGATCGGGGTTTGGTTACTCCTATTATTCTTTGTTGATCCATAATGGTTCACTTAGAATTTTAGGGTTTGGAGGACTTGCGTAATTTCTGGATACGCATTGAAAATCTCGGCAATGCGCCGAGGATTGCCATTGCAGGCTTGAATTTCCGCTGCCATAGCGTTAGCGGGGGCGATAAAGGATGCGTAAGCACCGATTATAACCTCCATGCTGCTGGGCTGAGGGCCGGAGACGGGGGGTTGGGGAGACCTACTGGGTCCTGTGGCAATGATGGTGGGTTGGGCTACCGGGGGGGCAGCTGGGGCCAACGGGACTGATGGAGCTGAGGGGGCTGCTGATGGCTGTGGGATGGTGATTGCCATCAGCGCTGGGGGGGGCTGGGGTTGGGAAGGCACCGAAGCTGCGGGAGCTTGTTGGTGGAACAGGCTAGCCCAGGGAGAGGGTCTCTGAGGACTAAGCCGAACGGGCAATTGAGGAGATGGGACCTTCAAGGAAGGGCACTCTCTTTGCTGGCGTTCGCTTGCGCGCTTGGCCAGTTTAGAGGAGGAGGCTTTGGGGGCTTTGGGGCATCCCCGGTAGTTAGCCGGGTGCCCGGATTGGCCGCAAAGGACGCAGCTCGGTGGCTCAGTGCACAGGGTGCGGTCCTTGGGACGGGAGCAGTCAGCTGTGCCGTGATCACCTAGACACTTGACGCATCTAGGAGTCGCGAAGCAGTTGGACTGGGAGTGGCCATATAATTGGCATCGATGACACTGTCCAATGAGATTGGACTTGCGGGGCTTCTCTATTGAGATGCCCGATAGGGAGCAGACCGACTTTACTTTGAAGATCGGGTGATGACCGTCAGTGGGATCGCAGATGACCAGGACCATGTCGTAGACTGGTCCTTTTCGGGCTCTGTGCAAGCGGTGCACAGCAGAAACGGGGATGCCTTGGGAGATAAGGTCATCCTTGATCTCCTCTGTGGAGATCTCTTTAGGGACGTGTCTGATGACGACGCGGGTGGGGATTTCCTCTGGGAGGGAGTAGGTATGGAACGAATAGTTCCGTACCTGCAGAAGGCGGGTGAATTCCCTGTAGTCCGAGGACGAGGGAACTTTGACTTTTATGCCCTGCTGGGTTGAGCGGGCATTTGTGTAGTTGATCTTGCGATCAACACACATTTTCGAGATCTCAGTCCATTTGGACTTATCTTGGATATAGATCGGGGGTGGGGGACGTTGCTTCTTTTTCTCAGAAGCGGTCGGGTTAGACGCAGGGACTGCCTGCGAAGCGGCGGGGGGTGCGGCGGGAGATGCGGCGGGAGACGTGGTGGGGGGCGGGGTGGGGGGGCGGGGGGACGGGGGGGCCGCGACAGGCTTTTTAGCCTTGTTGGCGTGGGAGGACTTGCCCTTCTTCCTCTTGCCTCCCTTTCCGACGACTTCAAAGTCGTCTTCGGAGGAGGAAGAGGCTGAGAGGGCTTCTTCGGGGTCGGGTTGAGGCACGGACGTATCCATGGCCTCGGGTTTAGTTTTGGGAGCGCTAGTTGTCGCAGGGACAACCGCGGCTGGCACAGAAGGTGCCGAAATGGGGGCTGTGGCGACCTCAGTCTGAGGGGGAGCAATTATCGGGACGGACAATTGCTCCGGGATTTCCAGGTTGATCCCTACAGAGGGATTAGGAGGTGTAGTGGGAGAGATCCCTTTGTCGGCCATAGGTGGCGACAAAGGGCTCTCCAGAGCGTCGCTGAAGCCAGCGAGTGGGTCATGATGGGAGGGGGGGGATCGCTGAAACTTCAGCAATTGCTTGCCATACTTGGCAAGGAAAGCCGGATCACTGTGTCGCGGAACAAAACCGCTCTCACTTTATACATTACGCGGCTGATCGTTGATTGGTCGAACGGTCAGTGGGCGGAGCATTTTGGCCATTAAGGAACATTCCGGAATGTTTCAACCAATCAGAATCAAGCACGGAATAATCTCGAAATTACATGCACTAACCTTTAGTATCGCGAAACTTTACCTTAACGAGAGCCTTTACGCTTTAAACATGCTTTTTACATAGAAATATCCATATTTCACATATGAAACCTTATGTCATTCTACATGGAATTCACTAATCTATCATATAAAAATATAAAAAACATGAAAAGTCACTATCAGAAAACGTAAGTCCTTATCTCTACGTAATCTAATCACACGTTATCACATCACAAAAAAGGCTTATTTTATAAGTTTCTTGCTAGAATCTAATTAGGTCTACTTAGAAAACACTAATTATATACATAATCACTCACTGTCCTATCAGTCTTTTGTCACTTTGACACTTTTTAGGTCCGCAGGCTCGGCGTCCATTACAATACTCGTGCAAATTCTTTGTAGTTAGGTCAAATACTCGGCCCAGAAAATAATCTCTTGGACGGTATTTCGAACAATATTCCAGTTGTAATTAAGTTCATTAATATCGATCAAATAAAAACATATTATATTACTTGAAAGTATGGGCTGTTTTGTTAAATTAAAAATAAACGCATCTCACCCTAGTTCCATATCTGTCTGCTGGCCAGGGATGGTACAAGTAATACTTGCCGCCCTCGAACCAAATCGCCGTCTCATACTCTCCGGGCACCTGCGGGGTTAATGTGAATTGTACATCATTGGAATATAGACAACATGTAACATAATTAACGCAAGACCTTATAAAGTATGTTGGGGTAAGATCGGCACTGGTATAAGACCGTATAAATTCAAATTCCTACCTAATGTGGCAATGTTTTTATTGCAGTAATAAACACTGGACACTCCATCATTATTTTTATTCTGCTACGACGAAGATCAGAGCAAAATTTAATTTTGCAGGCAAAGAATTTGATTCCTACGGTCTTACCCCAGCAACGATCTTACCCCAACATACCTTACATCCCAATTAGAGTATTGAGTTAAAAGAATAATACAATGACCGAAACTTATTTTTTTTAAAGCTAACTATTATTATAAAAAGAAAATTGTTTTGATGGGTACGTATTTGAATATCGAAGATTAAAATACCTACGCTTAAAATAACAATGTTCAAAACATCGAAAATTTAAATATCGATTATATCAAAATGTCGAAAATTGTTACACCTACGCTTAAAACGTCGAAGATTGAAATGCCGAGTGATTAAAATTTCGAATGATTCAAAATATCGAATGACATTATGCCTAAGTTCAAAATATCAACATTTAATACATCTAAGTTCATAATATCTACGTTAAAAATACCTACTAGTTAAAATACCGAAAAAAAAGTTATATAGGCAGCATACTATTGCGTACAAATGTGTTTTATTTTGGGTTTTTATTATGTAAAAATAATTAAAGTACATTACATGAGGTTTTCCTTGTTTTTTTTTTGTAACCCACCTGGTAACTGATTACCATCTAGCAAACAAGCATGCAGCAATCATGCAACATGCAAGCAAGCATGGTTTCTGTCACGGCTTCGGCGCTGCAGGGCTCCGGCAGTCCCAAGCGAGCTTAACGTCGCAGATGGTCTAAACGCTCACCACCGCAGCTTCGGCTTGTTGGCCGGCTTCGCCGGCCAGCCTCAGCTGCGGCGGCGGGTGTTAAAACCACCTGCTCCTCAGCTCGCGGGCTGCCTCGCCCCTCCGCGCCTACGCGATTCTAAATTACACTCTAGGGGTAGGGCAGACAAGACTACGTGGAGTCGATTTTGCAGCGATACGTTTCTGTCACTAACTTTAGTAGCACAACATATTGACTTTCAAGAAAATATTTTAATTTAAGGACCTAAATAATACCTTCACGATTGACCTATGCTTGTACACTGGACACTGATTTTCATGGATAAAATAGGTCGAAATTGTTTCAAAACCGAATTGGGGCACCCCGAATTTACGTAGTCTTTTGGCTGTTACCCCTAGAGTGTATATAAAAATCCGGAGGCGCGAAGGGAGGGCAACCCCCGCCCGCTGTAACAAAGCATAGGCACCCGCGGGAGCCGTAGCGGCTGAGGCTGGTCGCCGGAGGCGACCAGCAAGCCGAAGCTGCGGAGGTGAACATGGGTGCCTAACCTTTGTTACGCAAGGGCGAAGGGGTTGCACTTCCCGTAGCGCCGGAGACGTTGCAGAAGCAACCTTTTTCCACTCATACTACTTATATCAAAATTTGTTCGATATTTTAATTTGTACGTATTTTTAGGGTGAACTAATGAATGTATTAAATGTTGAAAATTAACCCATTTTTTCGATGTTCAAATAATGTATGTACCCATTGATATTTAGGACGTTCGATAGTTTGTACTTCGATATTTAGGACATTCGATAATCTGTATTTCGATATTTGGATTTTTCGATGTAACTTTTGTAGATATTTAGATTTTAGATATATTGGACGTAGGATATTTAACCACTCGATAATATAAACTTTCGTTTTTTTAATTTTCGGTTTTATGGTCGTTCGATATTTCCATTTTCGATGTTATGAACATCGATATTTTAACAGTAGGTATTTTAATCTTCGATATTCAAATACGTACCCGTTTTGATTCCAGCATTACTTTATGCATTTAGAATTGAATATTATTGCCTCGAAATAAGATTTAATTGTCTTTGGCTCAATCGGCGGTTAGTATTGCAAAATACATAATTAAAAAAAAATACCTATATCAAAATTTACTGAAGTCGATTCAGTAGGGGTACGTATTTGAATATCGAAGATTAAAATATCTACGCTTAAAATACCAATGTTCAAAACATCGAAAATTTAAATATCGATTATATCAGAATGTCGAAAATTGTTATACCTACGCTTAAAACGTCGAAGATTGAAATGCCGAGTGATTAAAATTTCGAATGATTCAAAATATCGAATGACATTATGCCTAAGTTCAAAATATCAACATTTAATACATCTAAGTTCATAATATCTACGTTAAAAATACCTACTAGTTAAAATACCGAAAAAAAATTATATAGGCAGTATGAGTGAGACGTACAATTGCGTACAAATGTGTTTTATTTTGGGTTTTTATTATGTAAAAATAATTTAAGTACATTACATGAGGTTTACCTTGTTTTTTTTGTAACCCACCTAGTAACTGATTACCATCTAGCAAACAAGTATGCAGCAATCATGCAACATGCAAGCAAGCATGGTTTCTGTCACGGCTCCGGCGCTGCAGGGCTCCGGCAGTCCCACGCGAGCTTAACGTCGCAGATGGTCTAAACGCTCACCACCGCAGCTTCGGCTTGTTGGCCGGCTTCGCCGGCCAGCCTCAGCTGCGGCGGCGGGTGTTAAAACCACCTGCTCCTCAGCTCGCGGGCTGCCTCGCCCCTCCGCGCCTACGCGATTCTAAATTACACTCTAGGGGTAGGGCAGACAAGACTACGTGGAGTCGGTTTTACAGCGATACGTTTCTGTCACTAACTTTAGTAGCACAACATATTGACTTTCAAGAAAATATTTGAATTTAAAGACCTAAATAAAACCTTCACGATTGACCTATGCTTGTACACTGGACACTGATTTTCATGGATAAAATAGGTCGAAATTGTTCCAAAACCGAATTGGGGCACCCCGAATTTACGTAGTCTTTTGGCTGTTACCCCTAGAATGTATATAAAAATCCGGAGGCGCGAAGGGAGGGCAACCCCCGCCCGCTGTAACAAAGCATAGGCACCCGTGGAAGCCGTAGCGGCTGAGGCTGGTCGCCGGAGGCGACCAGCAAGCCGAAGCTGCGGAGGTGAACATGGGTGGCTATCCTTTGTTACGCAAGGGCGAAGGGGTTGCACTTCCCGTAGCGCCGGAGACGTTGCAGAAGCAACGTTTTTCCACTCATACTACTTATATCAAAATTTGTTCGATATTTTAACTTGTACGTATTTTTAGGGTGAATTAATGAATGTATTCAATGTTGAAAATTAACCCATTTTTACACGTAGGTATATTAATTTTCGATGTTCAAATAGTATATGTACCCATAGATATTTAGGACGTTCGATAGTTCGTACTTCGATATTTAGAACATTCGATAATCTGTATTTCGATATTTGGATTTTTCGATGTAACTTTTGTAGATATTTAGATTTTAGATATATTGGACGTAGGATATTTAACCATTCGATAATATAAACTTTCGTTATTTTAATTTTCGGTTTTATGGTCATTCGATATTTCCATTTTCGATGTTTTGAACATCGATATTTTAACAGTAGGTATTTTAATCTTCGATATTCAAATACGTACCCATTCAGTAGTCAATTATGGACAAACTACTTTCAGGCCTTGCGTTTATTCTGTTACACCTTGTATACAGGGTGTTTGGAAGCTGAGTGCAAAGCTTAAATGTCTTAGACGAATTATCTTGTTTTTTTAACTGCAAACTTTTACTCAAAAATAACATAAGTAGGTGCCTATCAACTTTAAATGCGAAAAAAAAAACGTACTTCGTCTAAGACATGTATGGCTCAAAATGCTCTAAGTGGTGTCAACTATCACCCCCTTAAGGCTTTGTAACCAGATTCCAAACACCCTATATATAAAATCAAAGCCCTGACTGACTGATATATCAACGCACAGCCTAAACCACTGGTCCTAGTGACATGAAATTCGGAGTGTGTGTTCTTTGTGAAGAGTAGGTATCCACTTAGAAAGGGTTTTTCGAAATTCCACCCCTAAGAGGGTGAATGGGGGGAGGGTGAAATTTCACGCGGACGAAGTCGCGGGCAGAAGCTAGTAAGATATAAATTGGGACGCCTTCCACTCGATTTCAAATACCCCAGTTTACATTTTTCAAGTTTCATAAACAATTATTATTAAGTACTAGCTGACCCGACAGACGTCCTGGCCAGATTTCAATAGTTCATACAAATCATCATCTGCCTAGCTTCCAGTCTAACCGGATGCTGCTGTATTTTACATGGAGCGACTGCCTATCTGACCTCCACAACCCAGTTACTGGGTAATACGATACCCCTTGGTAAGACTGGTTGTCAGACTTTCGGGCTTCTGACTACCCGTCATCATCATCATCATTTCAGCCGAAAGACGGGGGGGGGGGTCATAATCGCCACGCTTGGCAGGCGAGTTGGCGATCGCAGTAATAGTATGGTGGTGGAATGCATAGAGAACGCTGCTGCCCATTCTCCGGTATGACCCTTAGTCGCCTTTTACGACACCCACGGGAAGTATGGGGTGGTGCTATTCTTTAAGTCCGGCACCACACAGACTACCCGTATCGACTGTCAAAGATCCACGAATGACAGCCGAGACCAACGGCTTAACGTGCTTTCCGAGGCACGGAGGGGTCCGAGACCCCTCAGTGCCGTGTGTACAGATGGTCACCCATCCACAGACCGACCGCGGCAAGCGTAGCTTAACTTGATCGAACGACCTGTGCGCCTGTTATAATTTAGCCACGGGCCCCTCTGAAACTGTGATGAAATTATCTGTCTTATAAGAAATCCGGAGGTAGTCTACCAAGGCCGAGTTCCACTTACTTGCAGTATTCCGGAATCAGACTCCTTGAAGAAGTGTTCAATTCCTCGACACAGGTCGAACACTTTCGGGTTGCTCGATACCAACTTGCCCCAGACCGCGATACCGCGCACCTAGAATAAATAATAAAATGAAAAAAAAAAAGAATTAAAGTACACGGCTAGTTGTAACGGGGGTAAGAAGTAACACAACGTGTCGTGAACAGAATACAGTCTTCACAGGTAAATTGCACCCGTACGAAACCGGGACGTGTCGCTAGTATTCAAATCATTTCTTCAAACTAGGATTAGAATCATCACTTTTTGAACGTCTAAATTACGTAAAACAGTCCTCTAAGGCTCGGCGCAAACAGGCCACTGACCCCTGCCACTGGTGGCCAGCGACAGCACTTTTTCATATATTTTGTATAGACGCGCCACACACGTGTAGCCGGTGGCGGCCACTCGCTACAGCAATGTCCGCGACTCGCCACTTGTGGTCGCTACGGGCCACACAGGACGCCGCTGTCGCACTGCTCCACTCCCCGCGCCAGTAAAAATTCCATGTACCCAATATAGGCGACGACGGCGTTGTCTACATCGTCTGCGTATTAACAATAGCGCGAGCAAACTGTCCACGTCGGAATCCATCGTAAGACTGCGTAGCAGAGAGCGGGTTATAAAATGTAGCGGCTTCCGAACACCGCTGTCGCTCGCTTCTGACACTTTACAAATGTGGCGGTAGCGCGCGACAGCCACCGGTGGCTGTGGTCGGTGGCCCGTTTGCTCCGGGCCTAAAACCCCACCTAGTGCTTCCACTGGGAAGAAGAAGTGACGCAATGAACTCGTCAGCAGTGATACACTAAAGAATCAGATGCAACATATATTTAGATGCCTCACCTTGTGCGTGTACTCCCGATCGCGTATCGAGAAGGTATCCTTGAGTTCTCCGAGCACCAGGCGACGGATGGGGCCGCCGCGCTCCAATAACGACTCCTGAGCACACAGAGGTTTAAATGAGAGAATGATGAATAGGAGAGAATGAGAGGCCAGATACTAAAACCACTGATACTTGCCCGGTACATATTATATCCTACATCCAGGGTCTCATCGAACATGTCCTCATTCCACGCGCGAGCTCTGTACCGCTGCAGCATGCCCAGAGCCGCCACGCAGCACGGAATGGCCGTGTACGTCTTGAATTTTTGGTACCTGCGCGTTAGACACGGTTAATAATCTGATTGCTATGATGTACTACACTTAGTTGTGTTAAGGGTAACTAGTCAACATTAACTGGGATATTAGTCGATTCGCACGAATTTAGTCGCCCGAAACATGCGAAGCATCACTTTTAAATAATACTATTTTAAAAGACTCAGCGCACTATCGACCTCCGGTCTCCGCAGGGGAGTCATTTAGCGGCATCTACATCGCCACATGCAATCAACGCATCACACTGACGTCACGCAAAATCCTGCATCGCGCAAGCAGAATTCACCGCGCAACTAGCATTTATACAACGGCCTGACATGAATCATCGGGCAGTTGCCCGCCAGACACAACACCCGTCTGGTCGGAAGATCCTTCCTTTTCTATAGAGTATAAGTGAACTTTACACCCTGTTCCTCATACCCCTATTAGAACTCTAATAGAGGTATGAGGAACAGGGTGAGAAGAATAACTATTCTTCTCACCCGCAACACACATTTACGCCCATTAAAATTATAAACAGTGAAGAATCCAGATCCAATAGGCCTTCTGTCCAAAAAAAATCTTAAATTTTTTTTCCGCTTCTGCCTGTACTCAAATAGATAATAAATGCATGCTCACCTATAGCTGGCCATATGTCGTGTTCCCCTCAAGATCCACTTCTCAACGTCGAGCTGCTTGTACTGCGAGTGATAGTTCTGGTCTGCGATCTCCACTGGACTGTGCAGGACCGTCTCCTCTTTCGGCAGGGGGATCATGTCGTCCCTGAAAATAAATAACATCAGGCCTGTAATACTTGAAGGGTTCAGCAGAGGTATATAGTGTACCTACAATTCGCCGGATAGTTTAACTTCTATGTTCTAAGGAGCAAGTCTATTGCCATCAACTAGGAGCAAATCCAGACTTGAACGCTGTTATTGAGAAATTCCTAATGACATAACCCATTTAAGACATTGTCCGACCTGGGAATTGAACCCAAGACCTCGCGCTCAGAATCCATCCTTCTCTATAGGAAACTGCCTTTTGGAATGGGCAATTCAAATTAAAACTCAAAGCCTTTTTCACAAAAAAAGTACAATACAAAATAATACACCGCAGAATGGTCAATTAGTACTTGAGATTCAATTGTTTGTTTCTTTCAAAGCTTGACTTCAGCTTGACTTTAGCTTGCATGTAGATTGTCTTTAGCTTGACTTTAGCTTGAATGTAGGTTGACTTTAGCTTGACTTTAGCTTAACTTTAGTTTGGCTTTAGCTTGACATAAGATTGACATAAGATTGACTTAAGCTTAATTTTAGCTTGACTTTAACTATTCTTTAGCTTGTCTTTAACTTGACTTTAGCATTACCTTAGCTTGACTTGAGCTTGACCTTAGCTCGACGTTAGCTTAACTTTAGCTTGACTTTAGCTCGACTTTAGCTCGACTTAAGCTCGACTTAAGCTCGACTTTAGCTCGACTTTAGCTCAACTTTACCTCGACTTTAGCTGGACTTCAGCTACACTTTAGCTTGACTTTGCCTATAAATGGTCTAACTGAAATAACTTTGGACTCACCTTCCAAACATGTGTCCATCAACCTTGGGCGAGTAGAGGAAGAAGTTCTCCCCGCGGAGCGTCATGATCTGTTCGTCGGTGGGGTTGAGGGGCGCGCGGTCGGGGTTCACGGGCAGCTCGGGTGGCGGCTGCGGGGACGTCAGGGGGGGACTACAGTGCTGGCTTACATTTGCGATTTTAAAACGAAAAATGCAATTTCTTAAGCTCCGCCGCCTTCAAAAGTATTGCCCACTTGGTAAATACTAGTGGCTGAAGACAGCTGCACCCTAATTCAAAAGTTTTTGAAGGAAATCGCTAATCCATTGCTTTCTATGTGTGGAAAATTCGTCTGCTCGGCTACGTAAATATCGCAATGAATTTTGTTGAACTGTCAAAAAGCATCGCCATTGTAAGTGAGCAGTGGTAGCCCAGTGGTAACGGTCGTGACTTACGGATTTTAGGTTGCAGGTTCGAACCCAGACAGAAGTTTTACTTTGCGTAAATTGTCTTATCACCGCTGCTTTCAAAACGGTGAAAGAAAACATCGTGAGAAAACCGTCATGACGTCCTGGAAGCAAAAATTCGCAGACATTTGACATCTACCAACCCGCGCTGGGCCGGCGAGGTGGATTACGGCCCACTCCCTCTAACCGAGAGGAGGTCTTTGTCCCAGGAGTGAGAATTTTAAAGGCTGACTAGCAGCGCCCCGCGGTTTCACCCGCGTAAGTTTCGATCCCATGGGAATATCGGGATAAAAACTATCTCATGTCCTTTCCCGGGACTCAAACTATCTCTATGCCAAATTTCATCTAAATTGGTTCAGCGGTTTAAGCGTGAAGATGTAACAGACAGACAGACACACTTTCGCATTTATAATAGTATAGTATATAATTATATAGTATGGATTATGAGATAGTAAGCGTGTTACCCAATTAGCTCGCTAGTGTAATTCAAACTTACCTCTTTCGGCATCTTCTGGTAGAACTCACCGACTTTCTTCCTAGCCTTGGCGCGGGAGGTCGCCAGACTGACGGCGCTGAGCGAACCTGTTATATGCTGACCCTAGAATCAAGAGATCACTGTTATTTTCTAGATGTGTAAGTAGAAGGTTTCAATAGAAGGCCGTTAAGAAGTTCGCATATGCGCGATGCGCCTAAGATAGCCCGCGAAATTCAATTTCCATATGCTTTTTGCAATTTGCAGGTCAGTGTCAGGTTTTATGTTGATTAAAATATGATTCACAGCGGTGACAAATAAGAATCACCAATACGTGGCGATGTTTTGGCCCAACAAAATTAAATGTTGAACAAATAGGTATTTAAAGTTGCTTCCTGCCTTTACCCATCTTTAAGAAGAAATACGGTCGGAGAGACTTTTTGAAAAAGCCTAAGTAAAAAGTCATAATTCAGTTTGGCTCACGCCTATTTTGTCCTCCAATATTGGACCAATTTAAAATATATTTCATAATCTGAATAAGAATGATAATACTGTGTCCCTAAGTTTTTCTTTTTTCATTAAAAGTTGTCAAATTTGTACACAAAGGCTCTGTTGACAGCGGCAATTTTGAGCACTTTTTGAGGGTTCTAGTGCTTATAAAAATAATGTATCATCAAAAAAGAAAACATAAGGACACAGTATATATCCTTTTAATTCTGTTTATAAAATCACCTTTAAATTGGTCCAATATTGGAGGACAAAATAGGCGTGAGCCAAACTGAATTATGACTTTTTACTTAGGCTTTATCGAAAAGTCCCTCCGACCGCATTTCCTCTTAAAGGTAAAAGGGAACTGCAAAAATCTAGTGCCATGATAATAAGCTAGATAACAACTCACCTCCATCTTCTTCTTCTCAAGCAGATGATTAATGTAGAGGCTATCCCATTCACTGTGGCAGTGGATCTTAAGAGCCTTCAGGTCCAAGCCAAACGAAGGGTCCCGGAGCAACGGCTCCTTTTGTACCACCTGAGGATAAATGGTTTTATTTCTGTAAGCAGGTTTGTGCAAACACTTTTACACGTCAATCATATACTGACTGCGTTGTTTGTTTAGTAGTCGCAAGCGCTACTGCTGAACATGAGGTTTTCGGTTCGATTTCCGGGTCGGGCAATGTGTTAAGAGTATTTCAAACAGGAATTTGTCAGTAGTAGTCCGGAGTTTGTGCACGGTTGATGATAATAGACTCGTCCCCTGTTACATGGGTAAACATTACAGACGAAATGTAGCTGTTACTGTAGTGTTAGCTTTTGTTTTATAATTAAATACTAATACTGATGCAGGATTATTTTTGTAAATGTTTGTGTAAATTATTTAAGACTTTTTGCACCTGACTTCCGGTGCTCAAAATACCGTCTCCGATTAATAAACGGAAGTCGTTGCAAACTGGATTAAAATAATATTTAATTTCCGGAAGTTGCTTAGTACGCCACCTGGTGGCCGTTTTTTTGAATGTAAAAGGGTATAAAAGCACATGAAGTGCATTTTAAGAGTTAGTTCTGTTTCGAATAAACGTCTATAACGTTACGCTGCTCGTTTTCTTGTCCCATTCCGTTCTGGTTTCTTATAGTAGGCTTTACCCTTCGGCGAATACAGGAGCTACCTAGCGCGACAGCGATATCGCTTATATCTGAACAAGCCTTAGCCAAGCTCTCTTTTGTGGAAATATAGACTGACTCGAGACAGTGACTCAAAAGTGGCATTCAAGACTTTCTCGAAAAGATATCAAAGCATTATCAAACTAACGCTGAAAACACAGAATTCTTATTTTATTAGAACAAGCACCAACAAGTCGAAGGTAACTTGGAAAATTATTAAATCTATATAACCTAACATTCCTAAAAGTAACATAAGTGCGATTAATGTAAATGGCAAGTATATAACAGAAGCCAAAGAGATAGCACAACAATTTAATGACAATTTCGTATCCTCCGTTCAACCGAATACTAACTACTCAAAGCCAAATGTTTTAACACGCCAGGATCACACAAATCCATGTTTATGTCACCAACTGTACCAAAAGACATAACTACAATAATAAATGCTCTTAAAAACACCAACAGTACAGGCTATGATGATATTAACACCGGAGTAGTCAAATCAGTTGCTCTTATTGTAGCACCCATATTAAGTGACATAATAAATAAAAGTATTCAGAAATGCATTTTTCCCGATAAATTAAAGATATCAATAATAAAGCCATTACACAAAAAGGACGACAAAACAAAAGTTACCAATTACAGGCCAGTTGCACTGATACCAATTTTTTCAAAGATTTTTGAGAAGGTTTTATATAACAGCATGAACAGCTATTTAGAAAAAAATAATATTTATTGCAGGGAACAAATGGGCTTTAGGAAAAATAAAACCATTAATATGGCTATTTATAACTTTTTAGAAAAAATACATCATAACATGGATAATAGAAAACCAGTGCTGGCGATGTTTATGGACATGACTAGGGCGTTTGACTTTGTAGACCATAGCAGGCTATTAACTAAGCTCGAAAGATATGGTATCAGAGGTAACGTGCTTAATCTGATAAAATCTTATTTGGAGAATAGAGGTCAAATTACACAAATTACTAGAGTAAATGTAAGGACCAAAACTGAGGAAGTTTACTCCTCTAGCTCGAGAATACTATCATGTGGTGTGCCGCAGGGTTCTGTGGTAGGACCCTTACTTTTTATTTGCTATATTAATGACTTTCCCCAAGTGGTCGAACATCAAATGTCACTATTTGCCGACGACAGCACCGTTATTTATGATACTGGCACCATAAAAGAAATAGAAGAGCATGTAAACAAAAGTCTTATTCCTATCATTGACTGGTTAAATGCTAATAACCTTAAAATAAATCTTGACAAAACTAAAGTTATGACTTTTAAAATTAGACACAAAGAACAATCAGAGTTTCAAATAAACTATAGAGGGAGTGAAATACTTGAAGCTAGTGTTACAAAATTTCTTGGACTGTATATTGACATTGACATGACATGGAGGACTCAAATTGAAACTGTTTGTGGAAAGCTTAGTAAATTTTCATATGCCCTTTATATGCTGGGTAAAATTGCGAATAAGACCGCTTTACTCGCAGCTTATCATGGCTATGTCGCCTCGGCTCTACGGTATGGCCTTATATTCTGGGGAAATGCCCCTAAGATTCAGGACGTACTTATAGCACAGAAAAAATGTATCCGAGCGATTTGTAAAATAAAACAAACAGAATCATGCAAGCCACATTTTCAAAAGCTAAAAATATTAACGTTACCGTCACTGTATATTTACGAAGCCTGTATTTTTATAAAACACAACATGAATTTATGTAGATTTGTAGAAAGTAAACGGCGCTCAAAAAAATTGCAGGTGTTAGCAACAAAAACACAGTTTCTTAGCAACAGCTTTTATGCAATGGCTCAAAAACTATATAATAAGTTACCAGGACAAGTTATCTCAAGTATTAACATTAACGAATTTAAAAGAAATCTGTTCAAATTGTTAAATAGCAAGGTGTATTATTCTATTGACGAATATTTAAATGACAAATTTTAATTATAGGTACTTGTTAACTAAATCCAATCTGTGCTCATGTTATGACATACTAAATAATTTTGTTAATTTTGATTATTGTTGTAAATTATTTTTTATTTTTTTATTTAATTATCACATGACATTATGGAACCTTTGATATTTTGTATGCCTTTTGGCGGGGCACAGCCCGGATCTTATGTATTTATAACACCTTTTGTATGTACCTACCCTGTGTTCACGAAATAAATGAATTTGAATTTGAATTTAAAGATTACAATGTTTTTGGTAGACTTGTCAATGGCAGCAATCCAACAGCAACCTTATTGCAACGAGAATAAAGATCACTGTGATTTTGACAGGGCTGCAAGATCAAAAGTAAAATAAACGTAGCGGCATCTAGACCGCCACATGTGAACTACGCAATATGCTGACGTCACGCAAAATCCTGCATCGCGCAAGTAGAGTTTACCGCGCAACTAGAATAAACAACGTTATTTTTAGTATAAAATGACGAAATCTGAATACAGTTTGTTCAGAATAAATAACTGAATCGATTCCAATCATTTTTACCTCATGTTATTACATATTTTGTCCCAAAAATATTCAAAAAAAGGTTAAAAGTTGGACACCGAGCGACACCAAGTAAGTTATCCAATCTCCGCGCCGAACGGTTAGATACCTAAGTACTATTTATCAATGAGCGCAAGACGTCGCGGCGCGAGCGGCGCGGGTGAGCTTGTTCTGTACGGACAAACAGGTAACTTAACAAGCTTATAACTTTGTGATTTTTCATGATCCAGTTTTGAAATTTTGTACATAGATTCTTTATATAAAAATACTAGACATGTGTTTCGGGTTTCGCATAAATACTAAAAATAATGTTGTATACTACGTCTCGACAGCAATCATCGGGCAGTTGCCCGCCAGACACAACACCCGTCTGGTCGGAGGATCCTATCCATATCTATCTATCTATCTATCTAACTTTATACCCTGTTCCTCGTACCTCTATATAACTACGATAGGATTATAGTAGTTAATATTAAGTCGTTCGTGGTGCGTGTTCCGACACATCATCTCGAGAAGTTCCTCAAAGAAGAGTTCTGGCCGAAGGGTGTTGTGTACCGCCGGATTCGTGGCCGGCTACATGACACCAGTCAGCGAAACACGACGCAGACACTTCGTGTGCGTTAGTTTTTAGTTGTTAGTTTTTTAGCGTAAATATAATGTTGTATGTATTTATAGTATTTTTAAGTTATATTAATATTGTATTGTATGTGTTTATATGGGCCTTGATGCCTGAAATAAATGGATAAATAAAAAAAATAAAAAATATTAGTATTCTCACGTCAATGGTGGTCAGCGTGATGGGAGGCTTCGGTTTAGATTTCTTGGCGGCTTCCATGTCCCCATAGTTGGCCAGGAAGTCGATCACGAACGAGGTGATGCCCGCGTAGCGGATGAAGGCGCCCGCGCCGGTCCTGCCAGGTCACAAGAAAAGGAAGAAGAAGATAAATTATTTGTCACACAATATTTTAATATACAACCCGCAAGAGTTAACGTCATGACGTCAACGGATGACGTCAGCGATGGCGAGAGCGGACAACGCGGGGGCCGGGAGGGGCAAGAGGACTCTTGCGGGTTGTAACTATTTTCACTGTATGGCAATGGAGCCGATGTCGACAATAATTCTGCCAATGTCAGATGTGTAATAGAGAAAATCTGCAAAATAAAAATTATTTTATAAACGAAATCCAATACTAGGTCATTCGTAGACCTTTGCCAGTCGTTACAGATAGTCTGACAATCAGTTTTACCAAAGGCTATCGTGTTACCCAGTAACTGGGTAGTAGAGGTCAGATAGGCATTAATTTTATAAAAAATACTGGTATTCAGCTGCATCCGTTTATACTGGAAGCCGATTATAAGAATAGTTGGGATAAAAACTTTTTTACAAAAAAACAACCGACTTCCAAAAAACACTAGGTGAAAAAAAAAAATAATTTTGGAAGTCGGTGTCTTTGGATCTGTATTTCAGTTTTTTGCTACCGACTTCCGAAATTTACGTTATTTTTCACTTTGTAGTGTTGATTGGAAGTCGGTTGTTTTTTTTTTTGTAAAAATGTTTTTTTGTACGGTGTTTTTTTATGTTTTTTTATGTTTTTTTATGTTTTTTTAACCGACTTCAAAAAATGAGGTTCTTATTCTTATTAATTAATATGGGAATTTAACCCGCTTTTATATCCAGAACTGTTCGATCCTATAAGATTGTACGAAATGCATAAAAAAATGCTACTTACAAAGTTTTGCATCCCGAGGTTTTCACTCTAAGCGACGATATATGAAACAAAACAACTTACAATTTTAACATTATCATTACAATTTTAACTCATATACCTAATTTCAAAAAGTTGAGCAACATTCAGCAACGTTTTTATGTTGCAACATGGAATGTTGCAGTGTTGCTTCGACATTTTTATGTATGTTGATTAAATATTTCAATACCTAGTAGGTATCTATGATTGGTAGGAAGCAACAAACAATAAGCCCAAAAAAATAAACGCGAAAAAAAATGTTTGTATTTAGCATTTGCCATGAATAATATGAAAACAATAAGGCATACTCACAGTTTATCAACCCCTCCAATCTCATTGAGCATGTGAGGGTCGAAGATGTAGCAGATGGTCTTGGCGAGACTGCCGCCCTCAGGGTCCGGGGGGTGGCCCCAGATGAGGAAGTGGCGGTCATCTCCGACCGACAGGACCAGCATGTAATTCTGACCTGTGCGCTTCTCCATTAACCTGGGGGATAGGACAGGTTTAATAGCGAAGAGGTTTTCATATATAAATGATTTTATTATCTGCGCCCCGCGGTTTCACCCGCGTTAATATCGATCCCGTGGGAATATCGGGATAGTAAGTAGCCTATATGTTAATCCAGGGTGTCAGCTACCTCCATACAAAATTTTATTAAAATTGGTCCAGCCGTTTGAGCGTGAAGAAGTAACAAACTCATAAACCCACACACTTCGCCTTTATAATAAGTATTAGTGTGATACTTTTTGTAGGCAATTCATTCGCTTCATTTAAATAGGTACAAATGTTGGTTTTTAAGTTTTAAATAATGCCGGAAGCGAAGCTTATTCCATGCTTGCCAAACCAGATTTATTTTAATCAGTTTTGATCAACAAAAAAATTAATTTAAGCATTAAAAACATAATCGGTCCAACATCTACAGTCGATAGGTACTTCATTAAAACCAGTAAAGAACAAAAATAATAATGAATTCCAGTCCATTCCATTTGTAACAAGATTAGAGATTTAATTAAACATTTTTTACAGTCCGTTCAACTGATTTTGAATTCTATTGCGTTTGTGGCATGACATAATAATGGCAGCTGCAGTAAACAGTTGGTATTGTAACCACTTTTTTGCTTTTAATACCATCCTTATGCCTACGCAATAGAAGTCAAAATCGGTTGAACGGACTGTAAAAAAGGTTTATTTAAATGTCTAATCTTATTTCAAATGGAGTATAGCATACTCAAAAACCTAAGATAGCAGCTACGAAAATGAGCAAATGATCCATGGGTATCATTCTACTTCCACTTCCATGATTTTGGTGGGCGCCTATGCCGAAATTGAGGTCTATATCAAAATCCAATATGGCGGCTATGACACTGAGCAAATCAATCAATAAAAGTTTAATATCTAATAGAAAATTGATTAAATATTCACTTTTAAAATCTTACAGATGCATGTATGGTAATATTTTGTAAATGTGAGGACCTTGTACGCCTTGTAGACTTTAGATCTGTCGACCATTTTTTATTTTATCAAGTACCTGGTACTTGTTAACAGGCCTACGCTGTCAATTGCCAATTATTTTGAAAAAGAGTAACCGTGGAGTTTCTTGCCGGCTCTTCTCCATAGGAAACGACCAATAGGAACCGCGCACCTAGCTTCTGACGTTTCATAAGTGCCCATGTAGGTGTGCAATAAAATATTTTGATTTTGATTTTAAATGTGGATTATTTTTAAGATACAATGGCACCGATTCTGTTGTTCACCAACTAAACTAAATTTAAGTTCAGGCATCTTTTGAAGTGAAACTTCTTTACGCACGCTTGACTTGGGGAGTAAGCTGGCGAACGCGTGGCGTAAGCGTTACGAAAAGTGTGATCGGGCAAGGCGAACGGAAGTTAAGTGGGGGATATAAGCAAGAGACAGCAGTGCGCGCGCACATTTTCTTTCTCTCTTTAAGTTTCACTTCAGTCGTGTGGTCATAAGCACACTCGTTTTTTTCTTTCCATTTCATTAAGAAAAGGACAGAAGATAAATATTAGTTTAGTCCTGTCAAATTAGTCAGCGCCTGACGTAAATTGACGTATTTTTAATAGCCAATTTTTTAATCTCGTCTAAATTGTCTATGGAGTATCTTAATTTGACAGGACTAAACTAATAATTATCTTCTGTCCTTTTCCTAATGAAATAGGAAGAAAAAGATGCTTGAACTTAAATTTAGTTTAGTTTGTGAACATCAGAATCGGCGCAAAGTGACCTACGCCATCAGGTCGACATCGGCTGTGACATTGTCGGGGTGCTTCGCCAGCAGTCCTGTGTCAGCCTCCTGCATTTTGACTGTGTATTTGGTGTCGTGGTAGAAGAACGAGGTCAAGAGCTGGTTCAGTTGGAGGGCAGGCTTGCCTGGAGGGAACAAGTTACTGGTCAATGATGAATATTATATTATGTATTCTTATATATTCTACATCTAATAATGTTGTTAATATTTATGTTTCATGCTGATAATATAGAGGTATGAGGAACAGGGTGTAAAGTTCACTCATACTCTATAGAAAAGGGAGGATCCTCTGACCAGACGGGTGTCGTGTCTGGCGGGCAACTGCCCGATGATACATGTCGGGCCGTTGTATCCGAGCTAGTTGCGCGGTAAACTCTGCTTGCGAGATGCAGGATCTTGCGTGACGTCAGTATGACGCGTTGTTCTCATGTGGCGTTGTAAATACCGCTACACAATATAAGTAGGATGTTACGTACAGTCTGTTCTAAAATTATCTGATGAAAGTGTTAACAAACAGGTTAACTAAAGGGAATATGTAACAATCTTGTGTATTTAGTAACTTTCATGTTAATACCACTTGTTCTAACATTATTCGTTGAATTGTTCTAAGTTGAGCTGCATGATTACTGACAAATGCGTGCACTCAGTCGGTGTGGTTCTTTCCTAAAAAAATACCATTTCAGACCCCAATCTACATGGTCTTCGCATGATCTAACCTCTGAGTTTGTTTCGGCATTTCTTCACAGAGCAGTCAGATAGGAAACGCCGACCTCATCTGGTTTATTTTAAAATATTATAATTGACGTGTAAAAGTGCTATAAAAACCTACTTACAGAAATAAATCATTAATTATCATTTAACAATTATTATTGTTTGAATACCTAATGTTCTTAAATTGTAAGTAAGTAATCTAAAAATCATCGACGAAAATTAGTTTAAACATAGGAGGAACCGGTTGCATGGACTAATATATACCGGTTGGGTCGGTAGCCCGCGTTTAATTGAGGTTAATTTTACAACCTCAATTAAACGCAGGCTACCGACCCAACCAGTTCCTCCTATGTTTAAACTGCGTCAAATGGAAGAAGTACCTATACCTGTTTCAGCGTTTATTTGATCAAACAAAATGCGTACCTTTATAGCACTTCAATGCGACCTTGCACCGCTTATAATATCTATCACCCGTTTCGATGAGGTCGTCCACATCTCTCCTGACGAATTGTGCCGGAGTCTTCTCTTCCAGCAGAGCGCGACACGCCACGGCTATGCAGGCGGTTTGGGCGCCTAACAAGGAACGAAGAAATAAATAACCAGTTGCTAACTTTATTAAAGAGGATAAAAATACGGCTAATAGCCGAAGTGCGGCTACACCTAGTTTTAGCCGGTAGGGCAACGGAGCCCCGCTTCGCGGGGCTCCTATTTCCATGTAGAGGGTTTAAAGTAACCTAACCAAACCTACCCTCGGGATGCCCTTCGCTCGCTCTTGCATCCTACATCTGTCATCATCTGTTGCCTATCGACCGACCGCAACCATGCAACCGATGTCATCCGAAGTACGCACGAACCGCAAGTGGCCGGTTGCACCTACGGCTAAAACTAGGTGTAGCCGCACTTCGGTTATTAGCCGTGACATATACACTGGATAAACTCTTATAATAAATTAACTAAAAAACTATTAAAATAAAAACTGGCCAAGTACGAGTCGGACTCGCACACGAAGGGTTCGGTTCCGTACCATAAGGCAAAAACGCCGAAAAAACACGTTACTTTGTTGTATGGGAGCCCCCTTAGATATTTATTTTATTCTGTTTTTAATATTTGTTGTTATCTCTGTGAAAATTTCAACTGTCTAGCTATCACGGTTCATGAGATACAGCCTGGTGACAGACGGACAAACGGACAGTGGAGCCTTAGTAATAGGGTCTCTTTTTTACCCTTTGGGTACGGAACCCTAAAAATATAATATCCTAACCAAACTGAAACTATTATCTATCTAAAATATGGAATCGAAAAAATCCTCCGCATCGTTAACGACTGGTAATGTACCCTAGAGACTGGTGGCATTGCCACGTTGTATGTCAATGCTTATAGTTAGCCTCTGGCGCAGCCCTTGGATCACTGGAAGTGTCAACCAACCGTTTGGAGATTTCGTTAAACAAAATCATGAGCACTCGGACCCACGTCGGTCGCGGTCGGTGTGTGGTCAGGTAGACCCAGCCTAACCCTTCGGGGATTGCTGGTGTCGGCGTGGGGTTATGTCTGGTAACTGACACTTCGGGGATTGTTGGTGTGAGGCGTTGGGTTATGTCTGGTAACTGGCCCTTCGGGGATTGCTGGTGTGGGGCGTGGGGGTTAAGTCTGGTAACTAACCACAGTGACTGGCGGAGTACTTCTTGGAGTTGCATCCGATGCTGCCCTGACACATCATCTTATTCTTATCCACTTGGATAAAGTTGTGCCAAATCTAAGAGAAAGGAGGTTTTGTGTTTACATTTGAAATTATTATAGAACTAACTTGTTACCACAAAATTGAAATCAAATGTTAGGTACCCATTTCCCATAACTAACATTTTTTTTTTAACTAGCTACTGCCCGCGGCTTCACTCGCGTAGATGTCGGAGATTATACCACGGAAACGTGCTACCGGGACATAAAGTAGCCTATGTTACGGCTTATAACAGCTATCTTTTAGTGAAAGTTCCGTCAAACTCAGTCCAGCCGTTTTGGAGATTAGCCGAAACAAGCAGACAAAATATTAAAAATTATTATTAGACAAAATTAAAATATAATTAAATAAATTGTGTAATATTTGTTCACAAAAAATATCACACAATTAAACAATAACTAAACAAAAAAGGCTCACCCTTCTCAACTTGGAGAGCTCAGACGGCGGTGGCTGCGTCATGTCCTCCAGCATGATTCTCTGCCGCTTGGCGCGCGGGCGGTGCTTCCTCCGGTAGGGAGGCACCCACTTATGAGTTATGAGTTCAGGCAGATCTATTACCTGGCAAGTAAAGAACAACATGGGAGTAATGTCAGGGCCCTATCTCACTAGTACACTAGATTTCATAGAGGGTGATAAAAAAAAAGCAATTTAAAAAATAAAAAAACCCGGCAGGACCCATTTGAATTTGAAAATGTAATAAAAATGGTATGGGTCCCGCCTACTTCCAACTTTTATTTAATTTAAAATGGGCTTGTTTGTAGCTTTTCAATTTCGCAGTCGGGTTTTTTTATTTTTTTTTATAACTTTTTTTATTTCCAGATTATTAGTTTACAAATGTGTTTTTGGTACGTGTTTTTTACGATTTGTCACTTCGAATTACTTTTAACCATGTAAGTTATACATACATATTTTTGTAATCACCTTTTAAAACCCTTTATTTTGAAACCCCACACGAGATTTTTTTTTTGAAGACATTGAGCCAAAAATTTGGCCTTTTTTTTTTCAATTTTTATATACCCAGTGTCACTCTCACAATTAAGACGAATCTAACGGCACCTCTCAAGCTGAAATCGATTAAGCCGTTTAGGCTACAGAGTGTGCCAAAGAAATATACATACATACACTCGAAAAACATAACCCTCCTTCTGACGCAGTCGGGTAAAAAGTAGAGTGTTCACTTCAGGAGCAACACTAATTTAAGCTCGAGAGACGTACTTTGAATCCCCCGCTGCGCTCAGAATTCAAAGAAACACTCTCGCCTTCAAAATAGTTGTTTGCTCCCTTGGCAAACAATCTACTATTTGAATGCAAATTTAAGCTCAGAAACAGAACTTTTTCACCGTCAAAGTTACAAAAGACAGCACCTCTTCGCTACTTCCTCGTTGTCTAATCCGGAACAACATGGCACTCACTTTAAAGCATAATAGCATTATAAGCAGCGGGGTATTACGTAACACACTATCAGTAGCCAATGAGTTTCATTTTGACAGTTCAACAACATTCATTGCTTTTTAGGGTTCCGTTGCCAAATGGCAAAAAAAACCGGGCAAGAGCGAGCGAAGAGAAATTAAATGTTTTTTTTATTTTTGAGTTGATTGAATGAATGGTAAATTGTGGTTTACGATTTATGACGTATTAAAAAAAAACTACTTACTAGATCTCGTTCAAACCAATTTTCGGTGGTAGTTTACATGGTAATGTACATCATATATTTTTTTTAGTCTTATCATTCTCTTATTTTAGAAGTTACAGGGGGGGGGGACACATTTTACCACTTTGGAAGTGTCTCTCGCGCAAACTATTCAGTTTAGAAAAAAATGATATTAGAAACCTCAATATCATTTTTGAAGACCTACCCATAGATACCCCACACGTAAGGGTTTGATGAAAAAAAAAATTTGAGTTTCGGTTCTAAGTATGGGGAACCCTAAAATTTATTGTTTTTTTTCTATTTTTGTGTGATAATATAATCTTAATGCGGTACAGAATACATCTACTTACCAAGTTTCAACAGTATAGTTCTTATAGTTTCGGAGAAAAGTGGCTGTGACATACGGACGGAGAGACAGACAGACAGACAGACGGACAGACAGACAGACAGACAGACAGACATGACGAATCTATAAGGGTTCCGTTTTTGCCATTTGGCTACGGAACCCTAAAAACGGAACGCTTATAGATTCGTCATGTCTGTCTGTCCGTCCGTATGTCACGGCCACTTTTCTCCGAAACTATAAGAACTATACTGTTGAGACTTGGTAAGTAGATGTATTCTGTGAACCGCATTAAGATTTTCACACAAAAATAGAAAAAAAACAATAAATTTTGGGGTTCCCCATACTTAGAACCGAAACTAATTTTTTTTTTTTCTTCAAACTAATACGTGTGGGGTATCTATGGATAGGTCTTCAAAAATGATATTGAGGTTTCTTATATCATTTTTTTCTAAACTGAATAGTTTGCGCGAGAGACACTTCCAAAGTGGTAAAATGTGTGTGTGTGTCCCCGTAACTTCTAAAATAAAAGAATGATAAAACTAAAAAAAATATATGATGAATACCATAATACCATGTAAACTTCCACCGAAAACTGGTTTGAACGAGATTTATTTATTTATTTATTTATATGGCACTTCAACGACTTACTCACTAAGACATACACAAACAAAAATCACATACAGTTTTAGGAATTGTGAAACGAGAAACTTACAGAAGTGCACAGCACTAGCATAGAAATAAATAGTAAGTACAAGATAACGTTAGTTGAATTGCACATAAGTTATAAAATAAAGTAAAAGTAGAATTAAATTAAAAATTAAAATGAGCAATGTTTACAATTAATACGATCGTAACTACAAAACGATTTAAAAAAAACAACAAAAAGAAGGAGGCTGGCAGGGAAGGGAAAGGTAGTACCTAAATACAATTATTAATGGGTGGCTCGTGTCGCACAGACGACTCGAGACTCGGAGCTAGTTACTAGAGAATCAGAGCTGGTAAGAAGTTTCGATCGGAATTGTCGCAAAGGGTTAGAGTAGATGTCGATGCTATTGGTTCGTGTAGCAGTTTTATTGTATTTTCTCATTAAACGGTTCATGGGTGCGGTGCTACCAAGGTTAGTACGACTTGCAGGTAAAGCAAAGGTAACGGTTTCGCGACTAGATCTAAGGCTGATTTTAGAGTCGCGCTGACCGCACGCTGACCGTCGGCGCTGACAGCCGAAACGTATGGAACGCACGCGCTGATAGCTACGCGTTATTCTAAAGCGCTCCCTTGAAGTTCATACGTTTGAGGCTGTCAGCGCCGACGGTCAGCGTGCGGTCAGCGCGACTCTAAAATCAGCCTAATAGGTTTCTGTCGCGGTACAGCTATACTTAATTCCGCCAGAAGATCGGGAACATTTAGTAAACCGTTTAAGATTTTATAGAGAAGGATTTGGTCCGTCACGTCTCTTCGGTGTTCAAGTGAACACATTTTAAAATGACTGAGCCTTTGATCGTAAGAAATATCCCGTGGACAGTTAGGGCTTCTAAAACGAAGGTATCTAGTTAAACTTCTTTGGATACGTTCAATTCTGTCTATGTGAACGCGGTAAGTAGGGTTCCAAACTGGCGATGCATAGTCCAGTAGACTTCTCACCAGAGTATTAAAAAGCACCTTGAGGGTAGAGATCGACTGGAAATCCCGACATATTCTTTTTATAAAGCCAGACATTTTTGCAGCTTTGGCAGTGATATTGTCGATGTGGCTAACGAATGTGAGTTTTGAGTCGAGGAGGACTCCCAGGCCGCGAATCGTGTCCACTTTTTGAAGTATTAAGTACCCCATTTATTGAGTAAGACGTAGGAATAGGTTTTCGTTTTTTGGTGAATGTTATGTGGTAGCACTTTTTCACATTGAGAGACATGCGGTTTTCTAAGCACCAGTCGTGAACTGCGTCGAGGTCAGCCTGGAGTAAATGGACGTCGAGCGATGAGTTTATCTCTTTATAGATTTTTAAATCGTCAGCGAAAATAGAGCAATTGCTGTATTTTACTGAGAGAACTATGTCATTGACGAACATTAGAAAAAGTATTGGGCCTAGATGCGATCCTTGGGGGACTCCAGATGAAGAAAAATAAACTGGTGATTCATATCCCTTAACAACCACTCTTTGTTTTCTTTCTGTGAGATATGATTTAAACCAAAGGAGTAACTGACCAAATATGCCGAAACTTTCAAGCTTCTTTAAGAGGATTATATGGTCCACCTTGTCGAACGCACTGCTGAAATCAGTGTAAATTGAGTCGACTTGGGCGCGAGAGTCCATCAATTTACTTAACTCATTGACGTAGTGGACCAAATTAGTAGTTGTAGATTTACGAACACAGAAACCATGTTGTTCAGGCACTAACTGAGGATTGATGTGTGATGAAATTACAGGACATAGCAGGGATTCGAAAAGTTTTGCGAATACTGAGAGAAGTGAAATAGGACGGTAGTTCAGGACGTCACTAGAATCTCCTTTTTTGAAAATCGGTACGATGTTAGCCATTTTCCATACCGTCGGAAACTTTGATGATGCAATCGAATGGTTGAATATTATTTTAAGCGGCAATGATAGACTAGTGGCACACTTTTTTACAAATACTGGCGGCAAACCATCTGGCCCTGGCCCTTTGCAGATGTTGAGTTTGTTTAGTGCTTTCCGGACGTCTCGTTCCGTAAATACTAATTTACCTAATGCATGCTGAAGATACTTGGGTCCTATTTGAGCTACAGCAGGTGAACCAATCGAAGGAGTAAAGTTAGAGGAGAAATGCTTAGCAAAAAGGTTGCATACTCCTTCACCAGTAGATGCTGTTTCATTTCCTAGATACATCTCTGAGGGAATGTCGTTACACTTAGACTTCTTCGCTTTGACGAAGGACCAAAAGAGCCTCGGATTATGTTTAATATTTCTTTCAGTGAAGCTCATATAGGTTTTATAAAAGCTGTTCATCATAGTTTTCGATCTCCCCTCTAATAGTCTATATTCAAAGTGGTCCCTTGGGTTTTTTATACTTTTTGTAACGTGTTCTGAGTTTTTCTTTTTCGTTTAGGAGTCTTATGAGAGGCTTAGAGAACCAGGGGGGATACTTATCACTCGGTTTTTTTGATTTAGGAACGTGCTCATCCACTACATCTAGTAAGTAGTTTTTTTTTAATACGTCATAAATCGTAAACCGCAATTTACATTTTATTCAATCAACTCAAATATAATGTTGGAAGAAAAAGGGAAGCACCCTTTTTCTTTTTCAATATTTCTGACATTACGAACATAACTTTTTTATTTTATTCAATCCAGTTTTAATTGTTGAATACTGCAATATTAGATACCTCTTCCTGTTTGGTAGTAACTTATATTAACATCTTAAATAAATTGCAAACTATAGTTTTGTATAATTTAGAAGCATTTTTTTTTTAATTTTGTAAATGTAAGAACCATGTTTCCGTTTATTATGATTTTTTTTGTTGTTGACTTGAAAGAGCATGGCAGTTGAGAACGTGTCATGCTCACTTAAATGTCTCACTCATTATTCGGTTCCCTACAAAATGGTTGAGCTGGATGGTGCTGATCCACGCGTCATGTTCGTGAACGGGTGCCGTCGGTTGAGACTGGTCATCTCTTAACTGCCAAGGCTTATTTTTAATCTTATATTTTGAATTGTTTCTTCATTTGTCTTTTTTTTTTACATTGTTCTCACATATAGAAGCAACAAGAATAATGTACCCAGGATTTTGTAATAACTTGATTTAAAAGAGTGTCCATGGAGTTTCTTGCCCGTTCTTCTCCATAGAGATCTAGGTTTTGGAATGGGTTCAACTTTCTGACTAACTGACAGACTATTTAATTTTGACAATTCAAAAGTGCCTGTACAAGGTTTACCTAATTGAAATAAATGCTTTGAGTTTGAGTATAAAAAGAATAATAAAAACATTTAATTTCATAAACATAAACCTTATTCATAAACCCAGATGTTACGGAACCCTCGGTGCGCGCATCCGACTCGCTCTTGCCCGGTTTTTTACGTTGTTGGGCAGACACATTTTTCGAAAATATGAAGCAATGGATTAGCTATATCCTTCAAAAGGATTCAGATTGAGATTGATAGTGTGTTACACCATTAGTGTGCTTGTGCAGTGCGACGAAAAGTGTCAAGTGGAGGAACCCGTTGGATGTGAGAAGCACAGGAAAGGTCGATGTGACGATGCTTGGGGGAGGCATAGGTAGGTATATCCAGCAGTAGACTTCCATTGGCTAAAGTTAAGGTTTCTTAGAAGAGCGGGTGGCCGAGCTTAAGGGTCGTAGTGACAGCTGTTACATAAATACCCGGTCAAGTGCAAGTCGGACTCGCGCACCGAGGCCTCGAGGCCGAAGATTTTTTTTTTAATGTAACTTCAAATTTACGGTTTTCGGATTTTTTCCTTTACCTACTTGTGATATTATATGACATTGCTTCTTGCCAAATTTCATGATTCTAGATCAACGAGAAGTAACGTAACCCTATAGGTTTTGATTCCGGAACATAAACGCCCATATCTTTTGATTGCCTTGACTTAGAAGTTTGATTTCTTCACTGATTTAAGATCCCTTAAAGCAGCCCTAAGTATTTGATATTAATGTCAACTTGATAACTCCACGCGTTCCTGAGAAAAACGGTCTTCACCGACGGACAGACAGACAACGAAGTGATATTATAAGGGTTCCGTTTTTCCTTTTGAGGTACGGCGGGCTAATTGCGAAACACACTATCAGTAGCAATGGGTTTCATTTTGACAGTTCAACAACATTCATTGCGTTATTTGCATCGTTGAACAGACATATTTTTCAAACATATGAAGCAATGGATTAGCAATATACTTCAAAATGATTCAGATTGAGATTGATAGTGTGTTAAACAATTAGGGTGCGGAACTCTAAAAATTATGACAGTGATCAAGATTTAAATCGTTAGATTAGCCCTACTGCGTCAAAAGACAGTCGCGTTTCTGTTTCGTTTTAATACTTCTGACGCAATGATGGAGTGACTTGACTGTCGTGGTCACGCTATATTATAATGTGTGAGCTCACTGCTCTCACTATGGATACTTTTTTGCGTGATTAAGTATATAGGTACGGTGAGAGCAAATCTAGCGATTTAAATCTTCGGGCAGCGGGGTTTGACTTTACGGCGTCAAAAACGTTCTCTAAGAAAACACACCGACTTACTTTCGTAGATAACGTTTCAATAATCATAATATAATATAAATATTTGCACACCTTATACCGGTAATGATACAGTGCAATTTATATTTAAGGTGGAGTGGTATTAGCCATTGAACCACCAAATGTTTGAAGAGCTCTAGCGCGGTTGTTATTGCAATCTAAGAAAATATTTTTATCTCAGCACGTAGGTTATTTAATAAGTTACCACATTGCGTTCAAAATTTTGGAAAATATCTGCTATTGCTTGATTAATACAGGTTTTTTTAAAACAAGTGAAATGGTTCACAGCGTACCCCTAAGGGTACACGATGTACCGGGGGGGTGGGACCGAATGTACCAGGTGGCACACAATGAATCATAGGAATGGATAAACCGATAATAATTGTTTGTATAGGTTGAAAATAAATAAAACAGTTAAATGTTTCAATATTTATTAGGTTTAGGGTTATAGCAATCAGTCTTAAAACTTAATTTGTAATATTCATTAACTTTTAATAAGTTTAATGAAGTATACGAGAGATCAATATCACGCGAGATCAACTTATCAACTTTAGAAAAAACTTCAACATAACAATCATAACAAAAATCGTAAAATATCTTCGAAAATACTAATTAAATCATAAAATATAATATCCAAATCAAAAATCTTAGACATAAGACGTTATTAATTCGCAGTGTTGGATAGGGAAAGTTGCAATCTTTGGCTGCTTTTCTGATACTCAGTCCCGACAATAGTGTTTATCTTCCTCTTTGGATAGCTTCTCCGGTGTGACTACCTTTTTTACGGGCTTCCCGCCCTACCGTGTTTCGTCCCATGCTAAAATAAACAAATAGTAATGATACTCACATTAACACTCAGAGGTTGACTGAAATAATGCTCCCCACATGCTTTAGGTATGTGACAGATCCATAGGTACCTATACAATCAATATTACCTATACAATTTACGCATTACACAAAGCACTTAGATGTGGGGTTGACTGAAATAATGCTCCCCACATGCTTTAGGTATGTGACAGGTCCATAGGTACCTATACAATCAATATTACCTATACAATTTACGCATTACACAAAGCACTTAGATGTGGTACGCAATAAACCATGGTTCATTGCTTACCCAGGGTAAATGGCTCACTGCGTACCCATCCCCTCTTAGGAAATGTTAGGTTATGTTTTACCCAATAATCGTTGAGTAGTAATTCCAAAAAATTGTCTCAAACAAGCGCAAAGACCTACATTACACATACAATTCACTCATATTTTAGTAAGAGTTAAAATATTATAGTAATTACAAAAAGAAACTCACGTTTTTTTCGTCATTTTTGCTTGAGAAATCACAAGATCGCGGCGCACGCGTTCGTTTGTGGCGACAAGCGCGCGCCGACTAGATCAAACTGCACGACGTGGCAAGAGAGTCGTGACACGTTTTTTGCACGAGCTGGCAACGTCGCGTATTGACGGTAGGTGCTATGGTTCATACGGTACACGCGGTTCATTGGCTACCACACCACTTTGTAACATGTGTTTGTACCTACCTGTAATAAACAAATAAACTTTTGGGCGCATTATGTCCAATTAGCAAAATGTCCAACTGTCCAATTCTCAATTGGTCCAATTCGCAATTGGTCCAGTTCGTAATTGGTCCAGTTCGCAATTGGTCTAGTTCGTAATTGGTCCAGTTCGCAATTAGTCCAATTCGCAATTGGTCCAGTTCGCAATTAGGGGGTGAGAGGCAGTTTTTGAGACGACCCCCACGTGAGATTCCACAGAAAGGTTAACTGTGTTCAAAGCTCAAAAGAGATGTGTGCGTTCTGTATTTAAACTTAAACCTACTGACAGCTGTGTCCCGTATTTAAAAAAAAATTAAACTCCTAGCATATCCTTGTATATCATATCGTGTAGCTGGTATCAATGCAGCACTTTATGCTTATCATGGTTACGTAGCATCAATTCTACGATACGGTATTATCATATGGGGCAATTCTGTGGATTTTATTAAGGCATTTCGAGCCCAAAAAAAATGTATTCGATCAATAACCAAAGGCCAACCATTAGATAGCTGTGTCCCACTCTTTAAAAGTTTAAAAATATTACCACTGTCATCTTTATATATATTCGAACTTTGTATCTTTGTACGTAAAAACATAGGTCTATTTAAATTACATAATGATGTTGTGGTAAGGAAAAGCAGAGATATCCACAGATTATGTGTACCTCAACAACGAATTAAACTATTCTCCAACAATGTTTACTGTATGGCAATTCGTATATATAATAAATTACCTAATGTTTTTAAGGATCTTAATTTCATGACTTTTAAAAAGAAATTATTTGACTTCCTATTATTTAAGTGTTATTACTCAACAGATGAGTTTTTAAATGAAAAGTTTGACTCTAAATTTAAATTGGACGACGAATTGCCCTCACATTCGTAATGATTGAATTGAATTTAATACCTATGACATTGTATTGAATAATTCTTAACACTGTATTTTATTAACTTCTGACATTATATTTAGTATTCCTTGACATTGTATAACTTGACATTATATTTAGCTTGCCTTGACATTGTATTTAATAATTCCTGACATATTTAGTGTACCGTTAAATGGCATTTAATAACTCTTGACATTCTAATTAGTATGCTTTGACACTATATGCAATAATCCCTTCAAATTGTATTTAATATCAGATAATGTTTTCCTATGTTTGTCAATTGATTATGACTTCATTTAAATTTTTGAAAATATTTGTACGCTGGAAACAGCAGAATATTTTGGACCTAAATTGTAGTAACACCTTGTAACAACAATATTCTAACAAATAAACTTATTATTATTATTATTATTATGTACATACATTTTTGAAACAGTAGTATTTGTCAAATCCAACTTTCATTATTCAAAACACTGAAATCTAAACGTCGCAACAGAGAGATATGTACCATTCCACACAAAACTGCATTATTTTCGAAAAGTCTTCTTGGAATGGCACCTAAAATCTATAAGTAATATGCTTCCTATTGAATCAAAGAATTAAATGAAATACTTGATTTCAAATAGCTTTATTAAAACTATTATATAAGAATAGTACATTATCAACATACTTGCAAGGAAAAAAACAGAATTGTATTGTTAAATATTAATTTGTTTGGAAAATGGCGCGCTAGTTTTGTTTTGCCGCGCGCCGTGCTAGCCAGCACTAGCGATGCGCGTGCTGGTGTAAATAAAAGCACTGTCTCTTATTTTAAATATATTAGTCTATGGCACTGACAAAACTTGTAAACAGCCTTTAGAAAAAATATAATAAACACAAAATAATGTTTAGACTGATCGCAGTGATGTCGTATGTCAAATTGTAGTTTAGTTAGTATGGAATTAGAAACTACTATTGGCATAGAGAAATATACATTAGTTCAGTGAGAATCCGCAATAATAAAACGCCAGTCAGGGTCTTTTCGGTTTGGTTTCGGAAGGGACCACGGACAATTTAAGGTGGATAATTAAAATTTTCTTACGTTTTTTGTAATTTGCAGGTAAATATCAGGTTGTATCTTGATCAAATATCATTCGCGACTATAATATACACACATCAAAAGTGTCTAGGGATCAACATATATTTTTGCAATAACTTTTCTCCTGATTGATATTAATTAAAATTTTCTTTAAGGATTCATCAAATAAAGTGTTTTCGTTTGTCACAGTAACGATAAACCAAGTCACCTTTGCATTAATAAAGAAATTTGCCATTTTCCTAATAAAGGGATTTTTGACATTTGAACCACTAACACAAAAGTTCGAAAAAAAGACTGAAATAACAGTTTTCTTTAAAATTTTATTGGGTAACTTAAACAATTAATAATCCGTGTTTCTACCGCGAACACTAACAACACAAGAACATCGGTTTGGCATACTCAAAATGAGTTCATCCAAATCACGCTGTGGAATGGCCGCCCATGTTCGTTGCAACAACAAAAAAAGGTCTTCTTGCGACTGGATACCCTCCATATTCGGCAGAGCTCTTCTCTGTAGCATATCCCATGCATGCTCAATCGGGTTCAAGTCTGGCGACTGAGCAGGCCAGGGCAGGACATTGATGTTAGCTGCGGCGAGAGTCTGTCTTACAACTCTTGCGGTGTGCGGTCGTGCATTATCATGCATTAACTGAAATAAGGGACCGATTTGCACTTGTAGAGGAACGATGACGTCTGATACAATCGTCTTAGCATAAATTTGAGCGTTGAGGTTGCCTCTGATCCAAATCAACTCAGTTCTTCCGCCGATCCAAATACCCGCCCATACCATGATGGTTCCACCACTATAAGGATGGACTTCCTGGCAGGATTTTAATCGCTGTTGGCGTCCAGGGGTTCTCCAGTATCGTATACGTCTTGTATCCGGTCTCATACCAAAACGAGACTCATCAGAAAAGCACACGAAACGCCATTGTTCTTCTGCCCAATTTCTGTGTTCAAGAGCCCATTGATATCGAATCCTACGATTGTGCATTGCTATAGGTGGTACCCGTAGCGGTCTTCGGGAATGAAGGTTCACTTCATGCAAGCGGTTTCTGACTGTTTGGTCGCTAATTAAGTTCCCTGAAGAGTGATGAAGCCTCACGGCTAACATCATGGCGGTTATTGTTGGAGCTCTTCGAGTTAAGATTTGAATGTATCGGTCTTGTCTCCGTGTGGTGCAGCGATACCGTCCTCCATGGCGCTCAGCCACGGTACCAGTGCTTCGGTAACATGTCCAAAGTCGACTGATAACACTCTGACTTGTATTCAGAGCTAAAGCCACAGTACGTTGCCGGGAACCAGCTTCTATCATTCCCACGGCTCTGAGCATTTCTTCCCTGCTTAAATGACGTCGCCGCTCCATAATAACGTTGGTTTTAATCAGTAGTAGGGAAACAGTAGCACTAATAATGTCTTCAATGCGTTGTATGTTTTTATAGGGAAAATATTGACAGCTGATTTTCATCTTTTACTCGAATTTGATTCACAGTTCCTGATTCAAATTATGAAATGCACCAAAAAGGATCCATATAAATTTATAAAATCATAAATTTATTACAAAGCCACATCTCAATCTCAAGAAATCCGCATAAAAATGCTTGATCCCTAGACACTTTTGATGTGTGTATATGTATTACATAATTATAGTCATTAGAATAGAATCTTTCAAGTTAGATTTTTTCCGGAAGAACTTTTCCATAAGAAAGATGTATTAATGATTCGAATGATTATCATTGTGTAAAGTCGTACCTGTTATAGTCGCAAATCATATTTTGATCAAGATACAACCTGACACTGACACACTGACTGACCTGACACTGAAAATTGCAAAAAACCTAAGAAAATTTTAATTTCGCGGTCTACCACTGCGCATTCACCTCAAAATTGTCCGTGGTCCCTGCGCATTCACCTTAATGGGGAAGCGCTAAGGTAGCCTGCGAAATTCACATTTTCTTACGTTTTTTGCAATTTGCTGGTCAGTATTAAGTTGTACGTTGATTAAAATAATATTTTATATGTATTTACAGAATTTGTTACGGCCGCGAATCATATTTTAATCCTTACATCCTTTTATATCTTACAGTATTAAGTTGTACGTTGATTAAAATATGATTCGCGGCCTGTGATATGTAAAACCATATTTTTACTGTGTACACCACAATAAATAATTTGAATTTGAGATTGGGTAATTTATGATCAAATCTTTTATTTCGAAAAAAATCACAAATCTGTATAAATAATTTGAGATTTAAATATCGTTAGTTAAGAACAAAAAGAAAAACAGTTATGGGACGAGCATTGGTCACCACGCTTACTCAAGCCGGGTAGGTGATTTCAGACTTTAAAAAATCACGTAATGTAGTAATGTCAATTAGAAGTATTTTTTTTAAGCAGAAGCAGTTCACTCAACGAATGACCCAAAAGGAGATGTAGAGTGTGAGCTAGGCCCTAAGCGATTTCTTTAGAAAGTTGTTCAGGGTGCTTAGGGAGTAAGCATACTAAAAGTCCCCGCGTCTAGGAGGTGGGCGTGGGAGCGTATACCTAATTAACGACTGTAATTTGAATTGGTCAATTTGCGAACTGGACCATTTGCTAATTGGACAATTTGCGATTTGGACAAATTGCGAATTTGACAAATTGCGAATTGGACAAATTGCGAATTGGACATTGTGAGAATTGGACATTTTGAGCGCACTGGACATTTTGCGAATTGGACATAATGCGCCCAAACGCAAATAAATAATTTTATCGATTGATACTAACCACTGGAGGCGGTCTCTGCGGGGGTCCCGGGGGGTGCCACGGCTTAGTCTTGAACTTGACCTTAGTGACCTCCGGCCAACGACGCTTGAAGCGAAGCCTCCTGGCCTCGGCTCTCTTCTCCGCTTCTCTGGTGACGAGTTTTTATATTATTAATAATAATAATTCATTTTATTTCAGGCATCGCAGGCCCATAGATAAATACCTTAACCTAAACATACATATTTTAATAAAAACTAACTACCTACTACTACTTATTATATAATAGTTGTGCCCGCGACTTCGTTCCCATGGATACCAGAAGACAATAATGTGTCTCTTTACTCATTCTTTTCTAAAAAAAAGCCTCAGTTCATCAGCTATCTGCCAGTGAAAGTCCCGTCAAAATCGGTCCAGCCGTTTCGGAGATTAGCCGGAACGAACAATCAGACAAAAAGTTCAAAATTATTATTTTTTGTTACATTAATACTTTTCATAATTGCATTTAGCAAAAAAGCTGTGTATTTTGACATTCCAAACAGACACTTCAATTTTTTAAAAATTTAGTGCCCCCCCCCCTCCTTTTTTTGAAGTCGGTCAATATTATTAAAAAAAAACTCACTCTTTAGCTATCTGTGAGGGTGTTTTCTCCAGTATCACTGTCGCTTCCTGTTCCGGTGAAGATAGTAGTGCTTCCTCCTTCAAAACCTTAAATTTTGTACCCTCTTTTTTGGGATCTTTTTCTGCAACATCCCCTTTCTCTTTTGCATCTCCCTTTTCTTTCTGTTTACCTATAAACGAAAAAATATATACGTAACGAGACGGTATAATTTTTTTGTTTCCGTATCTCTCAAATGGCGCCAACGGGACTATTTAAGATGTTAAAAAAATAACCCGCCAAACTTTAAGAAGAGCTTTAGACCATCGAACTGAACAACTTTCACTATAGGACCAACTCTGAAATCACGAAAAAAAATTTTCAATACCTTTCTTGACCAAAATGTATGAAACAGCTGATTTTTAGGGTTCCGTAGCCAAATGGCAAAAACGGAACCCTTATAGATTCGTCATGTCTGGCTGTCTGTCTGTCCGTCTGTCTGTCTGTCCGTCCGTATGTCACAGCCACTTTTCTCCGAAACTATAAGAACTATACTGTTGAAACTTGGTTAGTAGATGTATTCTGTGAACCGCATTAAGATTTTCACACAAAAATAGAAAAAAAAAACAATAAATTTTAGGGTTCCCCATACTTAGAACCGAAACTCAAAATTTTTTTTTTTCATCATACCCATACGTATGGGGTATCTATGGGTAGGTCTTCAAAAATTATATTGAGGTTTCTAATATCATTTTTTTTCTAAACTGAATAGTTTGCGCGAGAAACACTTCCAAAGTGGTAAAATGTTTGTCCCCCCCCCCCCCCTATAACTTCTAAAATAAGAGAATGATAAAACTAAAAAAACTATATGATGTAATTACCATGTAAACTACCACCGAAAATTGGTTTGAACGAGATCTATTAAGTAGTTTTTTTTAATACGTCATAAATCGTAAACCGCAATTTACCATTCATTCAATCGACTCAAAAAAAAAAAAAAAATTCATAAACATAAACCTTATGCATAAACCCGGATGTTACGGAACAACCCTGGGTGCGCGAGCCCGACTCGCTCTTGCCCGGTTTTTTCTTCGAAAGTTATTGCTCCGTTCCATGGGACCTTTTTTTTCACGTGGTGGATTACGGCCTCTCACATAGAGGAGGCCTGTGTCCCAGCAGTGGGAACATTATAGACTGAATATGATGAAGTAAGGTGAAGTAAGGGTGAGGGCAAATCTAACAATTTAAATCTTTGGACATCTTTTAGGTAATTGACAGACTTTCATATGCGGCCGTCATAATATGAACGGAACCACACTTTTAGGAAACCGTAGCTTCAGAAGAACTGTGACGTTTACTGTTTAGTTGGTAGGAAGAGTGTGTCGATACGACTGTCTCTATCCGGCCGCCGAAGCGTCACCGTGCTGCGAGGTGATTGCGTAACAAACACAGTAGCAATAGCTTTCATTTTGACAGTTCATTTGCTTTTAAGTTGTTGAGCAGACAAATTTTTCATATCATTTATGAAGCAATGGATATGTATCCATCAAATGAATCAGGTTGTGATTTACAGTGTGCATGATTCAGATTGGGATTTGTAGTGTGCTTCAAACTGATTCATATTGAGGTTTATAGTGTGCTTCAAAATTATTCAGATTGGGATTTAAGTATATTGTGCATCAAAATGATTCATATTGTAATTCATAGTATGGTGAAAAATGATTCAGATTGAGATTTAGGTATTGCGTGCTTCAAACTGATTCATATTGAGATTCATAGTGTGCTTCAAAATGATTCAGATTGGGATTTATAGTGTGCATCAAAATGATTCAATTTGTAATTCATAGTGTGCTTCAAAATAATTCATATTGGGTCTTATAGCGTGCTTCAAATTGATTAATATTGAGTTTCATAGTGTGCTTCAAAATTATTCAGATTGTAATTCATAGTGTGCTTCAAAATAATTCAGCTTCTGTTTTATAGCGTGCTTCAAATTGATTCATATTGAGTCATAGTGTGCTTCAAAATGATTTAGATTGGGATTTATTACGCACTTAGGGTGCTGTTGCTCACCTTTTTCTTTTGCTTCCTTTGTTTCTTTGTCCTTGTCCTTGTTTTCCTTGGTCTTCGCCTCCTTCGGCTCTTTGTCCTTGTGTTCTTTTGGATCCGGTTTATCTTTCTGGTCACCGCCCGCTGTCGCGGCCCTGCATAGAAAGAAAAAAGAAAGAAAAATATGTTTATTTGCGACATACATGACGAATAGGTTGGGGGAAAATATACGTCACATCCAGGCAAAACTGCTCAGCAAAATGCTACGAGCCTATGCGAGACAGAGCCCCAGCGCTTGTTTTCAGCGACAGCCGGCGTTGACGTGATGACGTCATCAGGTGTCAAACACTATAGACAACGTTTATATGTATAGAACGTTTGTTTGAGTTCAATATTTGCACGCCATGAAAAACATGACGACACGTCGTGAGTCACTCTTATTTTAAGATCTTGCATGTATGTATTATTTAACTCTGTATGTTCTAGCAAATAAAATTGCTTTCTTTCTTTCTTTCTCTCTTTCTTTCTTTCTTTCTTTCTTTCACATTCATTGTGTTATTTACGTTGTTGAACAGAAACATTTTTCAAATACAGGCTGGCATTGACAGCGACCCACAAACTGTAACTATAAATTCAGCAGATGATTCTAGACCTCCTAGAGTAGATATTTGTCGTCGGTTATCAAAAAAACGTACCCAAAGGGTAAAAACGGGACCCTATTACTAAGGCTCCACTGTCCGTCTGTCTGTCTGTCTGTCACCAGGCTGTATCTCATGAACCGTGATAGCTAGACAGTTGAAATTTGCACAGATGATTTATTTCTGTTGCCGCTAACAATAAATACTAAAAACAGAATTAAATAAATATTTAAGGGGGGCTCCCATACAGCAAACGTGTTTTCTTTTTGGCGTTTTAGCCTTGTGGTACGGAACCCTTCGTGTGCGAGTCCGACTCGCACTTGGCCAGTTTTTTTTTTGTAACCGACAAAATTCACCGCGGGGTGGTTGAGAATCATGTACTGAATTCATGGTAATAGGTTGCGCGTCCATGTCCCTGCCACCATGTACGAGTATGTCTAAGAAGCAAAGTATCGTAAAAGGGCGCAGTGCTGCACACCCATACGCACCCTATTTCAAGTTAAACAAATAGCAACTTTATTTAAATGATAATTAAGTTGATTTCAGTGACTAGCACTATTTGAGAAAGTTATAAAAATGTTTGAAGTTGTAGCGTAAGCTCAACTTTATAGTGTAGGAATTAAAGTCATTTTTCCATTAATTCATATTTGTTAACATTTTTGGCAAATAATTCGCGAATGTAGATTTGTAGCAATTTCCTTCAAAATGTTTCTGAGCGTGAGCTCTCTGAACAATCGTGCATGTCCTCTCACTCTCACTGGCCTTTTTTTTTGGATGGGAAATCATCAAATGACCCCTCCCTCTCTGGGTGGAGCGGAAGGGAGTGTCAGACTCTTACTGACTAAAACCGACCCGTGTTCCTTCCTTAGCCCTTTATGTTCCGGGGTAGCGATAACCCTTTCGGACCATCCCGCTGAACTCACACTGGCCTCAGCCAGTAATTCTGTTTATCCATCACATTAAATCCACCCTAAGGTGGATACGCGGAAACGCAACGGTTTTCCAACAAGGCCTAAAGTGGATTCTCGGACATGCGTTTCCGCGTGGTTGGCGAGGTTGGATTTTTGGGGTAGATAAACGGAATGAAACATGCTCCAGCGCAGCCTTTTGCGCACAGTTCGGACCTGCCATGGTTCAACGGCAGTGCTGTATGCAATTAGGCTGCCTTCCCACCAGAGATGAGCGAGGATGCGTAGCGAGGGATGTGTGTGAAACCAACCAATAACATTGCTTCATTTTTATAGCTTGAACTAAGTTAGCGTTGGTATAGGTTAGTTTCACACACATCCCTTGCTACGCATCCTCGCTCTTCTCTGGTGGTATGGCAGCCTTAGAGTGCGGGCAGGGCACATTGCTCGCAGAACAGATGGCCGATAGGGCCAAAAGGTTCTGGAGGGGCGACTGTCTACCGGAAGACGTAGCGTTGGAAGGCCTCCCACAAAGTGGACCGACATCCTGGTGAAGGCCGCAGGAATTCGCTGGATGCGAGAAACACGGAACCGATCCAGGTGGCGGTGCTTGGGGGAGGCCTATGTCCAGCAGTGGACATCTTTTGGCTGAAATGATGATGATGAGGTTGCAGGTAGGTACTTGAAAATATACTCACTTCTCTTTATTCGGCATAATTAACGAAGACTGAATCAGCCGACCGACTCCTCTTAAAAGTTATAATTCTTATAACGACATTTACAATCCTTAGCAAATAAGTTTTGTTTACTTGTTTTTAATCTGAAATGTAAAATGCATCATCATTGATTGTAGGTATGAGGGGCTCGTTAATCAAAAATCAAAATATATTTTATTTCACATAAACCTACATGGGCACTTATGAAACGTCAGAAGTTAGGTGCACGGTTCCAATTGGTCGTTTCCTATGGAGAAGAGCCGGCAAGAAACTCCACCGGTTACTCTTTTTAAAAATAATTGGCTTTTACAATGTTTTCAAATTACAGTAGGTATGGGAGGACAGCGTAGGCCTGTCAACAAGTACCAAGTACTTGATAAAATAATCGAGACAAAAGGAGTACCTACGTAAGGATAATGAAGTGGCGATCTGTTGTTTCTGCCTACCCTATGAGAAGAAGGCGTAAATTTATGTATCTATGTCATGTAAAGTCTATTAAAACAGACCTATGTTTCAAATTAATATTATTTCAAGTTAAACAAATTTCACCTTTATTTGAATGGTAATTAAGTTGATTTCAGAGTTAGGTACTAGCACTATTGAGAAAAATATAAAAAATGTTAGAAGTTGTAGCGTAAACTGAACTCTATGGTTGATGATTTAATGTTATTTTTCCATACACTCATAAATTTGTTTACGTTTTTGGCAAATAAATCGCGAATGCAGATGAAAGGTCATAGCACACGTATCAAACCATAAAGGGATCGGCACCGTATCAACTCGAGCCGTTCAGTGTTCTTTGTATGAAACTCTACTGCAACGCACACTAATTGGAATCGTAACGTAATCGCCTCGCCTCGAGACAAGCTCACGAACCGCGGGGCGTTACGGCTCGTCGTCCCCGCACTTACGGCTCGTCGTCCCCGCGCTTACGGCTCGTCGTCCCCGCGCTTACGTCTCTCCGTACCCGAGCTTACGTCTCATCGTCCACCCTTGCCCCTCTCACCCCTCCGGCATGCCTGCTGCACCATCAACCAGCGGTCGGCGAGCCGTTAGGTTGGCGCCTGTTTGACAGCGAGGCGAAAGGCAATACGGTGCCGATCCCTTTCCAATTTGATACGTGTGCTAATGACCTTAATCCTGCTGGTTAGTAAAGCCGCTTAATAATTATTAACAAAAATTAAATAAAGGTGGTGTTCGGGTGGCTTTAGAAAACTTATAAAAAAACACATTGTTTTGGCACTAATTTTTCACACTGGTAACTTTATGGCGTCTCAGAACATGAGACAAGTAGCTACGCAGTAAAGCTGGCTTCCCACGGTGCGTGATTCTGCGGATTATCGCGCACGGCCCGACGACTACGGACAACCACGCACCGCACACAAGGCTCTTCCAACGGTGCGTTTCAGTCTGTGTGGGTATTGAGAGATTCGAAGCCATCTTTTCATTCCACAATGCAAAGTGTAAGAGAACGAGATTCGTTCTCTTGACTCTTCATCGAGCTCGAACCGCACCTTTGAAGTAACCGACTCGCCGCGGATCGGACACACCGCGACGGACGTGTCTACGTTACCATGGACGATACTCTTTCCACGGTGCGTAGGTGCGGGTTGGTCCGCGTCCGTCCGCAATATCACACACCGTGGGAAGCCACCTTAACAAATTCATGTGTCAGCGGGGGTGAGGAGTGCGGTTCTGCGCAGTAAGTAGCTGACTTCAGAGCCGCCATGCAGTTTGAAGCGTACTTTAGTATGTAGCAGAAACGAACCAAGAGTGTGTTCTTGCCACAGTCTTGCTCATTCCTTTGAGGTTACACCGCATTACACCGCATTATGCGAGAACTATGCAGCTACACACGGACTCGTTTATAACGTAAAAAAGAGCGAATACATGGTTTTTAAGGCCGCTGGTAGGGCCCTCGACTATGAACCAAGTTTCACTCTGAATGGCTTGAGTATAAGGAGAGTACATAGTTTTAAGTACCTGGGGCACATACTTACCGACGACCTTAAAGACAATGTGGACATAGAGAGGGAGCGCAGGGCACTGGCGGTCAGAGGCAATATGTTGGCGCGCAGGTTTTACCGTTGTACTAATCAGGTTAAAATAACCCTTTTTAAAGCATATTGTCAGGGTATGTACACGGGAAGCCTGTGGGTCAGCTTTGCCAAAAGGTCGCTGGAGGTCCTGCGCATTCAATATAATAATGTTTTCAGAATGCTGTTGGGACTGCCCCGTTTTTGTAGAGCATCTGAGATGTTTGCACTAAATCGAACGGACGACTTTTATGCGGTCATGCGGAAAAAAATCTCGTCCTTAGTAGCAAGACTGCGGGACAGTGACAACAGTATTCTGAGGACAGTGGCAGAGAGTATCTACTCTCCTATTCTGAGACGTTTTGTGGGGGTGATGAACGAGTGAAGTACTTTTCCTTCACTTGTGCGTCGTCCACATGAAGCGATCTCGGATAAACGAGTTGTAAGTAATATGTAACTAACATTAATTATAAGGGATTTACTAACACATTGGATCGTATGTTGTCCGAAATAAAGAATTTATTATTATTATTATTTCCTTTATTTAATTGTATGTACATATAAATTATATTTTTAAATATTAGAATATAAAAACATAAAAACATTTAAAAATATAAAAAATAGTAGCCCACCGGTATCGGGAACAGGGTCCAAGCTACCGGCGGTCAGGGCTCCAGAGAGAGGAACCTCCTGACAATGCGAGCCGTGTCCAGAAGTACCGCTTTCTGAATCAAGCCCTTGATCCACCTGCCCAACGAGAGCCTCTTCAGGTGTTGGTCGAGGCTCTTGGCTATTAGTCCATTGGCTGTTACGACTATCGGCACAATGATTGCTGAGTCAACATCCCACATGTCGACAACCTCGTGAGCCAAGTCAAGATACTTGATCTGTTTATCTTTCTCGGCTTTCACGAGGTTCTCATCATGCGGGACGGTTATATCAACAATCATTGCGCGTCGCTCTGATCGATCCACCACCACTATATCAGGCTTATTGGCAATAATAGTCCTGTCAGTGATGATGGATCGATCCCAATATAATGTGATATTACCATTTTCGAGAACTGGGTCGGGCACATACCTGTAGTACGGCACCTCCGATTCCACAAGGCTGTATTTCAGAGCAAGTTGCTGATGGATTATCCTGGCTACAAGGTTGTGTCTATGCAAGTACTCTCCGTTAGCTAGACGAGAACACCCGGAGATAATATGCCTGATTGATTCTCCCGGCCGGTGGCATGCCCGACAGATGTCAACCGTGCCGTCTTTCACAATAAATCTCCGGTAATTGTTCGTCATCATTACTTCGTCCATAATTGCACAGACAAAACCTTCGGTTTCTCCAAAGAGGTCACCGAAACGCAGCCAGGCTACGGACGCTATTAAATCTACATCGGGTCCATGTAGGGCCCGGAAAAAGCGTCCGTGAAGCTCCTTACTCTGCCATACCTCCATGCGATCATTAGTGTCAAGCACTACTGGTTTGCGCCAGTTCTCTTTACCCAAGGAGAGCGGGGTGAGGCCCTTGTCCACCGCGACTACATCCCGATGCATCCCCACGTCGGTTTCTAAGAAATATTCCCTGAGACTGCATATCTCGCGATTGTGGAGAGTCTTAGCATTTAAAAAGCCTCGACCTCCACACTTTCGCGGGATATACAGCCTCATTACCGATGACCGTGGGTGATGCATTCGATTTGCAGTCAGCAGTGTACGGACCTTCCTATCCAGGGCGTCGAGTTCGGTCTGAGTCCATTTGAGTATGCCGAAAGAGTACATCAGAACCGGCATGACCCAACCATTGAAGGCGCGCACCTTGTTTCCGCCTGAAAGAAGACTATTAAATACTTTTTTCAGGCGGCCAAAGAAGCGCTCTTTCAATGATTGCTTCATGTCAGTAACATTGATGCCCAACGCTTCCGACATACCCAAATACTTATAGGTTTCGGATGCGGAGAGGGCTCGAAGGTTTGTGGAATCCGAGAGTTGGGTCCCCACGGATTCCACAATCTCCCCTCGCTTTACATGCATGACCGCACATTTGTCCACACCAAATTCCATCCTGATGGCGCTACTGAAAGTTTCAGTAATTTTCAGTAGCTCCATCAGTTGCAAATTGTTGGGAGCAAAGAGTTTTAGGTCATCCATGTAAAGGAGGTGAGATATAACCTGACCACCTCTCCTCAGCCGATAGCCTAGACCTGAATCCTCCAGCAGTGTGCTTAGAGGATTCAAGGCTAAGCAGAACCAAAGCGGACTCAAGCTGTCGCCCTGGAATATGCCTCGCTCGATCCTTATCGGCTCGCTATTCCTCTGGATATTTCGACATCCTGGATAGCGAAGGACCGTCCTCCATTGCCCCATACACGACATCAGGAAGGTGCGTAGAGTTGTATCTACTTTATACAACCCCAGCACCCTCATGAGCCATGTATGCGGCACCGAGTCATAGGCCTTCTTATAATCTATCCAACATGTCGACAGATCCTTTCGGAAACGACGAACCTGTTGGCTAATGGTCATATCAATGAGGAGTAGCTCCTTAGTACCGCGGGACCCGTTCCTGCATCCATTTTGAGAGGCAGACATGATGGAGTTGGTGTTTATATGTTTGTCAATTTTAACTCTCAAAATGGATGTAAGAACTTTATAGACCGTCGGTAAACACGTGATCGGTCTATAATTTTTGGGTTCCGCGGTGCTACCTGATTTATGGAGCAGGTGGGTAATTCCTGTCGTTAGGAACTGGGGTAGCGAACCAGACTCCAAAGCAGTCTGGAACTGAGATGCCAAGCGAGCGTGTGACCTTGTGAACCACTTGATCCAAAAGTTGTGCAGTCCATCCGGCCCTGGAGATTTCCAGTTAGGCAACGGACGGACTGCACGAGCTACATCTTGGGGGCAGATGGTAATAGCCCCCATTTCTGGTATTGGATCACAGGCTCGCTCGACTTCCCGAGTCCAGTCACTTTCGGTGTGACTGACAGGCACCGACCAGATACTGCGCCAGAAAGAACACATGGCATCATCATCTGGCAGGCACGCGTCAGTCACACTTTGGTCCGGTCGCTCCCAATCCCTATAAACCCACCTTTGATCACTCTGGAAGGTGCGATTCTGAGTGTATCGCTCTACTCGCCGCTTATACCGACGGATACGGTTTGCCCATGCATAGACTTTCTGCTTCAGGAAGTCGATGCGCTCCGTGACACAAGACATATAGTCTTATTATTATTATTATTATATTGTAGTCTTTGCTTTGAGGTAAATATGTGCAGCGGGATACTTGCGTAACACTTACACCGCATTATATTGTAGTCTTTGCGTAACACATTAACAGTAGGATGGCTGTCAATTTGACAGTTGTACAACATACATTGCGTTTTAGACGTTGTTGAGTAGACAAATTATTCGAACATATGAAGCAATGGATTAGCAATTATGCTTCAAAATGATTCAGATTGTGATTGATAGTGTGATTGATATATATACGCAATTAAGGTTTTGTGCATAATAGGTAGGTAAAAGAATTAATATTGGTATTCAGCTGCACCCCAACACAGCTGGGAAAAGGCTCGGCAGATGATCTTAGACAATTTGCCCAGAAACAGCGTAAAATTCTTTCTTACCTTCGTATTTTTTTTTTTTGTAGTTTTTTATATATTTCTTATATTTTTTTTTTTGTAAAATTGGTATTTCACCACATTTCACTGTTTGAGTCCATGGATTGACGCATTATTTTTCGTATTTTGACTGTTCGTTATTTTTGTTTTAACTTTTGTGCCTAATACATTTTATAACATGAAAAAAGTTTTGAGGTGAAGTCACTGACCACTTTAAAAAGGAGATTTTTCGGTATTTAGGGACTAACTAATTCCATGGATTTTTCGAGAGTGGGTGGGTTGCACAGACTTCTATCATACAAGTTACGGCCAGTGGTGGGTCGGGACTAGACACGGACGCGGAGCAGAATAGGACGGTGGTCGATCATCATCATCGTCACCGAACACCACAAGGAGATGCTTCAGGCCCTTGTGTGTGTGCAATATCACCAAGAACTAAGCGAGAACGAATCGCATTCTCATCGAAAGTATAGGTACTTGCGAACAAAGATGAACCATGCACCTCATCACCACGAATATTACCCGTTATGCGTGATACAACTTCACAAAGGGCACGAGATATTCATCGACGCTTTAAGCCTGCATACTCGCGAAGTTGATCGAAGTTATGGCTAAAACGCCAGGGTAGCTCGCGAAATTCATTTTTTTTTTACGTTTTTTGCAATTTGCTGGTCAGTGTTAAGTTGTACGTTGATTAAAATATGATTCGCGGCCGTAACAAATCTGGGGGCACGGGAGTGCCCCCGCCAAGACGAGCCAAGCGAAGCGCAAGGGCACTACCTACCTTTTCTCGAAGCACTTCGTCGTATTTTTGAACCCTCTTAACTTGGCTTTGGATTATACCAGATAAACAAAATTTTCGGGATATGATGTCAGTGGTTGACTTATTAAACCTATAAAGTTTCAATAGCATAGCTTTTATACTTTAGATTTTATTGATATCTAAAATACCCCGATTTCGTCACAGTCAGTCACCTTAGTCAAAATATATGGCTTGGCCATTTCGCTACATTCACATGAGCGTAAGGTGAAAAACTCTCATACTGTTAATGGTTCTTATAGTAACGAAACGGCCAAGCCATATATTTTGACTAAGGTGTAGAGTTTGCGAAGTTAGGCCTTGTAGAGTTAGGGCGTGTAGAGTTAGAAGCTTGGCTCTACATGAGATCCGATTACTTTTTGACAGTGCGAGCTACATGGTCTCGTCTTGGCAACATTTAACATGAAATGTTTTTGTGGGATATGAATTTACAGAATTATAATCATTAGGATCGGTAATACAACTTGTTAAGTTAGTAAAAGTAATTGTAAAATGTCAACATTTCATGAAATAATCATTCAGTGGGATTACCTGGTCTTTGAGTTGTGTTCATGACTTTAACGTTTTTTACGGCCGCGAATCATATTTTAATCAACGTACAACTTAATACTGACCAGCAAATTGCAAAAAACGTAAGAAAATTTTAATTTCGCGGGCTACCTTAGCGCTTCCCCCTTAATCTCAGGCTGGAACAGGTATGTCGGGGTCGCACATAGGAGGGCTCGACTTTGTTTTCAAACCTGGGTACTTCACGGTAAACCTACCACTGGACCTGTATTCAAAGACATGCGTGAAACTAGGAAAATATTTAAATAGAAATTAAAATATTGTCAAGATAATGAAGATCAAATAAAAATGAATAATATAGCTGAGCATCATGCAAACAAGAACTTTAGTGATTTCTGGAAAAATACAAAAAACTTGAACTCAGTGTCGAGCCTTCCTGTGAGTATCGGTGGTGCACATGAGCCCCGGGACATTGCCTGTGCCTTGCAGCGACATTTCAAGGTTCAGTCACCGCTCGGGCCGGCGTCGCGGGTGCTTGCTGCTGGGGATCGCTCGGGGGACGTTGCCGTTAGATTCTCTGCCAAGGATGTGGCTGCTGTCATTAAGAGGATGGTCCGCGGTAAGTCCCCGGGACATGATGGGCTCAGCATCGAACATCTGAGGTACGCTGGTGTACATCTGCCAAGAGTTCTCGCTTTGTTTTTCAACTTGTGTGTGAGTCATAGTTACTTGCCTGATGACGTAATGTACACCGCAATTGTTCCGATTGTTAAGAATAAAACTGGTGATTCTGCTGATATTTCTAATTATAGACCCATCTCGTTAGCAACAGTTATAAGTAAGGTGCTGGATAGTTTGCTCGATCAACAGTTGGGGAGGCACCTAAACCTGAATGACGCTCAATTTGGTTTTAGGCCTGGCCTCTCGACTGAGAGTGCCATCCTCTGTCTTAAGCAAACTGTTCAGTACTACACTGCCAGGAGTACCTACACCTGTATACGCATGTTTTTTAGACCTTTCAAAGGCTTTTGATATGGTGTGCTATGATAAGTTATGGCATAAGTTGCGTTGCGAGACGAAATTGTCACCAGATATTATATCGCTGTTTGAATACTGGTACAGTCATCAGCAGAACAGTGTCAGATGGACAGGGTCGCATTCGGATGTAGGTATACAGGTTGGAGTGTGGCGTGAGGCAGGGGGGTTAACCTCGCCGCGTCTCTTCAACCTGTATATGAATCAGTTGATCGGGGAGCTCAGCAGCACTAAAGTCGGTTGTTCTATTGATGGGGTTTGTGTGAACAACATCAGTTATGCGGATGACATGGTGCTGCTGAGCCCTTCGCTCTCTGCATTGCGTAAACTGTTGAGGGTTTGTGAAACTTACGCGGAGGCCCATGGGCTCAGATACAATCCAAAGAAGAGTGAAAACATGATCTTTAAAGCGGGTGCTAAAAGTTACTCAACTGTACTTCCTGTCACTCTTTGCGGATCACTTTTGAACAGGGTAAATCAGTTCAAGTATCTGGGTCACTGGGTCACTGAGGATTTGTCTGACAATGAGGACATTGAGAGGGAACGTAGGGCGTTGTCCGTCCGGTGCAACATGTTGGTTCGCAGGTTTGCGCGTTGTTCTTCGCAGGTGAAGGTAACCCTGTTCAAGGCGTACTGTCAGACATTCTACACGTGTAGCCTGTGGACCAACTTCACTCAGCGGGCGTACAACGCTCTACGTGTCCAGTACAACAACGCGTTTAGGATTCTGTTGGGGCGGCCACGGTTTTGTAGCGCGTCAGCGATGTTCGCTGAGGCTAGAACCGATGATTTCCACTGTACCTATAATTAGAAAAAGGAGTGCGTCGCTTCTGCGCCGTTGCCGTGGCAGCTCGAACGGGCTCCTGAGTTGTCCGAGCGGTGGGACTCGCCTTTTTTTGCGGAGGTGGCTGCAGCTGCATGCCAGCGCCTGCGATTGTATAAATTTTTGATTTTGATTTTAATTTTGTTGTTTTTAATTGTATTTTAATTTATGAGCTTAATTGTGATTTTAATTTTAATTTAGATTTTAATTTAGGTTTTTTTTTTAGATTTTAATTTTGATTGTAATACCTACCTATTTGATTTTAATTTTATAAGTGTGCAATTTTATTTTGATTTGATTTGTATGGATATTTATCTGAAATAAATGATTTGGTTTGATTTGATTTAATCGACTACGACCTACCTACACACCTACGACCTACATTTTATGGACGTGGACGTTCACGACAATATCGCCACGTTAGAAATGATAAAAATGCACAATGGAACTAATATTATTGTCACGAATTAATAATATATGATTTTTTTTTATAAATCGCTTGGCACGACTTACCATCCATAACGATCATCAATAACGAAACGCAAAATCACCTGACTTTCATTCATCCGGTCGGTGTTGCCAAGTTGGCAAGTTTACCTGCAGTTATAGTATAACTTTAAAATTATTGAGATACGAAACTTTTAATGGCAAGAAAGTCCATCTTGGTTTCACCAGTATCCTGTTATGCATCTCGAAGTTTAAATTACGATCAAATGATCCGATTCTGGGTTAAGTTTTCTTGTTTAAGTTCGTAGCTCACAACCATCCATTAAAGAATAAAACGAATAGTCGTTCTCTTACTTACATAGGTACCTTTTTCATATTAGCTAAGTTATGGAAAGCATGATAATAACAAGCTACTTAAAAAATTGGCTACTTAGCTTCTATTACTAACGAAAAAATATGTTGTAAATAATTGCTGACCAGATTCGCTTTTTGGCCTCTGAGTGGGCATTTATCTGAAGTACATTCTCCGTTGAATACATTCATGTACATTCCTGCTACTATAAAATTATTGAAAACCCGAAAAGTGTGATAATAATTTTAGTTGTTGTTTTTGTCAGGCGACAAGAAGCGCCATAGGGTTGTGTTTTCTTCCCCATAACTGTTTATTTACATCTAAAACAATAACGTTGAATGAGTTAACACATTTTTCTTTAAAACTTCATCAACTAGGTACAAGTTTGATTGTGTGTTTAAATCTTTTTTTTTGCAATTTTATTAAAGATAATAAAGCTAGACTAACTTTTAATTTAAAACAGAGTAATTAGACAATATACATTAGAATACATATGCAAACGAAGCAAGTTATTAAAAAGAGCTTGGAAAAAGAAGTAAGAGTATTTTATTGTCTCCGTCATTCAATCGGGTAAAATATTTCTAGAACAGCAACACTACAATTCACCTGTCGTACGTATTAGCTCACTCATTCATGAAAATCATAAAATTGACACCTGTCAAGTCAATCTGTCACATAAATTGTTCATAAATTCGTGATTTTACACGAAATATTTTTCTGTTTATAATCTCTTTAACTAATTAAACATGTCGGAAAACAAGGATGTGGACAAATCCAACTTGGATCCCGAATTGGACGATTTGCTTGAAAGTAAGTTGGTTTAATTTTGTCGAATTCGAACATGGTCGAGTTACACAACACCTAACCTATTAAAATTGAAAATGTAAATAAAATTGAATAATTATTTTTAAGGGCTTTGACGGCGCAAATTTTACGTGTGAGGCGGAACGATAATCTTCGAGGCCGATAACAATACCTATTAAATTATCGGCATTTTAATTACTTAAGTATGATTTTTATTTCTTTTGTCTACAGACAAATAAAACCTATTTTAGGAAGGAAATGTGTTGAAATAAGTAACGTGTTTTGCAGAAGCAAACAGCAAAACACGTTGTTTCTATCTATGTCAATCAAGACAACCTGAAATTCAGCTTCCAGGGATGAATAATTAACCTTTTAACCACTTTAAATGCGATACATATATTTCCGTGTCCGTACTGCTAATGTCGAATTTCTGCGACAGAGAACATTCATGATTTTTAGTTCTATTCAACGATTGCTCCTCCTTATTTATTATTGTAGGTGTAGCTGTGTGCGAGGCAATTACTATTTACCCAAAGCAATTGATATTTAGCCAAGCGGTTAAAAGGTTAATAAGATATTTTGTGCCTTGGTGTATCACTTTTGTCCAATGCTAAAATCAATAGCAGCCTTGGATTGTGGAAAATACATACAATAATACATAAAAACATTCTTGTCATGGGGGTACATAGAAACTACAGAACACTACATGCAACCTATACATACTTCTGAAGAATATGTTATTGCAAAATCCTTATAGATTGAAACTGTAAAGGTTTTTTTTGTAGTTTTTCCCCGAGACATGAAAAGAGCTTATAAAAACTTCAAACCATTGTCTATTGGTTTTTATAATAAAATTTACTACAGACCTCATTGAATAAGTATAGTTAAAGAATACATTTTTTATTGAAGTAGGTCAAATGAGCATGATGACATTACTTGATTCATATTAAAAAGGTGATAGTCATGGTCTGTAGGTATTAATTGTAATTAATTATTAACTATGTATTATTGCTAAACAATAAAATTAATATTCCTATTTACTTCCAAGTGTTAGAAGCTATATTGAGTATAAATATGCATACCTAATATATGTCAGGAACTCATTTCAATAATATTGATGACAATCGCTCTTAACAGTCTTTGCCCACAAAATCATTCGTTCTTTTTTTTTTTTTTTTAATTCCTTTTTTTAATGCAATCTGTCCTGAGACATTCAGCAATAGGTAGGTGGTGGTTTTCAAACTTGCACGGTATGAAGCGTCTGCCCCATCCAATCAGTACTACAGCTCGTTCATGCTGGTTGTAAGTAGGTCTTGGGGTGAGGTGATTCTTTCTTTTGTTTTTTTTTTTAAATTCAGTTTGTAGGTTTTATGTTATAAGCGATTATAGACTAGAGCATTTACTTCTAACAGAACATCAAGCATTCACTGATTTCAAATTTTATTGAACCACTCTTTGAACAAGACGCTTGATGTTTTGTTACAACCTGATTTTAAAACCAGCATATTTGTGTAACATTTTATAGAGCAAAGGCAAGAATGCACATTCATCAACAATGAATGCAAGGTCGAAATAAATGTTACAGGTACTCTCTCACTGTGAACATTACCTCCAACACAGTGTCGAGCATTCGCAGGAACGTTACATTACATGGTAATGCTTTTGAAAACTGAGCTTTTGCCTGTATTATACCATTAGTAAGAATGTTACATTACATGAAAATGCTCGAGAAAATGCTTTAGTACTCGCCTGATTAAATGCGAACTGTGGAAGTAATGCTAGCATTTATACCAATTAATTGTTATCATTGAAATCATCACCATATTTCTCTATGTTATTTTTGCTGGACAATTTCATGAAATTATGGCTATTTTCCTAACCATCCATAGTATCAGCCACTGGGTATCAGAATTTTATTTTTCAAATTTTGAATCTTTACTACTGTTTTTGAAGCCTTTTCTGGCCTCATACAACCGTTTTATTTGAATATTGTAAATTTTCTATCATGATGATGATGATGGGACTCCCTTTTCCGCACTTAGACTCTCAATCGGTCCGTTGTGCGTGGGGATTCTGGCTAACAGAGCCAGCCTAGCTCTGCCCAAAAGCACAGAAGCTTCCTGGGAGCTTCACAGGCTTCGCGGAGCGACCTCATTGTTCCGAGGATTTCTGCACGTTGAGAAGCCACGGCCTCGCATTCCAGGATACGTGGGCGGCTGATTCCTCGGCGTCAAGGCAGCCCCTGCAAAGGGGGCTGTCTGTGACGCCTATGTTGAAAAGATGTTTGTTAAGAAGGTTGTGGCCCGTAATTGAACCTATAATTATTCTAAGGTTATTTCTACTTAGGCTGAGAAGTTTTTTGGTTAGTCGCGGGTGTATCATTGGTAAAGCCAATTTTGACTGTCTACAGTCTGCCCGTGACCATCTGTTGTTATGGAGTTAATTTTCTATCATAAATAAACACTTCTTTTCTTCTACCTTACAGGCGCTCTCCAGGACATGACAAAGAAGCAGCAGACAGCTGAGTCAACAGCGGAGGGCTCAAGCGAGGTGCCCTCCAACATGTGGAGCGAAGAGTTCATCAAGGAGGCTGCGGCACAGTTCGAGAGCAATATGTCTGCTATACTCAGCAGTTTTAGCGGAGTGCCTGGTAAGATACAATGTTCAATCTTATTAAAGGGGATTTGAAGGTCCCACCATTTTAGTTTTTTTTTTCAAAATGGCTGTCATGCATAAGACCTATATATAAGTCGTTATCTGACATCAATGCAAACAGAAAACATTATTTTGTTTTCAGAAGATCAAATAACACAGGAACAGATTGCGCAGACATTCACAAAAATGGCAGGTATGTAACATAAAAATATTAGCATATAACTCACTCCTGGCACTATAACTAAATATTATATTTATTTATTTATCCATTTATTTCAGGCATCAAGGCCCATATAAAACACATACAATACAATATTAACTTAAGGTGAATGGGTAATTGAGACCGCGACATTCAAATTTTCTTATGTTTTTTGCAATTTGCAGGTCAGTGTCAGGTTGTATCTTGATCAAAATGTGATTCGCGACAATAACAGGTACATATTTAGAGAATTATAATCATTAGAATCATTAATACATCTTTCTAAGTTAGATTTCTACCATTAACACTTTTCCATAAGAGATTGGTGGTTGGTGGTAGAAATCTAACTTAGAAAAAGATATATTAATGATTCCTCTTATTGTCGCGAATCGTATTTTGATCAAGATACAATCGGACACTGACCTGCAAATTATAAATACCGGCCAAGTGCGTGTCGGGCCACGCACAGTGTAGGGTTCCGTAGTAGCCCGTGTAGTACGATTCTGTTGTTCTGTATTATGATATAAAAAAAAAAAATGTTTTTGCATATTTTGTTTTTCAATGCAAGTCTTTACCCGTTATAAACAAGCAACTACTTCATCTCAGTCACTATAAAGGATTAATGCCAAAAATTTTGTATTTGTTACAAAATTATCCAACACCCAAGTTCAACGACTATTATTGCTAAACTAATAAAGTTATCTTAACCGCTATACTTTTCCTTTAAAGTTCATGAAATGCACTATCATCGTGAATTTTTCCAGATTTTTCAAGTCAGCAGTTTAGGTTTTAGAGGGGGGGGAGACGCCCTACTGGAACAAAAATTTGCACTTTAAAGTTTAATATTCGTAAATGGAGCATTAAATCGAAAAATAAACAACCCCCAAGTCATTTTAGAAGACCTATCCAACGATACCCCACACGATACTCATCCCCACTTCACATGTAGGGGAGCTACCCTAAAAAAAATTTTTTTCCACAATTTTATTTTACCACTTTGTCGGCGTAATTGATATACGCACTCCTACAAAATTACAGCATTCTAATAATAACGGTCTCTTAGCAAAACCTCGGACAGACAGACAGACGGACATGACGAAACTATAAGGGTTCCTTGTAGGAACTACGGAACCCTAAAAACGTAAGAAAATTTGAATTTCGCGATCTACCACTATCCATTCACCTTAACTTAAAAATACTATAAATACTTACAAAATTATAATTAAGAACACTAAAAAACTAACAAACTAACGAACACGAAGTGTCTGCGTCGTGTTTCGCTGACTGGTGTCATGCATCCGGCCACGAAACCGGCGGTACACAACACCCTTCGGCCAGAACTCTTCCTTGAGGAACTTCTCGAGTTGTTGTGTCGGAACACGCACCATGAACGACTTGTTCGTGTTGTGACGCGACTCCAACTTCTCGACCCTCAAAGTCCAGTTGGTTGGTTGTTGGTTGGTTGATTGGTTGGTTGGTATATAGTAAGATTTTGATTATGTTGAAAACAGGGTACTCGTACATACTGTTTTATTTGCCCATTTAAGTAGGTACTTATGTACCTTTGGCCTAACCCCCTTACTAATAACAGTTGTATAGCGTCTGTATAGTTACACAACGCTTTGTCAAATTACTGACGACTGAAAGAGAGAAATCGGTGTGTAACTAATATAATAATAATAACTGGTAATTGAATATTCAGATTACTTATTTATTTTTAGGGTTCCGTACCAAAATGGTAAAACGAAACCCTTAAGGTGAGATTTGGAATAGTTTTAGATGACGTTTGTTCAACTATTTTGGAAATACGAAAGAAATAAAAATATGTATATTTTTTGCAACGGGGACTGAAAGGCGGTCTAAAAAAATCGAAGTGGGGTTGCTACGGCATGTGGGGTATCATATAAAAGAGCGCAGTTTACATTTTACATGTTATATTTTTTTTAGGCCGCATAGTTTATGACTTTTGAAGAAAAATTAACTTATCTCCGAAGTTTGTAAAGAAAAAAATCTGAAGTAAGAGACTATTGTACTGTAGCAAGAGACGCCATTTATTTAAATGATTTTGCGGAGTAAATCTTCTGTACTATTCTGTGCTCCTGGGCAAAGGATTTGACACAATGAATTAAGTTAATACGTTTTTTTACACACCTACATACACCAACTCACGCTTTCCTCCCATGGGGATAGGCAGAAACTAACGAATGCCACCTGCTATGATGCAAAATACTTCAACTGAAATAAAATAAGTAATGGTATTGAACCTCCCCTTCCCCCCTCCTCTTCAGAGGCCGCGGCACATGTACTGAAACCCGGCGAGGGCCCGGAGGAGACGCCCGCACTCGCCGCCGACGACGCGGACCCCGAAGTCGTGCTGGACAATGTGGACGAGGTAACTTACACTATTCTAAGCATTTATTTCTATTACACCATTTACAGGCACTTTTGATTTGGTTGGTTAGTCAGAAAATATGAAGCTAGTTGCCCATTCCAAAGCGTAGGTACCTATGGAGAAGAACGGGCAAGAAATTCCATGGACACTCTTTTAAATTAGAATATTGTAACAAAAAAACATGACACTCCTTTTTTTGAGCAGTCGTGTAATAATGGAGCCACGAGATTAGTTAGTCAAGTAGGTACGAATGGATTGAGAGTTACACGACATGAGTGGCATTCTCGTTATGGCACGACATGAATGGCATTCTCGTGTTAGCACGACATGATTGACATTCTTGTTTCGACACAACATGAGCGTCATTCTCGTGTCGACACGACATCCCCTAAAGCAGTCATGTCAAAGATACGGCCCGCGGGCCGGATCCGGCCCTCGGGCCATTTCGATACGGCCCGCGATCACAATATATCACAGATAAATGAATCTTTTTTTTAGAGATTTTAGACTGCACTCAATGCCTCTACGCAGATTTAAAAATACGCGCGCTTTACTTAAAAGTAATTTCAAGAGTAGCACCTGACAAGACGAGTGAGAGAGTGTTAGTTATGCTTTTCTCTCTCTCTCTGTGCGCGCGCGAAGTCGTCTTCTATTTCGTCCGTGCAGCTAACGCATACTGCGCCCCTCCCTCACCCTCTTTCTTACTTTTGGTATGATTTGTAACAACTATATATAACTAAATAAATAAAGATGTTAAAATAATTTAGCATGTTTTAGTAAGTATTTTAATTTGAACCTGGCCCGCCTACACATTCTAAATCTAATATATGGCCCTCTGCAAAATTGAGTTTGACACCCCTGCCCTAAAGGGATCAAATAGGGTATTATTTTTATTTGTTGGGATTTTTCTAGGCTACAGAATAATAAGCATTTTATCATCCTTTCAAAATAACTTATCATTTCTTCCAGGTGTCTGCCGCCATCTCCCAGACCCTCAAGAATCTGAACACCAACACGGAGACGCTTCAGAACCCCTTCTCCGACCAGGACTTGGCCAGCATGTTCACCAACATCAACCTTGGAGCTGAGGGGCAGGTAACCATCATCATCTGCTTAGCCTTGTCCCAACCATGACGTGGTCAACTGAATGTGAGCTTGTAGCTGTATCTACAACGCCACATGAGAACAACGCGTCATACTGACGTCACGCAAAATCCTGCATCTCGCAAGCAGAGTTTACCGCGCAACTAGCATAGATACAACGGCCCGACATGAATCATTGGGCAGTTGCCCGCCAGACATGACACCCGTCTGGTCGGAGGATCCTCCCCTTTCTACAGAGTATGAGTGAACTTTACACCCTGTTCCTCATACCTCTATAAGCTCAATGCTATCAACCAGGCACAAAACCTGACTCTAGGGAGGCGATAGGCTCGCCCCGAGTACTGAGCACTTGACCTTTCTGAAGAACGTCACCAAAAATGTCACTATACAGGCGGCGTATTTTCTTCTTTCTTTTCTTTCCTTCAGGACATGGACGCGCACCCTGTTATCATGGATTCTAAACCCCCCTATGTTGAAATTTTTCGTAGGTTATTAAAAAAAAAAAACATCCGAATTGAGAACCTCTTCCTTTTTAGAAGTCGGTTAAAAAAGAAATGGCTTCCATGCAGTTTGACCGCGTGGGTAATGCACTTTTCTATAAAACAGCTGATTCTTTTTTTGGTTATCAAATAAAGAAGACGAGAGATTTCAATGCTACTGTGAATTCACGGTTCCATTTTCCGCGCCGATGTCCGTGTTCTCGGCGTTTCCACTCACATCTGCATTCTATCAATACTTTAGTAGAAAACCGCTTTTGTATCTTGTGTAGAGTATATACCCGTGCCTGTACCCCACTCAGGCAAAAAAAGCGTCATTTATGATTTACTAGTTTCGCCCCGCGGTTTCACCCGCATACGTTTCGATCCCGTGGTAATAGCCTATATGTCAATCCAGGGTGTCAGCTACCTCCACACCAAATTTTATCATAATTGGTCCAGCCGTTTGAGCGTGAAGAAGTAACAAACATATAAACACACAAACTTTTTCGCCTTTATAATAATAGTGAGATTTTATTTTTTATTTTTTTCAGCAAGAAACAAACATGTTCGTCCCCTTCATGCAGGGTATGATGCAGTCCCTCCTGTCCAAGGAGGTCCTGTACCCCTCCCTCAAAGAGCTGGTCGATAAGTACCCCACTTGGCTCGCGGAGAATAAGAGCAAGATCGAACAGACCGAGTATGACAGGTGAGATACAGTTTAACCAGAGAAGGTTTGCGCTTCGGTCATTCAAACTCAAACTCAAAGCATTTATTTCAATTAAACCAATTACGAGCAGTGGTGGCCAAGTGGTAACGGCCGCGACTTACGAGTTGTAGGTCGCAGGTTCGAACCCAGACAGGCGCTTTACTTTGTGTAAATTATTTCATCACCACTGCTCTCAAAACGGTGAAGGAAAACATCGTGAGGAAACCGGCATGTCCTAGAACCAAAAATTCAAAAACATGTGACATCTGCCAACCCGCACTGGGCCTGCGTGGTGGATTACGGCCCACTCCCTCTCGCCGAGAGGAGGCCTGTGTCCCAGCAGTGGGAACATTATAGGCTGATTATGTATGTATGTATGTAAACCAATTACACGCACTTTTGAATTGTCAAGGGGTCGGCCAGTCAGAAAGATGAAGCTAGTTGCCCATTCCAAAGCGTAGGTACCTAAGGAGAAGAACGGGCAAGAAACTCCATGGACACTCTTTTAAATCAAAATAATTTGGTTACAAAGTCTTGTTTACATCATTCATGTTAAAAATTATACATGTGAGAACGATGCAGAACGTTAAAAGCGTCCGTAATGAAAAGACGAAATAAAAAAAAAAACAATTCAAATAGGTATTAAATTAAAATAAGCCATGGCAGCAAAGAGATGACCAGTCCCTACTGACGGCGCCCGTTCACGAACATGACACACCCACACAGAGGCAATTTAAGATCATCTGCCTGCCTTTTCCCAACTATGGTGGGGTCGGCTTCCAGTCTGACCGGATGCAGCTTAATACCAGTGTTTTACATGGAGCGACTGCCTATCTGACCGCCACAACCCAGTTACTGGGTAATACTGGAACTGGTAAGACTGGTTTTCAGAATTTCGTGCTTCTGATGACCCATAACGACTGTCAAAGATTTACAAATGACAGCCGGGACCAACGGCTTAACGTGCTTTCCGAAGCTTCTGCGCGTACACACACAGGGGCTGACGAACAGTAGATCCGAACCGCATAATACAAATTTTAAAATTATGTTTCCCCTTTCATCCAGGTTTTCAAAGCAGCAGAAGTTGATGGAACAGGTCTGCAGCGAGCTGGAGCCCGAACAGGAGTCAGACCCTGATGACGTCAAGAGGAAGAGGTTCGAAGTGGTGCTGGAACTCATGCAGAAGGTAAGAAACGTTTCTACTGGCCATGAATACCACAAATTATTTAACCAATACAATGTATGCAAACATTTTTATATCGATTATTCAAAATATATGAATAACTAGCTTCCGCCCGCGGTTTCGCCCGCGAAGTATGTCGATAAAGACTATCCTATGTCCTTCCCCGGGATGCAATCTATCTCTGCCAAATATTATCGACATCCGTTCAGTGGTTTAGGCGTGAAAAGGTAACATACATACAGACAGACAGAGTTCCTTTCAAATTTATAATGTTAGTATGGATGCAGATTGGCAAAACTGTTGTAGGATTAGCACACCAAATGAAAACCCCAAAGTTCATAAGAATGTAATATCTACATATACAAATAATTAAAATTGAAGTGTTTGTTTGTAATGTCAAAATAACATCTTTTTACTAATTACCTACATTTGTGAAAGCATTACGGTAGGTACTTATTACAAAAAGTTTTTTTTTTTTTCTGTTTGTTTCGGCTAATCTCCGAAACGACTGGACCGATTTTGACGGAACGTTCACTGACAGATAGCTGATGTTATATGGAGTAACTTAGTCTACATTTATAAAAAACTGGCCAAGTGCAAGTCGGACTCGCACACGAAGGGTTCCGTACCACAAGGCAAAAACACCGAAAAAAACACGTTTGTTGTATTATTTTATTATTAAAGTAAATATACTTACAATTAAGTATTTAGTGAATATTTGAAGTGTCTACCTGTTACCTATTGATATCGAGCAAAAATAGGCAAAAAATTGCGTTTTTGTAAGGGAGCCCCCCCTTAAATATTTATTTTATTATTTATTATTAGAGTAAAAATACAACTGAGTATTTTGTGAATATTTCAAGTGCCTATCTGTTGCCATTATTGATATCGAGAAAAAAATCGCGGTTGTTGTATGGGAGCCCCCCTTAAATATTTATTTTATTTTGTTTTTAGTATTTGTTGTTATAGCGGCAACAGAAATACATAATTTGTGAAAATTTCAACCGTCTAGCTATCGCGGTTCTCGAGATACAGCCTGGTGACAGACAGACGGACGGACAGACAGCGAAGTCTTAGTAATAGGGTCCCGTTTTTACCCTTTGGCTACGGAACCCTAAAAAAAGAATAGGGTTCAATGCAAACAAATTAAAGTGCATGAAATAAAATTTGTTTTCCGACATGCACCCGAATGAAGTAGTGGGCACAGCTAGTTGTAAATATAAGTTATTACTTACAGTTATTTTATTTATTTATTGGATGAGCAGAGGCTACAGAGTTACTTGCATGTTAACATGAATAGGGACAAATACAAGTGTGCGTGTTCCAATAATAGGCGACCACATCATCTATGTAGGTACAACAAGTTTGTCAAGGACGAACATTAAAGTAAATTACAATGCAATATATGAAAATTATAGAAATGAAAACAAAATTAAAAGCTAGAGCAAAACAGTACGGGTACAGAATAAAAAATAATAAGTACAAACAAACAAACAAATTCAAATAAAATAAACTAATAATTAACAGTTATTACCAGTGATCGGAATAGGTAGAGCTATTTAGGTTCATTAACCGCAAACATTGATGATAATATGGATATTGCACGGGATTCCGACTGATAACTACGGGATTTTATTGTCGCTAGAGTGACGCACCTGTTTTTGCCTTTTTCTGCGCCACTAGAATTCAATAATTTACCAACAGTAACATCGAAACTACACTTAACTTCGTAACCAAAAGGGAATATCCATATTATTCTAACCTATGGCAAGTACATAAAATAGCTCTACCTATTACGATCTATGGTTATTACTTATATACTACAAAATACTAATCCATACTAATATTATAAATTCGAAAGTAACTCTGTCTGTCTGTTACCTTTTCACGCCTAAACCACTGAACGGATTTCGATAAAATTTGGCAGAGAGATAGATTGCATCCCGGGGATAGTTTTTATCGACATACCTCGCGGGCGGGAGCTAGTAAGATATAACACAATGATAAGAATATACTGTGAACACCGTTTTTTAACTGCACTGATGACAGCAATGTGATAATATTAGGGGTTTTTATTAATTAACTACCTTCTACCCGCGACTTCGTCCGCGTAAATTTTCGGCCTCTTACTCACCAAGTCGCATGCCTTCGCCCGCTTCGTCCCGACTTTTTCTTTTTGGTCAGTTCTTTAGGGTCGGAAAGTGATGTTAAATAGCTTATAGGCTTCCTCAAGAACTAGACTATCAAATCCAATTTTTTTTCTAATTTTACTGGAACAACTCTTCAGCTTTTTTTTTTAAATTATACTACGTTATTTTTAGTATATGCGAAACCTGAATATAGTTTGTTCAGAATAAGTAACTGAATCGATTTCAATAATTTTTACCCCATGTTATATTTTGTCCCAAAAATATTTAAATAAGGTTAAAAATTGGACACCGAGCGACACTAAGTAGGTTATCCAATCTCCGCGCCGAACGGTTAGGTACCTAGGTACTGTTATCAATGAGCGCAAGACGGCGCGGCGCGAGCGGCGCGGGTGAGCATGTTTTTGTACGGACAAACAGGTAACTTAACAAGCTTATAACTTTGTGATTTTTCATGATAGTTTTGGAATTTTGTAAATAGATTCTTTACATAAAAATACTAGACACGTGTTTCGGGTTTCGCATATACGAACTAAAAATAATGTTGTGTATAAAATGTGTGTTGGTCAGGAAATTTAAGCAAAATAATAAGTAAAAATCGGGGATTTGTTTTGGTTTTGCCATGTTTCTACTAATGAATACCATGTCGGGTCTTACAGATGCAAGACCTGGGCCAGCCGCCCACGGAGCTGGTGGGCGACATGGGGGCCGCGCCCGCCGGGTTCGCCATGCCGCCCACTGCCGACGCCGCGCAGTGTAGCGTCATGTAGTGTGCAGTGTGTGCAGTGTGTGCAGTGTGTGCTGTGTGTGCAAGCGAGTGCAGGTGTGTGCAAGCCACTCGATTCTGGCCTTGTATTTCTATATCGGATATGGAAGCGTGTCTTTAAATAAAGCACTGGTGCCATATTATGACGGTTTAATGTCTTCGTGATTCCTAGTGTGAGAGACTGACGGAGCTATACATGACCGATAGCACCATCCCTTTTTCTCACAGAAATCATGATGGCATTAATACTTCGTAATAAGGTATGTAGTCATTGGGAACAATATTGAACAACAATCGCCCAATATTTTGTTGCAGCATTAAATGTTGTTGGCGATAATAATCATTTATTTATTATCACTACAAGACACAAATATTTTTGCAGCCCTGACTCTTGTACCAGGAGTTCTTGTATCACAAATGTAGTAATGTTGGGCAACTTTTGTTTTTTTTTTTTAAATACAGTACAGCATGTTGCTAGCAACATTTCAACAATATTATTTGTTGCCAACATGTTTCAAACAATGTTGCACAACTTTGTTCCCCAATAACTATGCGGCGTTAGGCTGATCGGTTGAATCAATCATTTATGAAGTGTCTCGATAATGCCTGGTGTATTTAATGTAATATACATTACTGATTGATTCAATCAATCAATGAATTGTAGTGCCAATTCAATCAATATCAGTGTTTGCACCTAGAGAATGATTGATTCGTAACAGTTGGAGCCTTATCAAGTATGATCTTAGCTTTGTAAACTAGAATTTTCATGAAAAGAATGTGTTCGGTTGAAATAATCAGTTAAAACATAATTAAATATTTACTCAAATTTTATCATTTTAAAAAGAGTTTTTAAATTAATTTTCTTTGATTGTTGTGACTTTTTGGTGTAGTGGTCACAAGCGCTACTGTTGAGCACGAGTTCTTGACTTCGATTCCCAGGCTGGGAAAAGTGTTTAATGATTTTCCTTCAGGAATTCCTCAGTAGCAGCCCGGAGTCTGTATATGTGCGGGTTGATGGCAATATGCTCGTTCCCTGTTACATGGGGCTCACACATAACTGGCGAAATGAGGGTGAAAAATACACCTCTGGATTACACCCCCTTCGTGGATTACAGGAGGGATGTTATTTTATTATAAAAGATGTTTTAATAGCTTCTAAGAAATATTTTAACTGATTGATTCAATTGTTCACAAATTTAGACTGCTTATAACAGGAGCCTGACGGTAGGACATTATAACAGTAACCTTAGTTTTAATTCTAAATAATAATATGTTATTGTTTTCAAACACCAAATTATATAAAATCATGTCAAAATAAATACCTAAAGTAACGTATATGCCTAGTTTACATGAGCTTAGTACAGTCAGCCGCACGTTAATGGCAGGCTTGGTGCGCTCCGCATTTTAGTTATGAAGCTATGGGTACAGTCACGAGCACCAATATGTCAACACTTGGCAACTTTAAATTGCGGTTTTATCACGAAATAACGAATGCAACGTTGAAATACGACACTTTACATATGCCTATGGGTTCGAAAATACAATGTTCCTACTAAAATAAAATTTAATTCAAAAATTTAGGAGTAATCGCCTTTGAATAAAGCCCAGTGTATACATACTTTTGCTCGTGACTGTACGTGGCGGGCTCGACTTGTCGGGCCAACTCAATGGACTCTAACGTAGTCGAAAGAGATAAAGAGTTACGCGATAGAAAGAGAGGCAACTTGGTGAATATAACTTTACTGTAGGCAATTGGCGCTGTGCGACTTGGATTGCACTTTATTGTGTATGTCGTAGCAAGAGTCGCTATTTGTTTAAATTATTTTTTGGAGTGAATCTTCTGTACTTGTACTATTATATGTTCTGTGTCAATGGTAACACATTTCCCTTGAGCTGGCCTAGCGCAGTTCGGAGTTGCAATAGTAGTAGTAATAGTAGTTCATACTGATTTTGTTACCAGTGACGTGCAGCCTACTGTACAAAGCAGTAGCTACTAAGTCCGTGAAAACCATACTTTACAAATTTCAGAGTTTCTCCACTCGAATAGACGATTATCAAAAGAAGATAAAAATGTGACTTGTATTTAAAAAAATATGAATATTTAAAATTCAGTTTATTTCATATACGTAATAGGATATTTATTTTGACATTACGTACAGTGCAATTTTATTACTCACGTTATTTTTAACAAAAGTTGTCTACAGATTTGCTAGATTTTGTCGATCGAAAATATGTATCCGAAGTTAGTAGGTAGGTATAGAAAAATTAGAAATAATATCGCCGTTGTCCAGGGTCCGAACTTTGAGCCCCAGTTGGGGTAAATCATTAATTTAAAAACAGGAATGGACTCAATATCAAACCTTGAGGAACGCCCATTATGTTTGTCCTGTCATTCCATAATGAGTTTGTGCCGTTTACTCGAACTTTAACCTTCCTATCTTTCAGGTAAGTAAATTCAGGTAGTAAATTAAGTGCTGTTTTCCTAATCCTATACTGGTCTTGTTTTTAGCAGAAGTGTCTCATGGTTTACGCAATCAAACGCCTTAGAGAGGTCGCAAAATATTCCAATGGCATCTTGTGCTTCTTCCCAGGTGATGAAAATGTTCTTTATCACACCGGCCTCACTTCAAGCAGTGTCCAGTTTTCCTATAAGGATTTTATCAGTATCAGCCCGGAGTTAGGAATTTATTTGGCCGATATAAGGCCCTCCCTATAATTCATGGATCTTAACACATTGTCGCCTTATTAACATTAGATCGACTCAATCAAGCATATCCATAGACACTTATTTTATCGGTTTTAAGTCTTAGAGCACAGCTTAACTGTATGGAAAGTAGGAATGAAGATATGTATGAATTGTTTGACGTATAAATACAGGGTCAAATTATATTAGCTAGCAAAACTCTCGGTGGTCGCTGACCTTAGTCAGCTGTAGCTACTTAAAATTAAGAGGTTTTTCTTTCGGTACCCATCACATTTACGGAGCTTCGTTAGCTAATTTAACATGACCATGATAATTGATATTTATATATAATAATATGCATTTTTATACTGTAGCATAAAATAATCGGGAAATGACTTTGTATATTTTAAAACTGGTATATAAATTATCAGAATTGTAAAAGGCTCTGTGAGTGCCAAAACTTTGATTTAACACATAAAATATTTGGAAATCGTCATTCTCCTCCCGCCATCCAGGGCGGAGGGAAGGGAGTGTCAGACTCTTACTGACTAAAACCCACCCGTGCTCATTCCATAGCCCTTTATGTTCCGGGGCAGCGGTAACCCTTTCGGACAATCCCGGCATACGATACCCCTTGATAAGACTGGTTGTCAGACTTTCAGGCTTCATCTTTCACACGGTCACATAAAAGTATTCCTGTCTCGAAAATATATACTTAGTCTCGAAAATATTCCAGTTTTTATATTATACTTTATATTATTTAAAAAAAAAATCAAGTGAATATGACAAAATTCCGCACTGCATGTAGGTAAGTAATGCCTAATATCGGCAACGGAAATATTTTATATGTCTTGAAAATATTCCGGTTTTTATGTGTTAAATTAAATAGCTATATTTAAAACGATTTAAGTAAAGAGGCGGTAAGATTTTTGACTGAATGAGATATTGCAAGAAAAATGTAAAAACGGATTTTAGCTTCTTGAAAGTCTTTCGTCAATTCTTTATCATTGTCCTTTGCTATGTTAGCAGAATGCCCCAAAATGATGTTATTATAATATCTGATTCAGTCAAAATGAAATCAAAATGGTGGCTAGATAAATCTAATTATATCTCTTGGACTTTTACTAAATATCGTTAAAATATATTCAAACCTTTGAGGAATTTTAAAAGCCTATTTTATGAATTAATCTGGGGGGCCCATAATCATTCTTGGGCAGGTTATGTGCAGATATACTTGATACAACATCGTGCGACACTTCACTTGTCGTCTAATATTGACCTGCTGTGAAAGTGTATGGTTACACCCCAGGTTTAACCTTTTAAGCCCTTGGCTAAATATCAATTGCCGTGCCCCTAGCGCGCGGCTACAAATCGATAAAATAATCATCATCATCTGCCTAGCCTTTTCATGTGCGTGTGAACTGAGGGACCATACTGATATTTCGCAAAATAAAAATCGTAGGATTTAGTAGTAGACTTAAAACAATTGTAGAACAAATCTGGGAATTTGTAAACAAATATATTAAAAACTACATCCCTTAAAGTGCGGTCCCTCAGTCCTCGCAGACCATCAGCCAGATCTCGGAAAGTATCTGAAAAATTAAGTTATTGTGACTACAGACATTTAGTAAAGAATTTGTAAATATATTTATTGAATAACAGACCACAAAGGATTAAAGATAAAAAAAGATATAACGACTAAACTGTGGTCCCTCATTCCACACAAGAAAGAAAAATATTTTAGTGAATATTACCGAATCAAATAAAGAAAATCTTTCTTTTTCTACATAAAGTTTTAGTAAAAGACTTAAAACATTTTGTAAAAAAGAAATGGAAAAGAAATATCTACGCAATTTGAAGATAATTAATATTAAAACTGGTCCCTCAATCCTCACCTCTACTGACACATGTGCTTGTACTAGCTGCTAGACGAGAGGAATATTAGAGAGTCTAGTGTACTTAACTTTTAGTAAAAAGTTTATACTAAATAATAGGTATCTAAAATTGTGTATTTCTTACTTCTTAGCTGAGATAATATTATTTTTTTAATCCTATGAAAATAGATAGAATAGTGTGACCAAACAATGAAACAAAATGTAGACAGTACTATTATACTTCATTTAATATAGCATTAGACGCAACGAAAACAAGGTTGTACGGTTAATTTAATGTTAGATTACATGGCGTATGTCTATTTATTAAAAAAAGTAGATAGCTAACTAAAAAGTAGATAACTAGGCAGAGATGGTAACTTGCTGTGCGTCTGGACGACCGAAGTTAGAAGGGGGCCGGTGGAATGAGGTCGTGGAGTTCTTGGGCACACTCACCGAAGTACAATCTGTAGAAGACCGACAAGCAGTCAACCTTGCGGCGATGAGCCAAGCTGTGAAGCTTGGCATCCATCAGTTCTACGTCGCCAATGAGCCTCTTAGCTCTGCGTTCCACCGAGTCAAGCGCGGCAAGTTGGTATTTCGCTGAGCCATCCCAAAGGTGGCTGCAATACTCCATGCAGGATCGGACTTGTGCTTTGTATAGGGTTAAAAGCTGTCCAGACGTGAAGTATCGCTTCACCTTATTTAGGATGCCCAGCTTCTTGGCCGTAGTTTGGGCTTTGTACTCGATGGTAGCGCCGAAATTGAGACTAGACGTCAACTCCATGCCTAGGAGCTCGAGCCGATCTGTTACAGGAACAGATGTACCCCGAAAAGTAGGAGTTTCTATGGAGGTTGAGTGACCTTTACTCCCTGTTCCTCATACCACTATAAAAGTACTGTCTTAATTTTGTTTCATTGTGTGGTCACACTATTCTATCTATTTTCATAGGATTAAAAAAATAATATTATCTCAGCTAAGAAGTAAGAAATACACAATTTTAGATACCTATTATTTAGTATAAACTTTTTACTAAAAGTTAAGTACACTAGACTCTCTAATATTCCTCTCGTCTAGCAGCTAGTACAAGCACATGTGTCAGTAGAGGTGAGGATTGAGGGACCAGTTTTAATATTAATTATCTTCAAATTGCGTAGATATTTCTTTTCCATTTCTTTTTTACAAAATGTTTTAATTCTTTTACTAAAACTTTATGTAGAAAAAGAAAGATTTTCTTTATTTGATTCGGTAATATTCATTAAAATATTTTTCTTTCTTGTGTGGAATGAGGGACCACAGTTTAGTCGGTATATCTTTTTTTATCTTTAATCCTTTGTGGTCTGTTATTCAATAAATATATTTACAAATTCTTTACTAAATGTCTGTAGTCACAATAACTTAATTTTTCAGATACTTTCCGAGATCTGGCTGATGGTCTGTGAGGACTGAGGGACCGCACTTTAAGGGCTGCAGTTTTTAATATATTTGTTTACAAATTCCCAGATTTGTTCTACAATTGTTTTAAGTCTACTACTAAATCCTACGATTTTTATTTTGCGAAATATCAGTATGGTCCCTCAGTTCACACGCACATGCCTTTTCGCAACCATGTTGGGGTCGGCTTCCAGTCAAACTGGATGCAGCTGAATACCTAAATCGATAAAATAATACCTACAACAAATAAGGAGGAGCAATCGTTGAATAGAACGAAAAAAATCATGCATGTTCTCTGTCGCAAAAATACGACACGAGCGGTAGGGGCACGGAAATATGTGTCGCATAAACGCGACACAAGCGGTTAAAAGGTTAAACAAACCAGGGGAAAAGAAAGCTTTATCATTCTATAACCCAATGTATTACTGGTCGGCGCAACATGTTTTTTTCTCCCTTCTTTATTAGTCGACATCTCGGTAGTCACCCCCTTTCTTACCATATCATCTTTCACACACTCCATCCATCATTTCTTTGGTCCAAGATAATAGAAAGCGTTTCGTTAAAATTCCAAGGTATATAATTAGATTATTAAAATGTGTATAATACTTAGCACAAAAATGTATGACATTTGTATGGAATACGGAAGCAAGAGGTCGATGACCTCGGATAGAAATACATATTGACTTGTGTATTAAAATTATTGTTTGATTATTATTTATTAGTTGTTTCTTAATAATAAACGTTCAGTTATTATTTTGGGTTGTTTTTTTTTTATATTAGACCTTTTGTCATCAGTGACCTTCCATTTTCGCCTTTATAGCCGTAGATGTCGGTGAGCAGCAGCAGCAACAGTGAGGTCGGGTTTTGTAGTTCAAGCGTAAATGAGGTGAGCGATTTTGCATCACTGTCCAAATCGCAGTAATCTTTAATCCCATTCTGATAAGGCCGCTATTGCGTTGCTAACACTGACAAGTCTGTCGAAATCATTGTGATCTTTATCCTCGTTACAATAAGGTTGCTGCTGTCAGAGGTAAAATAACTAGACGGACTGTATATTATACGAGTATAATAATTATCAGTATTTTTATTAACCCCCGAACGGAAACAGGAGGGGGTGTTATAAGTTTAACATGTGTATCTGTGTGTCTGTCTGTGCCATCGTAGCTCGCAAACGGCTGAACCCATTCTTATGTTTTATTTTTACTAAATAACATGGGCATGTACACACCGAGGTTGAAGCGACACAACGGCGACGCTGTGTGCACTTCAAAACTGTCATGAAAATGATGACAGTGGCAAAGAATCGTTAGATAAGCCCTACCGCATTATATTGTAGTCTTTGCCCTACCGCGTCAAAAGATTGTCGCGTTTCTGTTTAGTTTTTACACCGCTGACACACAATGACGCAGTGACTTGACTTATTGTCATGGAAACGCTATTTAATCATGTGTGAGCTCACTCGTCTTAGTATGGACTTTCGCGTGACTAAGTACAGTGAAGTAAATCTAGCGATTTAAATCTTTGGGCAGCGGGGTTTGACTTTACAATGTCAAAAACGATGTGCATTTGGATTGAGTGATCTTTTTTTATTTCGTGACAAAATCTGATTGTACATTTAGTCAAAAATAGTCAAAATGCATAGCTCAAAGTAAAAAATTTGTCACTCTCAAGGGTCTTCAGTTATTGCCGAAAATGTGGATCACTCAATTCAGACATTTTGCAAAAACGGCTATGAGCTAAATCTCAACAAAAACTTACTCTACTGACTAAATTTATATCTCAAAAATTTGTCACAACATTTTTTAAGCCCATCAAGGCATTTAAAGCTTCTTCCAGGTATCTTTGGACAGTATCATTGGATCACTCAGTACAGACACCATTTTATCTGAGAGATCGTTGTAGGTAATAAGGTTTCGGATGAATTTTTCTATAGATCTATTGTTTATCCTAAAATGTACATGTTCCGAATATATTTGTACAATAAATATCATAACACAAATACCTTTTGTTAAAAATTTATGAGGGACTCAATGTTTTTGAATTTGCTGAACTGAGTGATCCATAAGAATGTCTTATAGCTAACTACCTGTTTCGTATTGATTTACACAAACTACGATTAATTTTTGTACAACTTTGTGACTAAAGTTTTACATAAAAATAATTTACATATAGGTACAGCTTAATTTACGAGATATTACATTTTTAATTTTATTGTTAGGGAAAAGTGCAGTAGGGTGACCATATAATATGAGATCATCGGTAATATAAATGATACAGTAAGTACCTACCTATATAATCGTCAGTTGTAATATCAATTAATGTAACCAGAACTTAACTTGACTTTACAGGAGAGGCAAAAAACTAAATTCTATTCACAAAAAGAGTTGTAAGTTTTTGTTTTCATCCTATTGCAATGCTGTTTAGAGCATTTTTCTCTTAAAATGTTGTTATCTGAAAGAAACCATAATGAAGCCTACTATTGTAGTTTCGAAGATGACATGGTGGTCACGTTATTTTTTTTTTTAAATAGCGTGTTACTATAACGTAACTTATAGAATATACAATTTAGCTTAACGTATATCACACGTTGATTGTAGGAGTTACTTCACTTGTGCTAAGATCTAATTTAGAATAAACTCTACCTTTTAATTAATTCAAGGAAAAACTTCTTCGTTATGAATAAAACAGTTGCAATGATAGAAACATAGTTTAATTTGTTAAGACGACAAATAAAAAATTCGGAAATAAAGTTTAATTTATTTGTTTGGTTGTTTAATAATAGTCTTTAATGTACACCACATAGGTACAGAAATATAATTTAAAAAAAACATAAATGCAAAGTTATTGGATGATTAGTTAAAAATCAAATCTTCCTATAAAAACGATTAACAAAAACAGCTTTCAGTTTTCGTAAAAAAAAAATATTGTTTTCAGTATATCTACCTAACTTATAAGCTAACACGACAATACTTATTAGAATATCTTTGGAATTAATAATAGCAAAATAAACATTTTAAAGATAACTTTACTTTAACGGTTAAGATAACTTTATTAGTTTAGCAGTAATAGTCGTTGAACTTGGGTGTTGGATAATTTTGTACCAAATACAAAATCCTTAGCATTAATCCTTTAAAGTGACTAAGATGAAGTAGTTGCTTGTTTATAATGGGTAGAGACTTGCATTGAAAACCAAAATATGTTTTTTTTTTACCTATTCAGAATAAAGAACAACAGAATCGTACTACATTGTGATAATGGGCTACTACGGAACCCTACACTGTGCGTGGCCCGACACGCACTTTGCCGGTTTTTTTTACAGGATCCTTTTTAACGGATCTTATCTCATCTCTTTTTCTTTTTTACTGGATCGAGAATGCTGTATTGTGTGTGAACTGGCTCATACAACTACATACGCAATCAAATAACGGACCTGTTCAACGGATCGCTATGTGTACGCGCCCTATCCTGTATGATCTACTTTTTATTAAAATTATTTCGTGCAGTGCACATCTTGTAACGTTACCTGTTTTGTTCCATTCAAATCCATGAAAATAACACTATAAAGTTTATAACCACCACAGCATTACTATTTCATGAAAAACAAATCCCCTCGTAGCTAAAAGAAATTGCTTCTTCTAGACTGTTAATGCCAAATACAGATATTATTTGCAGATTCAATGGCAGAAATAGGTACAACATTTCTAGTTATTTCAGGTGCCGCGCAAGATTGATTTAAGCAGGTTTTAGTGCTAACTGCGCTTGAAAAGCTGTTTATTAAAATTGTCTCGAAAACGTACGTTAGGTTACAGCAACAATCGACTGTTATTTCGTAAGCAATAAGCAATGGATTAGCAATTTGCTTCAAAATGATTCAGATTCCGATTGATAGTGTGTTACGCAATTAGGGTGCTGATTACATTAATATTGATATTACAACTGACGATTATATAGGTAGGTACTTACTGTATTATTTATATTACCTACCGATGATCTCATATTATATGGTCACCCTACTGCACTTTTCCCTAACAATAAAATTAAAAATGGAATATTCGTAAATTAAGCTGTGTATGTAAATTATTTTTATGTAAAACTTTAGTCACAAAGTAGTACAAAAATTAATCGTAGTTTGTGTAAATCAATACGAAACAGGTAGTTAGTTATAAGACATTCTTATGGATCACTCAGTTCAGCAAATTCAAAAACATTGAGTCCCTCATAAATTTTTTACAAAAGGTATTTGTGTTATGATATTTATTGTACAAATATATTCGGAACATGTACATTTTAGGATAAACAAAAGATCTATAGAAAAATTCATCCGAAACCTTATTACAACGATCTCTCAGACAAAATGGTGTCTGTACTGAGTGATCCAATGATACCTGGAAGAAGCTTTAAATGCCTTGATGGGCTTAAAAAATGTTGTGACAAATTTTTAACAAATTTTTGAGATATAAATTTAGTCAGTAGAGTAAGTTTTTGTTGAGATTTAGCTCATAGCCGTTTTTGCAAAATGTCTGAATTGAGTGATCCACATTTTCGGCAATAACTGAAGACCCTTGAGAGTGACAAATTTTTTACTTTGGGCTATGAGTTTTGACTATTTTTGACTAAATGTACAATCAGATTTTGTCACGAAATAAAAAAAGATCACTCAATCCAAATGCACATTCAAAAACGCTCTAGAATATACATTTTATGATAATTTCACTATTGCATAAATAACATTTCGCATTAAAAGTAGCGTCTTCTATGACCAGTAAACCAAAAACATAAATAGGTACAGAAGCCATTTCCGCATAAAGTCTATAGATGTCGTAGGTAAAGGTCATACGGTCAATGATACTCTTTGTACTTTTGCAAAAAAAAAAACTAATTTGGATAAAATAAAAAAAAAAACAAGTACTTACCTACAGACGTAATAAAGTTTTTATTGAAGGGTAAAAAAAAATCGAATGCGTATAAAAACATGTTCTTTCGGATGACAGATGACGGAAAATGTTGCCAGCTTACAATAATTCATGAAAAAAAATTATATAAGAAATCGTTGAAAGGTTTGTTCTCCGTTTTAACAAAAATACAAAAAGTTTATTGCAGTAACATGTAGGTACAACTTTTACAGTAAATCTTACATATAGTCCGATTTTTAATTCACTGGAGTAAAATGACACTTCTTAATAACTCATTTCGGACTGAGTTTAGAGATATGCATGTCAAATAAGTTTCGTTTGTTCCACTATTCTGTACTAGAAAAACAAGATTTGGCTGATGGCCGCGAAAAAACAAAAAGACGCCAATTTCAGTCATTTAAGTAACACATAAGCTGTCATTTTACTCCAGCTAATTAAAAATCCGACTTTAGAGACCTCCTTTTAAGTAAAGATATACCTGTGCTAGGAGGCCCCGCTCTTCAATGACAAATTATAAAATGGTAAAAGTGGTGTACCAAAACATAACAGAATATAAACAAAAAGAAAATATAAAATTAAAGAAAAAAAAATATAATAAACTAAAATAGTAGTGAGGGTGCATGTGTGCGTGTATGTTTTCAACTCATATTGACGATGCTTCCAGCAACAATTCAATATCATCATAGGTCCTCAGTTTTGGCCATTGAACTATTGCCTTTTTGCAGTCTTTAGTAGTCGTGGGATAGATGTTGATTATTTTATTTATTTTATTATATAGGGCAGCGGAATTTGTATTGAATTGTCTTTTAGCGTATTTAGTTTTAACGAATACTACTGGTGCAACACGGTATTTTCGTCTTCTTTCCTGAGAGTGAGGGTCATAGGGCAAGACTTTGTGTAATTTTAAGACAGCATGGAGTATGTATAATTTTCTGACTGTGAGAATGCCGCTAAGAGAATATAACTCATTGGTTGGGGATCTGTACGATTTGGTATTCATGACCTTGATAAGAGATCTCTGTGCTCGCTCTAGCTCAAGAAACTTCGTTTTTGTCGCACCACCCCACACGGGTATGCAGTAAATAAGAATTGACTGTGCCAGAGCGACATAGATTTCCTTTAACATTTTTTTAGTTGTTACATGTCTTAGGTTCTTAAATAACCAGATAAGTTTTCTCGTACGGGCCAAGATCATATCTATATGTGTATGCCAAGATAACCGCTGATCAACAATATTATACCTAGGTATTTTATGTGTGTCACTTTTTCTATATTTTTACAAGGACAATTTGTGCTAGATATATCATGACAAGTGTGGATTTTGAGAGTTACGTTGGGTCCGGGTTGAGTGTTGTTATACTTTGTAAATGCAATATATTTTGTTTTAGAAATATTTAGTGTTAGAACATGTGAGTTCAACCAGTTAGCAATTTCGAAAAGACCCTTTTCAGCAGAATGATATCCGGATTCCCATGTATCGCCAGAGAAAACAATAGCTGTGTCATCCGCATATGAGAAAACGCGACCATTATCTAGCATCATTTTGCAGAGATGGTTTATATAAATTAACAATAGAGTCGGGCCCAGTACACTGCCCTGCGGAACACCGTAAGTCACATAAAACTCCTTACTAATATATTCTCCTATCTTAACCTCTTGCCTGCGATCCTGTAGATAATCTATTAGTAATGCCAACGGGTTTCCTCTAACTCCTATACCTTCTAGACTACGCACAAGAATGGGGACAGAAACGGTATCGAAAGCTTTTTTAAAATAAAGAAATACAGTTATAGACATTTTTTTCCTGAATCTACTAGTTTAACAATATGAGTGCTTAATGCTATCACTGCGTCTTCTGTAGATAATTTTTGCCTAAAACCATATTGAGCTTGAGAAATAATGTTATATTTATTAGTGTAGCTGGACGAGTTAAACGACGAGTTTAACAGGAGTGTTACAGGCTGATGATAATCTCCATAGGATTAAATTCGATCACACTTTTATACCTATTAAGGCGCATTCCACCAAACTTTTATACATAGAATAAGTCCTATACTGAGAATAAATTTTGAATTTTTGACAGTTTTTCCATACTGTCAGACGTCAATTTTATTAGTTATTCCGTTTATCCACCCCAAAAAAATCCATCCTAAGTTTGGTACGCGGAAACGCATGTCCGAGAATCCACCCTAGGCCTAGTTGGATAAACGGAATTTATAGGCTTAGGGTGGATTCTCGGATATGTGTTTCCACGTATCCATCACCTTTGGGTGGATTTTGTGGGGTGGATAAACGGAATAACCGTTTTAATTCACGAATCAAAGATAGGTCTGACTGATAATTTTTTTTTTTTTTTATGGATAGGAAATCGTCAAGTGACCCCTCCCGCTATGGGTGGAGCGGAAGGGAGTGTCAGACTTTTACTGACTTTTAGTCAGTAAAAGTCTGACACTCACACCCACCCGTGTTCCTTCCTTACCCCTTTATGTTCCGGGCTAGCGGTAACCCTTTCGGACAATCCCGCTAACCCGGAAGGCTTTGGCCCTAAGGCGCCCCTCAATTTATGCTGACATCATCATTACTCTCCGTCCGCAGGCCCGCGCCGACGGTGGCCGGGAGTCGTCACGCGGGAGGCTCTCTCCCTGAGCCGTCCCGCCACCTCCTTTGCTAGCATGACTGCTTCGCAGAAGGAGGTGACTTCCTTCCACTTCCTCTCGCTCCGGACCAGGGCTTGCACCAGGGCCGGACGCGAGATGTAGAGATTTAAAGTTATTTTTCTATTAACTCATATTTTTGTTTACATTTTTTACAGACTAAGTCCCGAGTCAGTAAAAGTGGTGCATAATTATTATTATAAATAGTTGATCGGTGATTGTTCACACTGCCGCGTAGTGTGAGTGTAGTGAAAGTTCTCGCCGGCATGCCGGCGAGAACTCTCACTACACTATGTCGTAGCGACAAGAGCTAGGTACACGCGATGACATATCAAGCTATACATTTTGCGGGTAGAACACTCGCTGAGGGACTCGCTTGGTAGGTACACGCGATGACATATCAAGCTATACATTTTGCGGGTAGAACACTCGCTGAGGGTCTCGCTTGGTACACGCCGTAAAATATCAAGCTATGCATTTCTAGTTTTAGCTGACTTCACATAGTTTAAGCTTTTCGTACAATGAGAAGTCAGCTGGAAATTAATAGCTTGATAAGTCGTTACCCGTGTAGCGTTCGCGCCGAACTACTCGAAACTTTCGACACATGAATTTTTTATCTATTTATTTGTCTCAACTTTTTTTTTTACATAACTCGAGACTATGCGGTCCCGGTCCTTTGGAAGGCGTACGATGGGCCGAAGCCAACTCGCGGAGGCCCCTTACGAAATTTTAAGGCGAGGTTGTACCATTTTTAAGTTTTTTGGAGCTATGTATATCTAAATAATGTAAATATTCCGCAAAATAAAAATCACTTTAACAAAATTGAACATATGGTCAAGCGCTGTATAAAGACGGAAACGTAATTACTAATAATTGACTCGATAAAAAAAAATCGCAAAGATGACACTAAATCGATTTTTCAAATGTACTTCTTAGCAAAAAATTATATTACGAAAACATCTAAGTAATGTATCAAAAAATAGGTTTTAATATTTTCTAGCGCTGGGTAAGGTAGATTTTTATATTAGTGGCTATTTATTTTTGTAAGAACAAAAATCATACGATATTGAGCTATTCGATTTCGAGCGGGCCGTTTAGTGCCGGCCGAGAGGTCTTCGAGGACGGACGCACGCCAATTTTTTTCCGCGTTTGCGCTTTCCATTATATGAAACGTTACGCTCAGTGCTGCCAACTCTACTGTTTTAACAGTAGATTTACTGTTTTCACCATGACATCCCTGTTTTCTGTTTAAGTACCAATTTCTACAGTTTTCATTATAATTTACTGGAGATTTCGTCTAAAACGATAAAACTCCAGTTAAAATACCTAGCTTCATGTTATGCATGTATGTATGCGAATAAATTTTTATCTATGTCTAACAAAACAGTAGTAAACAACTTGAAAATTAAACTAAGAAATAAAACGTCCACAACGAAAATCAAAGACACATTACATAGTAAAATAGAAATAAAATAATGCTATACTTACCTACATTTAATGCAACTGAAAAACCTACGAAGAAATTCATTAAAAGTACCTATGTATAATTTTAATAAAAAAAAACGAGGCAGAAAATATCGAAGACAGAGAGAAAAAGAAATTGATAAATGATAATTATTTGTAAGAATATTTGCAAGAATTTATCAAAGAACAAAAGTTCATACAGGAAATTGACACCTCGGGCATTACGAAAATATCAACTCGAGAAATGGTAAGTAACTCATTATCAATACTATAGTAGCACTACAATTTTGCCTAGTAGTTTTATTTTATCAGATTAATTGCATACGTAATAATACTTTGTTGAGGAAGACTTTTCCGTTCTTTTGTTTTTTTTTTTTTGTTTTGTTGTGCGCGTAATTTTAATACTGTGATATCTTCTAAAGTATTCATTCTAATGACATGCTGTAAACTGCAGTTTTGATCTAAATTGAATGCTTAATTTTAATAACATATTTAATGAGATAAGGATTAATACAATGTATGTCAAAATTGCTTCGAAAGTCACTATTTATATTTTATTGATTGTAAAAAGATAAAATTGGTTACTGTAAGTTATCCTAATAATATAGACATATACCGCCGCGAACTTTTTTGAGGGCATTTTCAAGATATACAATTCTGTAGTACATTATTTTGAAGTTCCTCGTATGGTTTAGCCAGCGTTAGCAATATAAGCGGCCGAGCGACGAGTTTTTTTCCGACTTCAATTACATTTATTATGATTTCCTATGGAAAATACATCTTTATCAGAATAAAAATAGCGTGTAGCACTCCTTAATAATGTAACTACCTATTGAAAAATTTTTTGTAAAAGAATTTTCTAACTCGGATCAGTAGTTTCAGAGATTACCCTATACATACAAAACTTACAATTTTATCACTTTATAATATAAAAAATAAAAGCTTGTAAAAAAAAATACAATAATATTGTATAACATATTATTAGTGTAAATAAATGATTTTCTTTGACAGAAAAGCACGAAAATGTTACGACCATTGTTAGGACGCGACACTGTACAAAAAAGTACAGTAGGTTTGTTATTAAATTCGTTGAAATGATTATTTTCTTTGCTCAATAAGTTCGAAATATTGCTAAACTTATATAACAATTATAAAATATACTTGTAAAATGTATAATTTAAACGATTTGAAATGCCACTATAATGTCAACATTTATTTTGCATCGTTTCAATGAGAAAAAATATACTCAGGGGTGTTGTTCAGACTTTAACCCTGATACTTCTTTCCATAGTCATACGTAAGTACCTACTTTCTTCAAAACATAAAACTTTAGTCATTACATACTAACAATTATAAAAGTAATACTGATTGTACTCATGATTGCCATGAATATAATCATCATCACCATCTTAATCATGGAGATAATGGTGTTAAGTTATAAATTGAATATAGATTGCGATTCATGACTCATAATGTTTATAACACTGTTACAGAACAATATTAAACACTATTAGTGAACCTCAAAGTACTGCAGGTAAGTCAAACAGAAATTAGTACAAGATAGAGACAAGATTTCAGAGAAATTTTTAACTGCCGATAATTCAGAAGTTGAAACAGCAAATAAGTAAGTCTTACTAAACTATATGTTAACAAGTAGAGAAGAAATGAATCTTAAATGTTTTTATACCGATTGCCTAAATACATACGTTAACTTTGTTGATCAGTACTAGTACCGAGTACGATGTATAAAACTAAAATGATATCAGAATAAAAAAAAGTCGAAAATAAATTAATACACGTGATTATTAGTAAGCTATCTCTTAAACGTCGATTGCACACCAGAGGGGCAATTCTCGTAATTTTAAGAACGTTTACAGTCTGATCTCTGAATATAATTTCAGGGCCAACTCCATGTTACTGGGAGGCAATATTGCTTGTTTGGTATATGGTCAGGTGAAACCAATACCCGTACATGTAATCAAGATAGTGAAAGATAGTAAATTTGGGAAGAAAAAATGGGAAAAAAAACTTATTAATTTTTATATGCAGTGTCTATTGCCTGAAATCATAGATCCCCGACATATTAGAGGAATGGATATAAGAAAAATAAAAATGCGAGAAAACAAAGAAAATATTGCAACACCTGCTATTGTTTCCACTTCTGTATCACAAATAGTGAATTTTGAGAATGTGGCGTCTACTTCTGTGTCACAAACAGTTAATTTTAATAATTATTAAATACGTTTTATAACCGACTTCCAAAAAGGAGGAGGTTCTCAATTCGAATAGTTATATTTTTTATTGTGTATTATTTTCATTTTCTTAATCTTTTCTGTTTATAACATAAAAATAAAGTTTGCTTAATCGATTTTGTTGTTTTTGTTCCTAACACTACATTATTGACAAGTTGTGAGTGAAGTTGTCCAGAACATATCTTCTCATCTGAAACGCATAGTATATGTATAGTGAAAGGAACGTCGTTCCATCCGGGTGTCCCGCGACACCTCTCGATAAATTTTATTTTGAAAAAAGTCTGATTTGTGACATTTTTTGACATGTTACTGATGGTATGTGTATTTTAAATATAGGTACAAACTTACCTTAGATTTTTTACATAGTGCGTTTCTTTGCACAAACTAACCTAATTTTACTAACCGAAACTGTCATGAGAATTTATCAAGCGTAGATGATAAGTTCCTACATACAAATTTTATTAATTAAAAATAAAATATAACATCAAAGTTGATCTACTGTATTTGTGTTTCGTGGCGCGCATTCATTGCACAAAGGTTAGTCGTGGTCACAACGTGTCACGTGGCGCGGTCCCGCTCAGCGCATCGTAGTTAAATACGCCGCGTTCAACTGGCGGGGGCTGAGGTAGTGTTTTCTATGCCTATCGGTCCGGGAAAACCTCGCCTTAATGAAATGCGGCACCAACTGACGTTTATCCTTGCGTGCACTATGCAAGTGCACCCAAGGATAACCCCCGGTTGGTGTAAGACTATTGCAGGATATGGAAAAATAAAAAGTTTGACTATGGGTTTGGGTGGCTAAAGTGGACTGGTTACCAAGAAATATGGAAGAGCTATGACCCAACTATTTCTCAACTTATTATTACAGGCACTGGTTATTATAATGTAGCATCTTAAATAGGGAAACGTGTGTGAGTTAGGATGGTTGCTGTAGGAATATTGGTAACTATTCAGGGTCAAATTAAATTAGCTAGCCAAACTCCGCAGACGTAATGGTTATCGATACCTAAAAATGATAAAACAAGAAAGAAATTGATTTGATGATGTTTTTTTGGGGTCATCTACAGTCAATAGTGAAATACATATATTAGTTATTTTTTGTGTAAACTTCACAGGCGTTATAAGTATCGATATCTCAGCACGATAAAAACAGATTTTATGAACTCACACTTCAAGTAACAACACTATCAGAGGTCATTGACCCCAAAAAACAAACCTTTTTATTTTGCCGCGTGTACGCTGCGGAGTTTCGCTGGTTAATTTAATTTGACCCTCTATAATAATAATAATTAGTTCCACTTATTGCCGCGGGACTTCTTTCGGGAGACGGACTCTACTTCGGCGCCATCATCTCGTTCTCCGTGTCGGCTGTGGTGGACAAACGCTCTCAGAATTTAGAAAATTTTGTTGTACTTTTTTTTTTGAGGTTATCAGTGAAAGGAGGGAGGCCGAAATCCTCTGGTTTGAACTCTAGAACGGATTTGAGGACCAACGTCGCCGCAGCACAATCTCGCAGTGGCAGGCTACGGGGTGGAGTCATTACTACCTGGTGATTAAGAAAGAAAGAAAAATAGGTTTAATGTCACAGAAAAAAGAACGAGTAAGTCATCATAATCTACCTGCCTTTTCCCAACTGTTTTGGAGTCTGCTTCCAGTCTAACTGGATGCAACCGAATACCAGTATTTTACATGGCGCGATTGCCTATCTGACCTTCACAACCCAATTACTGGGTAAGACTGCTTGTCAGACTTTCGGGCTTCTGACTACCCGTAACGAAGGTCAAAGATCCACGATGACAGCCAACGGCTTAACGTGCTTTCCGAGGCACGGAGAGGTCACGGTGTGTCAGATGTTCATCCACAGACCAACCGCGGCAAGCGTAGCTTTAACCTGATCGATCGACCTGTGCGGCTGTTATATTTAGCCTTGGGCCCCTCTGAGTTTTGTGGTAGATATCAGAAAGAATTTCAGATTTGTCTCGTGAGAACCCTTCGATGTTAATCGAGAATACGCATAGAGCCGGTTTTGTGAACTTTGGATTGCCATCGTGGTGAAAGGATTAGCCAATCACCGTGGATAAGGCTAGGCATATGCTGGGACGCAGGTGACGTAACGCAGGACAGTACAGATTTAGCAGCGCAGGGCAGGCGAGACAGACATAGTCCGCCAGCGTATGCTGTGACGCAGTTAACATACGCACGCATTCGCGTTCTAGTTGGTACAAAGAATAAACGGCTTGACTTGCACGCGTCGTTGCGCAGGAATCTGTACCGGCACTACAACCAGGCGCAGAGCAGGGCAGACACGTGTCTGTGTCGCACGTGCCTGCGCCGCAACGTACGCAGCACTTTTATGCATTACAAAATCTGCTCTGCCCTGCGCTGCGCGGACCTGCGTCGCTTGCGTCCCAGCATATATGCCTAGCCTTACTCGTTGATTGCCTAGGGTGCGCCGGACGTATAGTGGCTCTGTAGATACGTCGCTCGGAGAAGCTCCTTTCTTGCACCTCATAGACGACTCCGCTTTGGAGTGGAAATGTGGTGCTGTTCCACAAACGATGGGACACTTATAGTGTGTCCTGCGTGTCCTGTCAGCTGCACGTTACAGGGACTGATGGACGCTGGTGATGCCGCCAAACAAGTAGCCGAATTCTGGGCCGAGTCCATTTCGATTGCTATCGACATGCATATATAGCATAATAGTAACCTTTTTGGTTTTGTTCTACAGAAAGCTCAGGTGCGTAGTTCTCGTAACCGGCGCGAAGGCGAGGCAAAGGTGGCGTTCTGTAGTTTTTATCCGACTGCGCCAGAAGGAGGGTTATGTTTTTCGAGTGTACAATATTTTTGTAGGTATGTATATTTCTTTAGCACGCTCTGCAGCCTAAACGGCTTGATCGATTTCAGCTTGAGAGGTGCCGTTAGATTTGTCTTAATTGTGAGAGTGACACTGGGTACTCATATCAAAATTAAAAAAAAAAAAACAAAGGAAAGGGTTTTAAAAAGTGATTACAAAAAATATACAGACCTCTTAAGAGGTTGCTAAAACATTAACAACCTCTTAAGAGGTCATTGTACTCATCATTACGAACAACTTTTACAATGGGACCAAACCTGAAATCGCGAAAAAAAAATCAACTGTTCCCTACATTTATGTTCGTATACCTCGTCAAAATGTAGGGAACAGCTGATTTTTTTTCGCGATTTCAGGTTTGGTCCCGTAGTAAAAGTTGTTAATGATTTACCAATAACCCTGTATACCTACAACTTATATGGTTCAAAGTAATTCGAAGTGACAAATCGTAAACAACACGTACCAAGAACTAAATCGGCTGCGAAATCTTTCACATTTGTAAACTAAAGAGCTGCAAATAAAAAAAGTAAGTAATTAAAAAAAATAAAAACCCAACTGCGGTAAAAAACTTATAATAAAAGTTGGACTGTTGGAAGCAGGCGGGACCCATACCATTTTTATTATATTTGCAAATTCAAATGGGTCCCACCTGCTTCCAACTTTTATTTATTTATTTAATTTAAAATGGGCTTGTTTTTAGCTTTTCAGTTTTTTTTTAACTTAAGTTTTTTACCTGCCGGGTTTTTTATTTTTTAAATTACTTTTTTGCCTACCCGCTTTAGAAGAAGGCGTGAGCTTATTTATGTATGTACCTATTATAATAAGGTTTCACCTGCATTCCTGCTGCGAGTCCGGCTTCTAAGCCAACTAACGTATCTTCAAAGACAAGGCACTGAAAAATACAAATTAAAAAAATACAAATACACAAAAAAAAATATATAAAAATACACATTAGTGATTAATACCTAGGGTACGTAGGTACCTACTATTGAAAATGTCGTTAAAAAAAATGTTAAAGTTGCGCGGAAACTAAACTTTATGTGTAGTCATTAAATTTATTTTTCCGGAATCACATAAATTATATTACAACTAACTGAAGAGCACTTGATAGCCCAGTGGTGCTGGCCCCGACTTGGACTTTGGTTCGAACCCAGATAGGCACTTTGTGTATTTAATTTCATCACCACTGCTCTCAAAACGGTGAAAGAAAACATCGTAAGGATACCGGCATGTCCTAGAATCAGGAATTCGAAGACATGTGACATCCAGCATTAAATTCTGTACTCGGCCCGCGAGAGGGGTTACGGCCCACTCCCTCTCACAGAGATGAGGCCTGTGTCCCAGAAGTGGGAACGTTATAGGCTGTGTGGTATTCTGGCTATAATCTCTTATTCCGGGCTTAGGGTTTAAAGTAAAACTACCAGATTATCAGTAAGTACACAACAACCCAACGGGCACGTCCAGTCGACACGGGGGTAAACCGTGACTGACTCGAGCAGTGTTGCCACTGAGTTGTGTGGTACATTTAATAGTACATCACAGACTAATTATGCTTATTACCAACTCGTTTTAAATACCTTAACCGGTGGAGGTTTGTCAGGAAACTTGGCAGCTGCATTCAGATAGAGGTCTGGGAATGGCTTCCCGCGATCCACATCTGGGTCGTCGGCGCAAACCTGTAGTTACAGTTAAACCAAAAATGATATACGCTTTGGTAATCAGCCTCATTTCATCATCTGCCTAGCCTTTTTCCCAACTATGTTGGGGTTGGCTTCCAGTCTAACCGGATTCAGCTGAATACATATTATATATTTTACATGGAGCGACTGCCTATCTGACCTCCACAACCCAGTTACTAGGTAATACGATACCCCTTGGTAAGACTGGTTGTCAGACTTTCGGGCTTCTGACTACCCGTAACGACTGTCAAAGATCCACAAATGACAGCCGGGACCAACAGCTTAACGTGCTTTCCGAGGCACGGAGGGATCACGGTATATAAAGATGGTCACCCATCCACAGACCAACCGCGGCAAGCGTAGCTTAACCTGATCGATCGACCTGTGCGGCTGTTATTATTTAGCCACGGGTCCCTCATCATATTTGTTACGGCCTCGAATCATATTTTAATCAACGTACAACTTAATACTGACCAGCAAATCGCAAAAAACGTAAAAAAATTGAATTTCGCGATCTATCCTGGCGCTTTCGCCTTAAAAGAGTGTTCATAGAGTTTTTTGCCCGTCCTTAAAAAAAAATCATGAAGATACCTCTAAAATCTTTCTTTTTACAATAAAAACCATACTAATATACATAAAATCAATCTGTTTTTTTGTCAGATTATTCTACAAGCACAATACAAAAAAACTAGTGTTATAATTTTTTAGTCCAAACAATAGATTTTTTGTAATTAAATAATTGCTTCATATTTTGCAATAAATCGTGGCGTCCTGCGGTAGGCGACGGCATGCCAAGGATTCCGGCGCTCGTTGTGACATATCGCGGGGTGAGGCGGCGGGGGTAGAGAAGCGCGGATGCAACTGGAATGCTGAGGTATCTAAGCGGCTAGTGTGCGCTGACTGACGGCAAAATCCCTTGCCATGCCGCCCGGTCTGCGTAAGGTTTTATTAGGTCGAACTTCGCGCCACATGGTAACCCCCACAGAGATAGTTGTATATAAGGTCAAATTAAATTAGCTAGCGAAACTCTTCAGACGGGATGGGTATCTAATCATTACTAAACAAAAAATAAAACAGTGGCACTCCGGGGGTGCCCACAGAAGTGAAAACCAAACACAAACAGAACACTTTACCATCACTCACTGACAAATCGGATATATACATTAAAACCGAGTACATCCCAAAGCCAGCTGAACACATCCTGAGCGGGTATTTTTTTAATCGTCTTATAAACAAAACACGCGCGGTGTCGCTTACGGTAACAGTGGCGCGAGTTCAATGGTCTTTTCCCATCTCAAAAAAGTTTTCACTTATTATTTGATGGGTAATTTTTTGTGGGGTGATCGATCGCAGTTAGTGTTAGTGGCACTTGAAGTATCTGTTTAAAAAAACTTTTTTTTTTTTGTGAAACTTTATAACCATGATGTGATGGGTTTCGTTATATAAACACGATAAAACAAAAACAAACTGATTTCCTCAACTCAAACTTCAAGTAAAAAAACTACCAGGGGTCATTGACCCCCAAAAAACATCAAATCATTTTTATTTTATTGTCTTTAACTATAGAGGGGTGTTTAACTATAAGAGCCGTTATATTTAGCCCGTGGCTAAATATAACAGCCGCACAGGTCGATAAATCAGGTTAAGCTATGCTTACTGCGGTTGGTTTGTGGATGGGTGACCATCTTTACCTACCGTGACCCCTCCGCGCCTCGGAAAGCACGTTAAGCCTTTGGACCCGGCTATCATTCGTGGATCTTTGACAGTCGTTACGGGTAGTCAGAAGCCCGAAAGTCTAACAACCACTCTTATCAAGGGGTATCGTATTACCCAGTAATTGGGTTCTGGAGGTCAAATAGGCAGTCGCTCCATGTAAAATACTGGTATTCAGCTGCATCCGGTCAGACTGGAAGCCGACCCCAACTTGGTTGGGAAATGGCTAGGCAAATGATGATGTGTTTAACTATCGATACTCATCAAATCTGCGGAGTTACGCTAGCTAATTTAATTTGACCTTGTAAAGGTAGAGGTGGTACTCACCATATGATGGAACATTCGAAATATTTTAGGTTTGGTAGCGATGTGTAGCCGCACATCTCTTCTCTTCGAGTTGGTCGCCAGAGCGAACAGCACGCCAGACCGGCAGAGATGATTCAAAAGCCTTTCGATGCCTGGAAAACGAGTATCTATAGCAGTTGTACTATAGATCTTATGGTTGCCTAAGTGCTCGAACACGTTGACTCGCGGACGCGATGGTGGGCGCGGGCGCAGTGACGGGCGCGGGCGCGGTGGCAGACACGGGCGCGGTCACGAAATATCAAACAAAGCATAGTATGCAAGTGTTCACGAACAAAACGCAGGTAATACCTTTCTTTAATGGCGACTTCGGCAGTCTAATTTTGGTCATGACTTTCAGCTCGTTCTCTAGGTCAGTTGCACTCATATTTAGCTGAAGATCTTTCACCACGTTTTGACAAATCTGCTTGTCTGTGGCACCATAATTCTGCAAAACAAATTGGGACCCAATAGTCATAACAGAAAGTAGTAAGTAGGTTGTATGTACAAACTACAATCACTTTTACACGTCAATCATATTTTAAAAACTAGATGAGGTCAGCGTTTCCTATCTGACTACTCTGATATGAAAGGCCGAAAGAAACTCAGAGGACCATCTAGATTGGTGTCTGAAAAGGTGAAATTTTGAGGAAAGAACCACACAGATGAGTGGACCAGTCCAGTCAGAGCAAACATTTGTCAGTAATCGTGTAGCTCAACTCAGAACTTGAGGAGCTCAATGACTCGACGAACAATACCAAAGAAAGGACATTTGGGTAGGCCCATAGAAATCATCATCATCTGCCTAGCTTTTTCCCAACTATGTTGGGGTCGTCTTCCAGTCTAACCGGATGCAGCGAAATGTAAATCATATATCTATGCGTAGGCCGCATGGAGTACTGTAACTGCCAGACTGTCATTAATATACACTGAGAAAAAAAATACTACTTGATTGTAAATACTTACTTTACGCTCCAACTCCTTGTTGTATTTCTTTCCATGTTTTGCGCAAAGTTCTTTTAATGTTTTGTGATATTGTATTTCGGAATCTGAAACCAGACGTAAATAAATAAAGTCTTCCAGACCGAATTGCGGCCATTGCAACCAATCTCAACGGAGATATTATAGTACACAAGTGTGTGCGCAAACACAAGTGCACTCTCCCTTCCCTCACTCTCATTGTCCATTGGGACGGCACGCCGACACGACCATGTTCGTGAACGGGCGCCGTCGGTTGGGACTGGTCATCTCTTAACTGCCAAGGCTTATTTTTAATCTTATATTTTGAATTGTTTCTTAATTTGTGTCTCTTTTTACATTGTTCTCACATATGGAAGCAACAAGAATAATGTACCCACGATTATGTAATATCTTGATTTAAAAGAATAAAATCCCCCGACTTAAAGAATTTATGTAACGAGACTAAAACAGATAAATTAATATGGCAGTCAGGTGGGACCCCTTAGAATAGGTGTTCCACAGAACGGTCCCCCGACTTCCATATGAAGTTAGGTATATATTTTAGTCTCGTTACACAAATTCTTTAAGTCGGGGTTTTTAAATTATTTTATCCTTTTCCAATTACATTTAACCGCCGTGGGTTATTAAAAATTTTTAGTTTTGCTTTTTATTTCAAACTTTTTAAAGACCATAGTTTCATTATACATATTATGTAGTAGCTAAAATAAAATATAATACTGCAGCGCCTCATAGTGATTTTCTACCGTGACACCTATTTAAGAATCCTCACTCATCATTTCAGCCGAAAGACGTCACTGCTGGACATAGGCCTCCCAAAAGGGGAGGGAGGGGGGGGGGGGTGCCATAATCGCCACGCTTGGCAGGCGGGTTGGCGATCGCAGTATGGTATGGTGGTGGAATGCATAGAGAACGCTGCTGCCCATTCTCCGGTACGCCCCTTAGACGCCTTTTACGACCACCACACAGACAAATCCAGAATCCTCACTAATCAACCACAAACCCATTATTGACGATGAAAACCGCATCCAAATCGAACTAGTTTTGGTTTTGCACAAACAAATGTTTACTGCAGCGCCCCCTGGTGAGTTGTCATATCTAAGAACATGCACCAATCAAACCAGAACCCATCACTGAAAACCGCATCAAAATCGGACTAGTAGTTTTGGAGATAAATGGCAACATTGGTTTGCACACACATCCTCTCACCCCAAACGCATATACAGTCTCCGTACCGTCGTGGGCAAAAAGAGTGTCCATGGAGTTTCTTGCCCGCTCTCCTCCATAGAGATCTACGTTTTGGAATGGGCAACTAGCTTCAACTTTCTGGACTAACTGACAGACTATTTAATTTTGACAATTCAAAAGTGCCTGTACAAGGTTTAATTGAAATAAATGCTTTGAGTTTGAGTTTGACCGGAGAGAGATCAGGCGCAAGGCCAACGGCTAAAGCCACAGACACATTACACTGTGTCGTGTTGTGTCGTGACTCGGGATACACCAATCAAACAAATCTGTCCAGGACTACGTCAAATCTCAACGTGTTTTGATTGGCTAACACTGCGTCAGAAGTCGTCACGACACGACACAACACAGTAATATGAATCCGGCTTTAACAACGTGCTTTCCGAGGCACGGGGGTATTCCAAACTTCGGGCTGTTACTAAGAAATTCCCAATTGAAAAACCTGAAAACACTTTGCTCAACCCGGGAATCGAACCCAGGACCCAGCAGTTACGAGATTAATGTGACGGGGCAGTCCAAACGCACCAAACGTACTAGGTAAATCGATGTATATTGGGGTCGGCTTCCAGTCTAACCGGATGCAGCTGAATACCAGTATTTTACATGGAGCGACTGCCTTTCTGACCTATACAACCCAGTCACAGGGTAACACGATATCCTACGAGAACCTACGTGGTTAAATTCAATTGTCTAGAGAAACTCCAATGAGTTCATGCAGTGACGCTAAAATAATATAAAATTCCTAGGTCGTCACGTCTGCGGAGTTCCGCCAGCTAATTTAATTTGACCCTTTAGGTAAGGACATCGTGTTACCCTGTGACTGCAGGGTACTCTCCATAGGAAAGGACCAATTGGACCCGTGCACCTAGCTTCTGACGTTTCATTAGACAGAAGATGATGAATGATTAATTAAAGCAGTTCTTACCAATGATGGTGCCATCCATATCGAAGATACAATGGGTCACTTTCTTGAAATTCTTCATTTTATGAGTGGATCGGCCCCACTTTTGCGACGAAAATAAGTACCTTTGAGTAAACCTCGTCGGAATAACACAGCTACAAATGAGAATGTGAAAATAAATAACTGGAATTTTTTTGATTTTTTTAACGTCAGCGAGACGACGGTCAAAAACCATAAATATCATGGAAAATGTGGAGGAGTACTAGACGCCTATAACCACTCAAGCGCCTGTACATTCTGTGGTTTTCGTTCGACGTCGATTTTGGGCGGCCGGACAGTTTAGGATTTTACATTTTTAAATGTTTTCATTTATATTTAAGTAAAATAAAAAGCTGGGTAAACGAAGCGATGATGAGCTGCGAGTGGGGCAATTTGGAGTTGGACGCCGGAACCACCGGGACCACCAACTGGCCAGTTTTAAGGAGAAGGAAGGCCTCTTTATGATGATTTCCTTCTTCAGAAAACGTGAGCATAGAAAGTGAACCTGGCAGAGCCATGAGGATGGTGCAACTAAAAATGAGATTGATTTCATTATGTCGACGAAGAAGCAAGTATTCAATGATGTCTCTGTGATCAACGCAGTGAAAATCGGAAATGATCACCGCATGGTAAGAGGCACATTGAACTTAAATATCAAGCTGGAAAGATCTCGACTGATGAAGTCTACGCTCCGTCCAGCACCGATCTAGGCACAAAACCCTGAGAGCTTTTAGCTCGAACTCCAGAATCGTTTCGAATGCCTAGGGAGCTCCGTGGACGATTATAACGATGGGTTCGTGGAAACTGTCCATACGGTCGGGTCTAAGATCTTCAAGACCCGCCGTACAAATTCAGAAAGAAGCTCTGTGATCCTACTTTGCGGCTCATGAAGGAGAGGCGCGAGATGATCCTGCAGTCTTCGGATGATGCGCTAAATTACCGGTAACTCAATAGACGGATCTCTAAGTCCTTGAAAAGCGATCTTCGCCGCTTAATACAGATCGTATTAAGGACGCGATAGAGCGAAATAAAGGCTCCAAGGTCTTTGCTAGACATCTGTCTATTGGGCAGAGCCAGCTTACGAAACTGAAGACCGATGATGGCAAACCTGAGCTGTTGACAGAGATCGAGAGGTTCTATGGACAGTTATACACGTCAACAAGTAACCCCGTTATGAATCTGGCAAATGATCCAAGAGCTAGATTGACCCGGCACTATACCGAAGACATCCCGGAAGTCAGCCTGTACGAGATTAGGATGGCTCTGAAGCAGCTCAAAAACAACAAGGCACCGGGTGATGACGGAATTACGGCCGAGTTGCTGAAGGCCGGCGGAAAACCCGTTCTTAAGGCCCTTCAGAAGCTGTTTGGTTCCGTCATACTCGAGGGCAAAACACCATGGAACAAATGGAAGGCATGGAACAGAGATTTTTTCTTTAAGAAGGGCGATAATGCCCTTCTTAAGAATTATAGGCCCATCTCACTCCTGAGCCATGTCTATAAGCTGTTTTCGAGCGTCATCACGAACCGTCTCGCGCGCAGGTTTGACGACTTCCAGCCTCCCGAACAAGCCGGATTCCGTAAAGGCCTTAGCACCGTAGACCTCATACATACGATGCGACAGGTTATACAAAAGACATGAATATAACCTGCCTCTCTGCTTAGCGATTGTGGACGAGACATAGGCTGTGCTGCAGTCTCTTCAACGGTGCCAGATTGGTACATCGAGGTGCTGAAGTGTCTGTACAAAAACGCCACTATGTCAGTCCGACTCCAGGATCAGACCTCGAAACCTATCCTCCTGCAGCGAGGTGTGAGACAGGGAGACGTTATCTCTCCCAAACTGTTCAGCGCTGCACTGGAGGATGTCTTCAAAGTTCTGGACTGGAATGGGGCTGGCATCAACATTAATGGCGAGTAGTACATAACTCACCTTCGGTTTCCTCAGCACAATGCTCGATGATCTCAGTAGAGCCTCCGAAAGAGTAGGTCTTAAAATGAACATGGACAAAACGAAGGTCATTCTCAAATGCCCATGTAACACCCACTCTCATAAAGATCGGAGACGCTACACTCGAAGTCGTGGACGAGTATGTTTTTACCTAGGACAAACTGTTCAGTTAGGTAGGTCTAACTTCGAGAAAGAGGTCAATCGACGAATTCGACTCGGCTGAGCAGCGTTCGGGAAGCTACGCAATATCTTCTCGTCCCACATACCGTAGTGTCTCAAGACGAAAGTCTTTGACCAGTGCGTGTTGCCAGTGATGACTTATGGCACTGAAACGTGGTCGCTCACAATGGGCCTTATAAGAAGGCTAAAAGTCATCTAAAGGGCAATGGAGAGGGCTATGCTTGGAGTTTCCCTGCGTGATTGAATCAGGAATAAGGCGATCCGCAGGAGAACCAAGGTAACCGACATAGCCTGAAGAATTGCCAAACTTAAGTGGCAATGGGCAGAGCACATTGCTCGCAGAACAGATGGCCGGATGGGGCCGAAAGGTTCTGGAGTGGCGACCGCGTACCGGAAGAAGTAGCGTTGGAAGGCCTCCCACAAGGTGGACCGACGACCTTGTGAAGGCCGCAGGGACCCGTTGGATGCGAGAAGCACAGAACCGGTCGAAGTGGAGTTGCTTGGGGGAGGCCTATGTCCAGCAGTGGACGTCTTTCGGCTGAATTGATGAAAATAAAAAGCCATTAAAAAGTTATAAGTGCGGATTTCACCAATAAAACCTAACGCGATCAGCACTTACCCTTACTTAAACCGCGTACAAGTCTGTGAATGTTAATATTCCATAACAGCTTTGACAGTAATTCTTGAACGTGAATCCGACTTCAAAAAAGGAGGAGGTTCTCAATTCGGTCGAAAAATTATGTTTTTTTTTTTTATAAGCCCGATTCGCAAAATTCGTTTTTTAGGGTTCCGTACCCAAAGGGTAAAAACGGGACCCTAGTACTAAGACTCCACTGTCCGTCTGTCTGTCACCAGGCTGTATCTCATGAACCCTGATAGCTAGACAGTTGAAATTTTCACAGATGATGTATTTCTGTTGCCGCTATAACAACAAATACTAAAAACAGAATAAAATTAAATAATGTTTAAGGGGGGCTCCCATACAAAGCGCAAAAAGAAAATATTTTAGGAAGATTAAAGATTTATTGTCAAGCGCTGTGTGAAGACAGAAACGTGAATTAAAATAATTGGCTCGATAAAAAAAAATCATGAAGATGACAGTAAAACGCTATTTAAAACGTGTATATTGAAGAGATTACATCGCTAACCCATGTAAAAGTTATACCAAAAGATAAGCCTTATTGTTTTTTAGGGCTTGGTGAGAACACATTTTATAAATTCCTATTATTTTTTTTCTATGAAACAAATATACACAAAATCTAGCAGTTCAAGTGCTCGCAACGGCCGGCTAGTGCCTGCGAGAGAGAGATGCCACGATACGTATTATGCGGGGAGTGAGGAAACGTTATCATACCTACACACCGCACTACAAGAGGGCCTTAAAGTTTAATCATCCTCAGGGCGTTCGTGTCTGGTGGGCAGATGGCCGACGATTGATGTCGGGACGTTGTATACAACATTATTTTTAGTATAATATGCGAACCCGAAACACGTGTCTAGTATTTTTATATAAAGAATCTATGTATGTACAAAATTTCAAGACTGTATCATGAAAAATCACAAAGTTATAAGCTTGTTAAGGGTAAATCTTGAGATTGAGAATATTCAGTTGATTCCCGTGGCGCATTTTTATTATTATTTTTTTTTACAAATTATAGTTTAGTATGTTTTTTAGCCGAATTATAAACACATTAATCAAATAGGGGTCAGTTTTGAACGACGCGTTACAAAGATATTTGAAAACATATTTTTTTGGGCCAGGGGAATCAAAATACGATGACAAGGGAATCAAAATTAAAACCAAGGTAAGTAATAAAACATACTATTTATTTAATAATCAGTCTCTTGTTCTCAGTTATTGGCACTTTTACACCTAATTATCAATCACATTATTCCTAAGTACCTAATAATGATAAAATGTACCTACATACTAAATAATAAAAATTTAAACTAAAACTATTTTTTTAAACATAATCAAAAATTTTTACACAAATTAGGAACCTTTGGATGACACAATTTTAAAAAAATATAGTAGGTCAGATCAGAATCACAACCTTGTTTTATTACCTATTGTCTAAAAAATATTTAAGTCAAAATCAGAATCACTAGCACTGGAATGTTCGCCGTGAAGAGCTGTCAATACAGCGTTAGTTGTAGAAGCTGACAGATTTTCATTTATTGAAGGAACTTCTGCCCAGAAGCTATCATCGGAGGATACACGTAGGTCCTTTTTGGTAATCTCTGCGTGCAATAGGTACAAATCGCATAAAGATTCGATACAAACGGATTATAACTTATTTGAATAAATACTTAGATAACCAGGCAAAACAAAACACTCAACACTGTCTGAGCAGACCGTGCAATTTGGATGAACAAATAAATGTACTAGACGAACTAGAAAATATTGATTACCCTGGCAAAAACGCCAAGGGAATCAACACCAAGGTAATCAATAAAAGTTTGTTTTTTATCGATTACGTAAAAAGTTAAAAGTTCTAAGCAATAATAATAAGATTATTAAATCAATAATAACAAGATTAGTAATAATAATAAAAAAGATTAGTAAAGATATATCCGAGAAAAAACTTATACAATTTTTTATGCCGTCAGGGTAATAAAATGACCCAGTGAAACAAAACCAGGGGAATCATATTTTTACCTTCGTAATTTCGTCCACGGGCAAAGTGAGACGTACCCGATCTTCCACCACGGCGTTTTAAGCGCGACTAGAGCTCACACGAGAACGAAAACTACGCTTCGCGACCGCTCCACTAGCGATCTATGTCTAGTTATGTAGCGCGCCACAGGAATCACTGTTTAGCTCTGGACAAAACTTTAAATCTGTTTCTATGTAAAACTATGGGATAAAATAAAAACTGTATATTTTTATTTTCAACACATACTAATCTAGTTGTTGAAAAACTACATAAATTGATCATTTTACATTTATAAATTGGCGACTTCGGGTTGTTATCATTAAAAAATGTGTAAAGGACGCGCCAGGGTTATCAATTTTTGTGACGTATTGTTTTTTTTTTTCGATAATTACACCCAAATTAAAAAGAGTAACTATTGTGCATCAATTAGATACCATAGTGATAAGACGTAAAAAAAATACTTTGGGTCTTTATTTAAATATTGCGGGTACTTTATACCTCCGGACATCATAAATTGAGCCTCTCAAGATTCACCCTTACCTGTTTGCCCGTACAAAAACATGCTCACCCGAGCCGCTCGCGCCGCGCCGTCTTGCGCTCATTGATAGGTACCTAGCCGTTCGGCGCGGAGATTGGATAACCTACTTAGTGTCGCTCAGTGTCCAACTTTTAACCTTTTTTTAATATTTTTGGGACAAAATATAACATGGGGGAAAAATTATTAGGATCGATTCAGTTACTTATTCTGAACAAACTACATTCATGTTTCGCATATACTAAAAATAACGTTGCATACAGGGTTACTTTTCAAAGACCATCCAAATTTTTACATGATGTTCTACCCATGAATATAAACAACTTTCACTATGGGACCAACTCTGAAATCACGAAAAAAAAATCAGCTGTTTCATACATTTTGGTCAAGTAGGTATTGAAGTTTTGTATGAAACAGCTGATTTTTTTTTCGTGTGTTGGTCCCATAGTGAAAGTTGTTTATATTTAAGGGTAGAACACCACGTAAAAATTTGGATGGTCTTTGAAAAGTAACCCTGTATGTAAGTCACGCGGTAAGCTCTGCTTGCGCGATGCAGAATTTTGCGTGACGTCACTGTGCTGCGTAGTTTGCATGTGGCAATGTAGATGCCGCCACAGCAATACTACTTAGAGACAAGCATAAATTCATGCCTTATTGGTGTAGTGGTCGCAAGCGCTACTACAGGGTCCTGGGTTCGGTTCCCAGGTCGGGCAAAGTGTGATTTGGTTTTCTAATTAGGAGCTAAGCCACAGCCCGGAGTTTGGATTTGTGCCCAGTTGATGGCAAAAGGCTCGCTCTCTATTAAGTACGGTCACCTGCAAAAGTACATGGATATAATGGCTATTTTCCTGTGAACGTTTGAGTTCAACTTTTCTAAAATAAACTAGATGGCGTTGGTTTCTTCACAACTGTGACTAATTTACGAAACGTAAGTAAGCAGTTGGGAAGAAACGTATTGAGAAAGGAGTTACACAGCTAATATATTTATCTAACTATTACATTACATTTGCTAGCATATGAAAAAATAATAAAAGAAACCGATAGGAATAATTAAGTAAGCGCAGTGGCGCCCTCATCGTTTGTTTGGTTATTTCTTACTTACTACTAATAAATTGATATTCAATTTTAACATAGTAGGTTAATAGTTAGGAACAATTTTTTTTAAAGTAAATATTAATTAGAAATTGTTTGAATGTTTGAAGAGACAAAAGAAACTACATAAATATTTTGTCATAAAAAGCAAAGCAACGCCATCTAGTAACAGTATAATGAAATTTTGTTAGTCGTTAACTGGTTTTACGCTAGATGGCGTCATTTCTCGGTTCACACGATTATATTTCTGAAACTACCATGCACTTTTGCAGCCCTACTGTACATACATGGGACCTCAACAACAAAATGTGGGTGGACCTACTATAGGTCACCTCTGCCCAACCCTTCCGGAATAAAAGGGGTGACGTTATGTTTGTATTAACTTATGTTTGTATTAACTTATGTGTGTATCAACTTATGTTTGTATTAACTTATGCTTTTCCCCAACTTGTTCCTGAAGGGGTACGCAGAAACTACAGAACATCACCTATTACGATTCTTACCTACTACATCCTTTTGCTTTGCTCAGGTGGCTAAAGAAAGATGGACTTTTACTCTCTGAAAATTGAGTACATTTCTTTTAAAGTTAATAGAAACCCAACAGCAAAATAATTGCAATGAGAATAAAGATCACTGTGATTTTGCTAGATTTGCCAGTAGCAACAACACAAAAGCAACCTTGAGTGAAAAGTCTGAAAGCCAGTCTTATCAAGGGATACTGTGTTATGAAGTAACTAAATTGTGAAGGTCAGATAGACCGGTGGTTCTATGTAAAATACTGGTATTCAGCTGGATTCCGATTAGACTGGAAGTCGACCACCACATAATAGGGAAACTCTCCGTGCGGGGAATGCAGGCGTGATAATACTTAGCACCTAGCATCCATGGCACCTTCGGCACTGAACTCTTTGTCTTGACTCGCAGAGCTTTCTCTAGTTGCCCTGCGAGGTCCTCACGAACATCCTTGTCTGTACAGCCAGTATTCTGGAAGACAAAGTGATGTGATGAAAAAAGGTGATTTAGTGACAAAAATTGCAGAGAAAGAGTTGGTGCCTATGCTTAGATGGTTTGGACATGTTGAGAAGCTGAATGAAAGGGGATTATACAAAGTTATTGGTAAAACACTAACAACCTTGCAGGACTGGCATACTGACATCATAAACAACAACTTTTGTTTTGTGACTTTTTACAGAACAATACATTTGCTAAAAACAAACCTTTAAAATTTCGTTGTTCTATCTAACCCCCGCTCCCCTTCTCTGAATTTTGTACAGAGACGCCGAAACTGTCAAATTTTCCCAATCAACTTTGAATCTTCTTAGGCTTTAACGATAAAATTGAAAATCTATTAAAGAAATTTGACAGATTGTAGTAGCTTGATGTGCTGGCGTCTGTACTAGACACGGTAGTTTGTTTACCTAACTAGCGCTTTCTTTTGCTTCGCGTAGAGTTCGTAACAGAAAATAGAAAAATAAAAAAAAATACTATCGAAATATTGAAAAAAAAAATATAAAAAAAATAAAAATATCGAAATATTTCAATTTGTTGAATTGAAATAAGTATTTTTATTTTTGTATGAAAGTCTGATGAATTAAAATCTGATGAATTAATAAAAGCCATAGAACAAAAGTTGTTGTATGTGATGTTAGTATTAAAGTCCTGAGAGAAGGTTAATGTTTTACTAATCCTGTTTAATCCTCCAGATAGACGGTATCATCGCAGAGTAACTAGCCATCGGCGCGGGAGATTATAGTGCGCAAGTATGTGCGCAGACACAGCTGCCTCATAGTCCGATGAGACGGTAATCCGACAAGATCAGGCGCAGGACCAACGGCTTAACGTGTCTTACGAGGCTGTTACTAAGAAATTCCTAATGGAAAAACCCAATTGAACTTTGCCCGGCCTGGGAATCGAACCCAGGACCCCACGCTCCAGAGACCGCATGCTCAGCAGTCACGAGCGCGACTGCTGAGCATGGAGTCACGATAACGTTGCGTAGAAAATAGTTATGTCGAATCTGTGAACCGTGCCCGAATAGATGATGAATGCATGTTACCTTAATATTGTATGTCAATCAACTCAGCCTATCGCAGTCCACTGCTGGACATAGGCCTCCCCCAGACTGCGCCACAGCACCCTGTCCTCCGCCTTCTGCATCCAGTCTACCCCAGCCACTTTCTTTAGGTCGTCCGTCCATCTAGCTGGGGGGCGTCCCACACTACGCTTGCTGATACGCGGTCTCCACTCCAGGACTCGTCTGCTCCACCGGCCATCGGTCCTTCGACAGACATGGCCAGCCCACTGCCACTTCAGTTTGCTTACTCTGCAAGCTATGTCGGTAACTCCGGTTCTTTTCCGGATAATTCATTCCTGATTTTATCCTTCAAAGAGAATATTGTAGATATGTAGCAGGTACTTACTCTGCGCTCCGACTTCTTGGTGTATTTCTGTTCATGTTTTGCGGAAATATTTTGTAATAATTTCTGATATTGTATTTCTCTAAGATAATATGAGTCTGAAACCAAACGTGCTACCTTCTTAGTAGAAACAACACACTCTTGCAACTCAGTCATGTTGTAGATGAAGTTACTGTTTGCCAGAAGAGCGCTGGCCGCCACATATCGGCCGCAGTGACCGCTGCGCTGCCATGAAAATGATGGCAGCGTGGTTTAAATCTTTATTACCCGACTGCGGCGAAGCCCAAAAGGAGGGTTATGTGTTTGACCGGTATGTATGTATGTATGTATGTATGTCCGTTTATTTGTTCCCTCGTAATTTCTAAACGAATGAACGAAGGATTTGGATAAATTATACGTCTTTAGATTTGTCTTGGTAGCGCGAGTGTCACTGGGTATATCAAAATTGTAAAAAAAAATAAAATGGCCGATTTTTGGCGCAAATTATGTGTTCAAAAAAAAAAATTTTTTTCTCGAAACCTATCGAGTGGGGTCTCAAAATAAAGGGTTTTTAAAGGTGATTACAAAAATATACATATACAACTTATGTGGTTTAAAGTAATTCGAAGTGACAAATCGTAAAAAAACACGTACCAAGACCTAAATCGTCTGCGAAATCTTTCAAATTTGTAAACTAAAAAGCTGGAAATAAAAACAAGTAATTAAAAAACTAAAAAACCCGACTGCGGTAAAAAGATTAAGTTAAAAATCTGGAAAGCTAAAAACAAGGCCATTTTAAATTAAATAAAAGTTGGAAGCAGGCGGGACCCATACCATTTTTTTATTATATTTTCAAACTCAAACGGGTCCCGCCTGCTTCCAACTTTTATTTAATTTAAAATGGCCTTGTTTTCAGCTTTTCAGTTTTTTTTAACTTAATTTTTTTACTGCAGTCGGGTTTTTTTGTTTTTTTAATTACTTGTTTTTTTTAACTACTAGCAACGCCCCGCGGTTTCAGTCGCATAAGTGTCGACCCCGTGGGAATATCGGGATAAAAAGCATCCTATGTTCTTTCCCGGGACGCAAACTATCTCTATACCAAATTTCATCTAAATCGGTTCAGCGGTTTAAGCGTGAAGAGGTAACAGACAGACAGACACACTTTCACATTTGGATTTATGTATAGACGCCAGTATATCTCAACAAGTGATTCATCAACTGCGTTGCAGTTAATTAATCAGTGTACCTCCCAGATGTATAATATTATGGAATAATAGGTGTAGATAGGTACCTATAGATATAATTAGGGTCAAATCACACCGAGATCGCAGCGAAGCGGCGAGCAGTTTTAGTGTCGTATAATTTTAAACTTTATATTCATTACTATAATACATAGTATCACTTGAGAAACTTGAGTCGTCGGAGTGCTCGCGGCGCCGCGGGCGGCCGCGCGCCTTTTCAAGTTTCTCAAGCGATACTATGTGTTATAGTAATGACGATAAAGTTTAAAATTATATGACACTGAAACTGCTCGCCGCTTCGCTGCCATCTCGGTGTGATTTGACCCTTACGTTCAAAGGTAACTTGTAAAATGGTCAACGGATTATGTTAAAAAAAAAGTTAATACGGTACCGGAAAGGAAAATAAACCGGGCAAGAGCGAGTCGGACTCACGCACCGAGGGTTCCGTACCATCATAATAATGTTTTTAAATTTTCATCGGCAAGGCGTAATATTCGTCAGAGAATTTTAACAATGTGCAGTGCGTAGAATATTTCAGCGCCATCTCTTGACCGATAGTGGAACTTATGTAACTTTTGTTGATGATTCCTGAAAAGTGTGCTATTTAGAGACTTCTTTTTATTTTTCCTGTAATCTTTAGGTACATAAACTTCTATCACATAGAATAATTTCAAATTTTTCTGTTTGCAAACTCCGGAGATTTGGGAGAGCGGTATTTTTTTACATTTTTCATCAAAAGTCGAAAACTATGCCACCTAAAAAAAAAAGAAAAAATGTTTGAGAATGTGCAAACTACGCTCTTTCATATGATACCCCACATGCCCTAGTAGCCCCACTTCGAATTTTTCAGACCCCCTTTCAGTCCAAAAAATATACATGTCGGAGAAGGTAGGTTTGTCTCGTCATCATCAGCCATATTTCAAATACCGTGGGCGCACTATGGGTAGAGTTGGTTATTGCGCAATAGAATAACCGTTTGCACTTCAAATCTGATTATAATTTACGAACAATTGAATCACACTAACTAATCATCACACACCGTAGGTACACGACACATCCAGATACGCAGCGAGATCGTTAGGTACCGGGCTGGCCAACCAACCTCTGTTCACTTTCCCTCAAGGAACCTCTCTCTTCTAGCGGAGTTCTCACTGCTCCTCTTTTCCAATTTCCATCATAAAACTCCTCCCATCCCTGGAAACTCCGGGGAAGCACGTGGGTCTCGTTTAGTCGTTGTGATGGCTAGCTCTTCTTCGTTCCCTCCAAAACCAGTGTTGCCAAAACTAAGTAATACCTAACTAAACCAGTGTTGCCAGCCCAGTCGCGAGCTCACTCAAGGGATTCGCTTCGTATCCGAATGAGGCGATTTCCGAACTAAGCTCTATTGCTTAAACTGACTTAAACGTCAAAACCGAGTGACATCAGTCATCGTGTTCTGACAGCTCGAAACTTCAAAACAAACAGCGCCAACCGCCTCACGCGCTGACATAGGTACATATATTTTTATTTCTTTCTTATTTGCAAAATAGTTGGGCAAACGTCATCTAAAACTATTCCAAATTTCAAGTTGATACCATTAGTATTTAGTAGTTCTTGAGATATCCAGCTGTGACAGACAGACTGAGTCTCACCATAAGGGTTTCGTTTTACCATTTTGGTACGGAACCCTAAAAAGTAGGACTATCTACAAAAAGAAGTGAGATGCCATCAAAAACATACCTTGTAAAAAAAGCCAACCTTGTAAAAAAAGCCAAGCCTCGCAACTCAGTTCTTCTACCGTAAAAAGTTGTGAGATCCATGTAATACCAAGTCGGTTAATTTATTCAGTCCCTACTTAAGGGACCTTCTATCTTAAGTTATTACGTAATTAGCTAACATAACAACATCATTGTGACCATATCAATATTAAAAATCTTTTGTTTTAAATAAATAGATTGACTTGGCAATCGCACTAAACAATCTAATTTAATTTAATATGTATTACTTGTGAGATACATTGTGTTTTCATGCGATGGCCGTCGATGTTACTGTGGTTCTTACCTATGGCGGGGCCATCCATATCGAAGGTACTGTGGGTTACTTTCTTTAAATTCCTCGTTTTTTGAGTGGATCTGCCCCACTGAACTTGAGACGGAAAAAAGGACTCTTGATTAAACCTCGTCGGAGAAATAGGTGCATGGCTGCGACTGGGAATTTTTATGAAAAATAAAAAATAGCATCCGTAGATTTGCACTTAAAATTTTTGACACAAAAAAGTACTCTGTGACAAGTGCTTGATCTATAAATATTATGTAATCAAAACCAGTGACAAAAATTGTCAGTGGTCAAACGTCATAATTAACATGAAAAACAAAAAGAGGTTTTGGTACGGGTAGTAGGTAACAATAAACTACATAATCTATATACACACATCAAAAGTGTCTAGGGATCAACATATATTTTTGCAATAACTTTTCTCCTGATTGATATTAATTAAAATTTTCTTTAAGGATTCATCAAATAAAGTGTTTTCGTTTGTCACAGTAACGATAAACCAAGTCACCTTTGCATTAATAAAGAAATTTGCCATTTTCCTAATAAAGGAATTTTTGACATTTGAACCACTAACACAAAAGTTCGAAAAAAAGACTGAAATAACAGTTTTCTTTAAAATTTTATTGGGTAACTTAAACAATTAATAATCCGTGTTTCTACCGCGAACACTAACAACACAAGAACATCGGTTTGGCATACTCAAAATGAGTTCATCCAAATCACGCTGTGGAATGGCCGCCCATGTTCGTTGCAACAACAAAAAAAGGTCTTCTTGCGACTGGATACCCTCCATATTCGGCAGAGCTCTTCTCTGTAGCATATCCCATGCATGCTCAATCGGGTTCAAGTCTGGCGACTGAGCAGGCCAGGGCAGGACATTGATGTTAGCTGCGGCGAGAGTCTGTCTTACAACTCTTGCGGTGTGCGGTCGTGCATTAACATGCATTAACTGAAATAAGGGACCGATTTGCACTTGTAGAGGAACGATGACGTCTGATACAATCGTCTCAGCATAAATTTGAGTGTTGAGGTTGCCTCTGATCCAAATCAACTCAGTTCTTCCGCCGATCCAAATACCCGCCCATACCATGATGGTTCCACCACTATAAGGATGGACTTCCTGGCAGGATTTTAATAGCTGTTGGCGTCCAGGGGTTCTCCAGTGTCGTATACGTCTTGTATCCGGTCTCATACCAAAACGAGACTCATCAGAAAAGCACACGAAACGCCATTGTTCTTCTTCCCAATTTCTGTGTTCAAGAGCCCATTGATATCGAATCCTACGATTGTGCATTGCTATAGGTGGTACCCGTAGCGGTCTTCGGGAATGAAGGTTCACTTCATGCAAGCGGTTTCTGACTGTTTGGTCGCTAATTAAGTTCCCTGAAGAGTGATGAAGCCTCACGGCTAACATCATGGCGGTTATTGTTGGAGCTCTTCGAGTTAAGATTTGAATGTATCGGTCTTGTCTCCGTGTGGTGCAGCGATACCGTCCTCCATGGCGCTCAGCCACGGTACCAGTGCTTCGGTAACGTGTCCAAAGTCGACTGATAACACTCTGACTTGTATTCAGAGCTAAAGCCACAGTACGTTGCCGGGAACCAGCTTCTATCATTCCCACGGCTCTGAGCATTTCTTCCCTGCTTAAATGACGTCGCCGCTCCATAATAACGTTGGTTTTAATCAGTAGTAGGGAAACAGTAGCACTAATAATGTCTTCAATGCGTTGTATGTTTTTATAGGGAAAATATTGACAGCTGATTTTCATCTTTTACTCGAATTTGATTCACAGTTCCTGATTCAAATTATGAAATGCACCAAAAAGGATCCATATAAATTTATAAAATCATAAATTTATTACAAAGCCACATCTCAATCTCAAGAAATCCGCATAAAAATGCTTAATCCCTAGACACTTTTGATGTGTGTATATAAAATTCAAAGTCCTGACTGACTGATTGACTGACTGATATATCAACGCACAGCCCAAACCGCTGGACCTAGAGACTTGAAACTTAGAAGGTGTGTTCTTTGTGAAGAGTAAGTATCCACTAAGAAAGGATTTTTGGGAATTCGACCCCTAAAGGGTTAAAATAGGGGATGAAAGTTTATATGAAAGTCCGACAGTTTTGAAGTTAGGATCTTCTAATTTTGTATTTCGGCTGACCATTGAAAATTAATTTATATGTGTCTCAGCGTTTTTGATAATTCCACCCCCGAAGGGTTAAAAAGGGGGATGAAGTTGTGTATAGAAAATCATTAATTTTCGACGTAAAAATCACTAAATTTATTATCTAGGCTTATGATTTGAAGCTAACACAACGGTGTTGTTAGAATTTCATCCATTAAGGGGGTGAAAAGGGGGATGAAATTTTGTCCTGACTGACTGATTATATATCAACGCACAGCCTAAAACGCTGGTCGGTACCGCTGGGTAGAGAAATTAATTTTGGAGGGTGTGCTCTTTGTGGAGAGTAGATATCCACTAAGAAGGGGTTTTTGGAAATTTAACCTTTAAGGGGTGAAAAGAGGGGATTTTGTTTGTATGAAAAATCTTATTCCTTGAGTTAATAACCATGAAACTTGGCACGAATACTTATCTAAATAAATTATGAAGTTTGGCTTTTTTTTCTAAACTACCCCCTGAAGGGGGATTGGGAGGTGTCAAAGTTTGTATGGAAGAATTTTAACGCGTGGTCCGATTAACTCGAAACTCAGTATTTATACTTAAGACCAAAAATAAAGAATAACGCGTATCATCGTTTTTAATCATCGGGGAAGACTTTACTGCGTGGCTTGATTAACTCGAAAATTGGTACCTATAAACAATCTTTGAGTCGAGTAATGAACACATCCCAAACAATTTTACGAAATTCCACCCCTGTGGGGGTGAAAAACGGGGATACAGTTTATAAGAAAAATCTTATTCATTTGGTTAATAAACTTGGCAAGAATACTTGCCTAAGCAAGTAATAAAGTTATCAAAACACCCCAACACTCCTTGTGTTGGGGTGTTAAAGTTTGTGTGGACGAATTTTAACGCGCGGTCCGATTTACTCGAAGCTCAGTATTAATACTTTTGACAGAAAATAATCAATAATAACATCCGCACAGATCGATCGATCAGGTTACGCAGGCTACGCTTGCCGCGGTTGGTCCGTGGATAGGTGTCCATCTTTCCAGTAAATAATAAAGATTGTCACTTTTAGTTTAAAAAATCCCTCACAGAGGATTTGGGGGGTGACAAAGTTGATGGATTAGAAAAATATTTAACCCGCTGTCGGATTAACTCGAAACTCGGTACTACTAAAACAAAAAATACTTAAAAAAGTGATTCAGGGTTTTTCAAAAATTGACTCCTACGAAGGTGGAAAATTCTACTGCTTGCTTCCATTAACTCGAAAATGGGTATGGGTCTTTGAGTCAAGTTATGAACACATCCCTAACGATTTTTCAAAATTACTCTCCTGGGGGGGGTAAACAGCTGGGATACAGTTTATTTGAAAAATCTGATCCCTTTGAGCTATAAACTAAAAAATTGGCCCGAATACTTATTTATATCTAAATAAATGATAAAAATCATAAACATACATTTTCGAAATTACACAAGGAAAGTACGAATTTCACGCGGACGAAGTCGCGGGCAGAAGCTAGTATAATATACATAAAAGCATAAATTCCCCAACCATCCATTCAATTTCACAACTTTTTTCTGTGAAATAAGTTTAAATACCTAATATAAAATCAGTCTATAATTTTATTGTTTTATTTTGTAAAATCAAGGACACTGATCGAGGCACAATATTATATTTATATAATTTGTATTGCTATTACATTTGGGGGCGTTTAGTATCCCGGAAAGTGTTAAATCACTACCACGAAGTTTTATGGTTAGCATAATAGCATAATCAGCATAATATAATGTTCCCACTGCTGGGACACGGGTATCCCCTTGGTGGTGGTCCGTTATTCATCACGCGGGCCCAGCGGGTTGGTAGATGTCACATGTCTTCGAAGTTTTGGTTCTAGGACATCCGGTTTTCTCACGATGTTTTCATTCAGCTTCGACCGGTCCTGTGCTTCCCGCATCCAACGGGTTCCTGCGGCCTTCACAAGGTCATCGGTCTACCTTGTGGGAGGCCTTCCAACGCTACGTCTTCCGGTACGCGGTCGCCACTCCAGAACCTTTTTCAAAATCAAAATCAAAATGTTTTATTTCACATAAACCTACATGGGCACTTATGAAACGTCAGAAGCTAGGTGCACGGTTCCAATTGGTCGTTTCCTATGGAGAAGAACCTTTCGGCCCCATCGGCCATCTGTTCTGCGAGCAATGTGCCCTGCCCACTGCCACTTAAGTTTGGCAATTCTTCGGGCTATGTCGGTTACCTTGGTTCTCCTGCGGATCTCCTCATTCCTGATTCGATCACGCAGGGAAACTCCAAGCATAGCCCTCTCCATTGCCCTTTGGGTGACTTTTAACCTTCTTATAAGGCCCATTGTCACTTACCTACTTGAGAACATTTTTACCCAACTACGTGAAATCCAAAACATTTTCAAATACCTTTAGATTTAACAATGGAAAAAGTTTATTATAAATTATCCTAAGTTACATTAAATTCATTATTAATTAATGAGGCACTTTGTGGGGCTAGTGATTCACCTTTCAAAGGTTATGACAGATATATTTTAGCTGCTAATACATAACATAAACTTATCACAAAATAATCATGGCTGCCTACATTTAAGTTGTCTGAAAGTGGCACCGGATACTGAAAAGTTGTGTGGGAATTGGTTGTCATGGTATAGGCATGTGATACGGATGAATGAGGAAAATGTCGTGAGGAGAATGTGGGTGGCTATAAGAGTAAGGGAATACCAAAGAAACGATGGATAGACTGTGTGAATGATGATATGGTTAGAAAGGGGGTGACTACCGAGATGACGACTAATAGAGAAGTGTAGTGGAGAAGAAGAAGAAAAGAGAAGTGAAGGGAGAAGAGAAGGGAGAAGGGAGAAGTGTAGTGTATCTGTCTATTGAGAAGTGAAGTGTGTTTTATTTATTTGTAATGTGCGTTTTGTTTGTGCAGACTAAATAATTTTTCTTTCTTTACTTTTTTTTCTAAGTATGGAAAAAAAAGACATGTTGATGCCAAATAAGTACATTGGGATAAGGGTAGGAGGGTGATGATGATGATGATGACAAATTAAGCAAATTATTTAGCTATGTCTCGGATTGGACATAAATGAAACCCGCGGATAGTTTTATACTTACTTGTTTTTCGACACAGAATAGGTTTTTTACAATTATTTAGTGGAGCGATCAACGTTATGCAAAAATGGATATAATAAAAAGGTAAGGTGGGGTACCTTGAAAAAACTAAGAAAAAAAATAAACTCCTAACTATTTGCTTCGTCTCAGATGAACGAAGCTTGTTGCTATTGTTGCGCGCCACAATTAATGCCTGGTACATGGTGACAGTAGTTACCACTAGCGCCATCTAGTATTGAGTAGCGGAACTAGTAGTCAAGACCCTTCTAGAAATTTCGATGCGAGAACTTTCTAGAACTTTCCCGAACTATCGACATTTGGTCAGTCGGGACTGACATGTACTCGAACATTCTAGATGTTTCTACAATGGAAGGTTCTAGAACTCTCTTTGGCGCTATATAAGGCCGAGACGCGCCACGACCGACACAGTTTGGATACAGCGAGCGAAGTGAAAACATCCGAAGCGATCTTCAAGTGCGACTTAAGGCGATCAGTAGTGCAATTGTGTTTTGTAATTAGTGTGTTTGAGTTGTAATTAGTGTTGTTAATTAAAGTGTCAATTTTTGGTTATTAAATCGGCAGTTTTTATTGTCACGAACCCGAAGCTCGTAACACTATGAAGGTAGCACTAGGCGCCAAAATCCTCCCGCCGTTGAAATCTTCTGGTTTCAACTCTTTATTTAATCTGAGGAAGGCAGAGGGCAGAGGCGAACTAAAGGACGTCGTACAACTCCCCGTTGGGTCTTCACATCAGCAACTCGAGAAACTCCGTCTGATCCAGGAAACAATTTCTGCACTCGTCACCGATGTTCAGGCTTGATTTGTTAGTTCTCCACTTGCTACGTTGCTGTAAGTCAGCGATATATTCACGCTGCCACCGACGCCAAAAATGTTGATGAATTTGCTGTATTCGTTGGTAGCGTTGTAGATTATTGGAATTGCGGTCTTCTAAGGCAGGTGTTGGAAGAGCAGTGAGGGGCCGGCCAGTAAAGAAGTGACCAGGGGTGAGGCAAAGAAGATCATCAGGTGAGGAGGATAACGGACAAAGCGGACGACTATTCAGAATGGATTCTATATGTGCTGGAAAATGCAGTGTATCCGTCGATGGATCCCAGCCCAAACCCAGGGTGCTAGAAGACTCACTGAGTGTTAACCTTTCATTAACATCTAAAGAACATGAGTCAAAAATGCTAGTTATATTAGTTTTAAGTTTTCTTAGATTGAAACAACCCAATTTAAGTGCAGCAGTACCCCTTGAAGAATATGTTTTAGTTTTTGTTCACTGTCACTCGAAGTTATCATGTCATCCACATAAAAGTCGTGCTGAATTACATTTTTAATCTGGATTTTCTTCGCCAAGCTGCCACAGACAATGGGTAGGTACTCAAATAACTGGAGCTTGCCATGCCGTAAGATACAGTATTTAATCTTATAGGTTGGGACTCATCTTCTCTCCACAGTATGAGCTGGAGATTTCGGTCCTCCTCATTAATTTGCACCTGGCGATACGTTTTCTCTAGATCGCCGGTCAGGAGGTACTTGTGTTGTCTAGCCCGTACTAGAATGGAGAATAGACAGTCCTGCATATTTTGACCTATCATAAGAATATCATTGATTGACAATCCAGATGAAGTAGGAGCTGATCCATCAAAAACAACACGAATTTTAGTGGAGTCGCTGCTTTCTTTAAACACGGCGTGATGACACAAAAAATATGATATATTGGGTTTTAATACATCAGACTGTGACAGATGACCTAACTGTTCATACTCCTTTATAAAGTTAACATAGACGATTTTTAAGGAGAGATAGACCATATTGGCAGAAAAATTTACGCGTTCCTAACATAGGTGGTATTTCTATGGCAAATAATTTAGGAAATATTGTGAATTTTGAGATAGCAGCCCGAATAACCTATGCCAAATTAGACTTTAAATCCACTGATTTAAAAAAGTAGAAAATGTAAAAAATTGAGATAGACATTATTGATTCTTAACCGTCGATATTGTGATTTAAGTTGTGGGTTCTTTCGGAATCTTTTCTAAATTATGGAAACGTTTTTTTGCTAGTTTATATGATTCTCCAAGACAATTAGGTGAATCTATAAGTGGTAATCGAACAGAAAATCTGCCGGTATTTAATCGTGTCATATGAGTTAAAAAGTGTTTTTCACATAATCTTTCATCGTGACTCAATGGCGATTATAATGGCACTTCCTCAAGCTCCCAGAACTTTGATATTTCTACATTAAAATCATTTTCCGATTTAACTGAAGCCAAAGAATGATGACATTGAATATTGGATACATTATTTAAATATTTTATTTGGATTGGGCCTGAAACGCGCCAACCAAATTCAGAATTTCTTAGAATGGGATTACTAGGTCCTAGAGAACGCTGCTCGCAGCCAAGAATATCCCAAAATAAATCTGCTCCGATGAGTAGGTCAACAGCGGAGGATTGATTAAAACTAGGGTCAGCAAGCTGTACCTCAGTAGGTATTTGCAGTTGCTGAGTATTTATTGTGTATCTGGGAATGTTACTTGTTAATTCCGGTAATATTAGAAAAGTTGTTGTGCCGTGAAACGGTTTAATTAACGATTTTAACTGCGCCACACAACTCTCTGTGACTTTACTATTGACATGATTGCCGATGCCAACAATATTAATATGATTGTTAAATAACGAATTACCTGATAAAGATAATTTGTCTTTAAGTGATTGCGTCATAAAAGACTTGAAATGAATGACGTCACCGTTCCTGGAATGTTCGGCGAAACAAACTTAATGACTTGCAAAAAAAATGTATTATTTACCTACTCTTGAATTTACTAGATACCTAAATACTTAATAGATAATACTTTAGAATGAAAATAAATTGTGATTGGTCATTCAAACCGGTAAGAAATTGACGTAGGTAGTTAGGTCAAACAATAGAATTTTTATGTGTGGATATTTATTTTAGGATCACTGCTGATTTAGTTATTTAAGTACCTATCTGTATGAAATAAGCACAAATGTAAAATCTCGGGGTATATGAATTATGAAGGATCAGTTGGGAAAAAGAACGTAGGTATGTGTGAGGAGGTCAAGGAAAGGTCACTTAGCTGCATTGACCAGGCTGCTGTACGGCGACTTCGGTTGATATCACTGTCTAGACCGTAAATCAGGTGTAGGCTACAATGGCTGAACCTCCAAATACTCCAAAATATCGTTTCTTGATGTAGCAGATCTGTAGCTTGGTTGTTCAAGCTGACCGGGCTTCGTATTTCTTGATGGTTTTTCGTTTTGCGAAAGGTCCTGTCACGGTCGCCAAATTTTATGTCTCAGATTGGACTTAAATGAAACCCGCGGATAGTTTTATACTTGTATTTCGACACAGAATAGGTTTTTTACAATTATTTAGTGGAGCGATCAACGTTATGCAAAAATGGATGTAAAAAGGTAAGGTTAGGTTAGAAAAAAAATAAACTCCTTTAGCTATTTGCTTCGTCTCAGATGAACGAAGCTTGTTGCTATGAAGGTAGCACTAGGCGCCAACAAGCTAGTTATAATTTACTGATCGCAAGGGGCTAAATAATACCTAACAGCTGCACAGGCCGATCGATCAGGTTAAGCTACGCTTACCTCTGTTGGTCTGTGGATGGGACACCATCTTCATATACCGAGACCCCTCCGTGCCTCGGAAAGCACGTTAAGCCGTTGGTCCCGGTTGTCACTCGTGGATCTTTGACAATCGTTACGGGTCGTCAGAAGCCCGAAAGTCTGACAACCAATCTTACCAAGGTGTATCGTACTACCCAGTAACTGAGTTGTGGAGTTCAGATAAGCAGTCGCTCCATGTAAAATACTGCTATTCAGTTGCATATCTGGTTAGACTGGAAGCCGACCCCAACATAGTTGGGGAAAGTCTAGGCAGATGAGGAATTTACTGATTGGAAGGTATAGCAAAAATTGGGATCCCTTCTTTTCGCATAATGTTCTTTGTCCTAATATACTTCGGCATAACGATTTTGGCACAATTTGTTTTGGCATAATAATACTTCGGCATAATTTTTTTAGGCATACATTTTATGTTGGCATAATCATCTCAAAGACTAATTTGTTTTGGCATAAATTTGATTCGCATAACGTTAGTAGGCCTAATGACTATTAGCATAATAATATTTAGGGATACAATTAATTAAATTTAATATGCTGTGCAACAAAAGTTAGTGACAGAACCGAATTGCTGCAAAACCGACTCCACGTAGTCTTGTTTGTCCTACCCCTAGAGTGTAATTTAAAATCGCGTAGGCGCGTAGGGGCGAGGCGGCCCGCGGGCTGAGGAGCAGGCGGCTGCGAGCGATCCGCCGCGGCTGAGGCTGGCCGGCGAAGCCGGCCAACAAGCCGAAGCTGCGGTGGTGAGCGAAAGCCGTCTGCGACGATTAGCACGCGTGGGGCCGCCGCGCCCCGCAGCGCCGGAGCCGTGACAGAAACCCTGCCTGCTGCATGTTGCATGCTCGCTTGAATGCTGCATGCTGCATTTTTGCTTGCATGCTGCATGCTTGCTTGCATGATGCATGCTTGCTTGCATGCTTGCTTGCATGCTGTATGCTTGCTGTATGCTTGCTTGCATGCTGTATGCTTGCTTGCATGATGCATGCTGCATGCTTGCTTGCATGCTTGCTTGCATGCTGTCTGTTTGCTGTATGCTTGCTTGCATGCTGTATGCTTGCTTGCTTCATGCTTCCTACAGCGCAAAAAAAACCCACAAAATTGTTCAATACGTTATATTATATTAATATGTTATATATTACCTGATTCAGGAGATATGGTTTTTTTCCAATCGTCGAAATAAATTGGTATATCCTCTTCGGGCAAATTTATGCTTTTGGATATTATGCTTAAAAAAGTTATGCTTTAGAACTTTATGCTTAATAAATTTATGCTTCAGAATATTATGCTTAATCATTATTATGGTTAGAGAAATTATGCTTAAAAAAATTACTTATGCGTAAGCTGTTATGCGTAAATATATTATGCGAAAATATAATTGTGCCAAACAAAATTATGCTAAGTTATATTAGGTCTTAAAATTTTATGCAAATGGATAGGGAACCACCAACGATACCTCCATATTGTAATTTTGAATGAAGAAATAAACGATTATTTATTTATGACGTATAAAAGTCATCCGACATCCTATTTACAGAATAAACAATTTCTTTTCATTTCATTGAGACGCTGTTTTTTTTTACGCAATTACCCCACTAACCTTGGTCATGACGAGGTAGTGATGACTTTTCATTATTTAGTTTACGCGGAAAATGTTTTTAATCATTTCTACAGATTTTACAAGTGAGTGTGATAGGTCGGTAGGTACGACGTTGATAATTATTCGTCTGCGTCAATATATCCACTCACGCGGCCATAACCACGAGCAGGTATTGAGGAAAATGTTACACTCGCTCGAAAACCAAGATCGGCCATTGAAAAAACTGCGACAGCAAGCATTTTCCACACCGCAGTATTTTATTTTTAGTAATTTTGTCTATGGGAGTATTGCTCACGTTCCAGGTTCTTTAGTCGAGTGGTTAGATGAAGTACATTTGTGCCAAAGGCCGTGTGGTTATATCGGCATTACGAAATAAGTTATCTGTAGTTGAAAATCTTTAAATAAACAAATGAGACGGCGATGACGCATGCGTAATTTGATACTCGCGTGATGTTATTGTTATTGTATATCAAAACTTTGGAACAACAATGGTATGTATTATATGTCATTCGATTCAGTATGAATGGGGCTATTTTTTAGGTAAATAAAAAAATAGGGTCATCGCTTTCGGTTTTGAAATAATATTATTTTAATTTTTAATTGTCGTAATGTAAACAAACATTAAAAATAAACAATTATTAAAAAAAATCAAAGTCTCTTAAAGTTACGGAACAAGTTTTGTTATCTACACTTGTCTATCCACTTGAAGAAACAGCCATTAGTTTAACAGCGGTCCATAGATTTTTTTTCTGTACGAGTCGTGTAAGTGGCGAGGGCGCTCCGCGGCGCGTCGAAAAAATGTGCTAAAAACATACTTGCGTATAGGAAGGCGTTACCGCGGGGTACTTGCGCGTGAGTGGTTAAGTATTAGTAATAATTAACATTAGAATATAATTATTACAACCAAAAAACTGTCTAGCTTATTCCCAATCTATGTACCTCTAAGGTGTTGTGTTAAGTTAAAGGGGTTTGAAGATTTTTATATAGGGCCTGGCATACTTATTGCCGCGCCATTTTGAAAATAGCGGCAACGCATGAGACCTATATAATCGACCTATAACAATGCAAACAAAAAACATAATAAGATCAAGACCAAATCCCGTAAAGTGGCACGTTCAAAGTTGATCACGTGACACAATCATCAACTTTGAACGTTATGCTTCCTCTACACGTCGCCAGACGCGTCCGCGGACGTCGGCAGATGCATCAGCAGATGGATCACCAAGAGCCGACCACACGTCTGTTGGTTGTTCAGTCTGTGTTAATTCTCGACAGACGCAACTCGTACGCACGCAACATTAATAAAAATGGATGTTGAGACCGTAGCTGCCGTAGCCTCAACTGAATCAATTAATTGAAATAATTACATTATATTCAGTAATTGTATACCTACCTAATACAATTACTTAAAATATAAAAAAGTAAGTATAGCATACTTACATTTTTATTTTTATAAAACTTATTTTTTGGATTCCACAGGCAGTTTTCTCGTTTCGCCTGTGCTCATATTAATTAGCCATTGCATCTGCCGACGTCAAATACTTACCACAGACTAGCAAATTACCCCGTCTACACGTTGGCGGACGCATTTGCAGATGACCATCTGCTGATGAATCTGTCGACGTGTAGAGGAGGCTTTAATATCTCGGAAACGTGACACTTTTGTCATAAGTCGCCTCCATTTTCAAAATGGCGCGACAGGCAACCTTTATAGATTTACCCCTTACTAATAAACGTTGTAAAGCGTCTAGTTACACAACGCTTTGTCTTCTTCTTTTGAAAGTCAAATTACTGACGACTGAAAGAAAGAAATCGGTGTGTAACTATTCATCTGATTTATATACGTTTATTAGTAAGGAGTTAAGGTTTTATAAATAAATGTTGGGGTAGCGGAATACCAGTATTTTACATGAAGCGACTGATCGTCACAACTTAGTTACTGGGCCCTGGGTAACACGACCCACTTACTGGGTAATACGATACCCCTTGGTAAGACTGCGTGACAGACTTTTGGTTTTGGGCTTCTGATACTTGTATCGACTGTCAAAGATCTCCGAATGACAGCCGGGATTAACGGCTTAACGTGCTTTCCGAGGCACGGAGTATTAGGTCTTTACCTATGAAATTGCCGTTTTGTATGAAAAAATTTAAACGAATTTTTTTTATGAGCTGGACGGGAGGAGGCAACAAATTCTTCAAAGGCATTTTGTACTGCCTCTCGGGTATTGATTTTTTTTCCCGCCAAGAAGTTATCCAAATTCTGGTGAGTAGGGCGGATGACGGAGAGCTTCCAACCCCAGTTCTTGCAACTTGGAGACCGTCTGCTGTGCAGAATGAGGTCGCGCGTTGTCGTGCAGGAGCAGCGGAGACGAGCGATTGACCAATGCTGGTTGGAGATGTGCCAGCTTCTCCATCATTGTGTTCAGTTCTTCACAGTACACATCTGCAGTAATGCTCACCCCGTTTGGTAAGAAGCTGTGATGAATCACACCGGCGCTAGACCACCAAACAGTGACCATCACTTTTCTAGGGGTAAGTTTTCGTTTAGGGAATTGTTTAGGTGCTGAACCAGGATCCAACCAACTTGCTGAGCGCTTACGGTTATCAAACAGAATCCATTTTTCATCGCAGGTAACAATGCGGTTCAAAATTCCTTCATTTGTGTGTCTGTTGAACAGTGCAAGGCACGTCTCGACACGTACTTCGCGCTGGCGATCATTGAGTTCGTGGGGCACCCATTTGTCATGCTTTTTTACCTTGCCAATTTGACGCAAATGGACCAATATTGTTTTGACGCTAACGTCGAAAGCTGCTGCTAATTCAGCCGTAGATTGTGTATCATCAGCTTCCACAATCGCCTTTAATTCGTCATTGTCAACCAAAGTCTTCGGACGACCGCGAGGTTCATTTTTCAGGTCGAAATTTCCAGAATGGAAGCGAGCAAACCAATAACAGGTGGTGCGTTGGTTTGTAGTGTTAGCTCCATAAACGTCATTGATGTTGCGTGCCGCTTGTGCCGCGTTGCTGCCACGACGGTACACATATTCCATAATTACTCGAATTTTGTACGTATCCATGATGACGAAAAAGATTGAAATGCGATGAAAATGTAACACTAATCAATAAACAAATGACTAGTTTTAGAAAAACAAATCCATGTTTTTAAAATCCAAACAAAAATTATTTTGATTTGTAATGGCCAGTACTGCAGAACGACAATTTCATAGGTAAAGACCTATTAGTTCTTACCTAAACTTTCGTATGGTTCATTGTTCGATTGTATTGAAAACTGTTAGAAAAAACTATTTGAACCTCAACTTATGAATACACAATGCATTCATAGAAACCGTTGACGCGCTATGACTTTGAATTGATTACAAAATGTTGAGGGCTATTCTGAAATCGTATTATGAAACTAAATAACATAACATCACGCCCATAATCCCCAACGGGTTACGCAGATATACTTATAGTACACCCGCATTTCGCCAATAATGTTTAAATACCCATGAGAGCAGCGGTCGTAGGTTTGAACCCACACAGGCGCTTTACTTGGTGTAAATTATTTCATCACCACTGCTCTCAAAACGGTGAAGGAAAACATCGTGAGGAAACCGGCATGACCTAGAACCAACAATTCGAAGACATGTGACATCTACCAACCTGCACTGGGCCCGCGTGGTGGATTAGAGCCCACTCCCTCTCACGGAGAGGGCCCATGCACGTGTCCCAGCAGTGGGTATATTATGGGCTGATTATGTATGTATGTTTAAGTCCCGACGTGTAATAGGTGGTGAGCCTATTGTCATCAACCGGGCACCAATCCAGACTCCTTGCTGCTACTGAGAAATTCCTGATAGAAAATCTCAATAGCACTTTGGCCGACCTGGGAATCGAACCCAGGACCTCATGCTCAGCAGTAGCGCTTGCGACCAGTAAACTTGTAGTCATCGCAGATTCGTTGTCTTCCCAGAGACACAGCTGTAATGTCAAAAAAAACCGGGCAAGAGCGAGTCGGACTCGCGCACCGAGGGTTCCGTAACATTCGGGTTTATGCAGAAGGTTTATGTTTATGAAATTAAATGTTTATTTTTATTTTTGAGTTGATTGAATGAATGGTAAATTGCGGTTTACGATTTATGATGTATTAAAAAAAAACTACTTACTAGATCTCGTTCAAACCAATTTTCGGTGGTAGTTTACATGGTAATGTACATCATATATTTTTTTTAGTTTTATCATTCTCTTATTTTAGAAGTTACAGGGGGGAGGACACACATTTTACCACTTTGGAAGTGTCTCTCGCGCAAACTATTCAGTTTAGAAAAAAATGATATTAGAAACCTCAATATCATTTTTGAAGACCTACCCATAGAGACCCCACACGAAAGGGTTTGATGAAAAAAAAAATTTGTAGTTTCGGTTCTAAGTATGGGAAACCCTACAATTTATTGTTTTTTTTTCTATTTTTGTGTGAAAATCTTAATGCGGTTCACAGAATACATCTACTTACCAAGTTTCAACAGTATAGTTCTTATGGTTTCGGAGAAAAGTGGCTGTGACATACGGACGGACAGACAGACAGACAGACGGACAGACAGACAGACAGACATGACGAATCTATAAGGGTTCCGTTTTTGCCATTTGGCTACGGAACCCTAAAAAACAGCCACATATATCGATCGATCAGATTAGGGTACGCTTGCCGCTGTTGGTAACCATCTTTACATACTGAGACCCCTCCGTGCCTCGGAAAGCACGTTATGCCGTTGGTCCCGGTTGTCATTCGTGGATCTTTGACAGTCGTTACGGGTAGTCAGAAGCCCCAAAAGCCGACAACCAGTCCTACCTAGGGGTATCGTATTACTCCGTAACTGGGTTGTGGAGGTAAAATTCTGGTATTTAGTTGCATCCGATTAGGCTGGAAGCTGACCCCATCATAGTTGAGAAAAGGCTAAAGTCAAAGTCAAAGTCAAAGATTTATTTGCTAGGCAGCTGATACTTTTTATCCCGGTAGTACGTCCCCGTGAAATTATTTCCGATCTCCACGCGGGCGAAGCCGCGTGAAAAAGCTAGTACAGAAGCCAGTATAGACGCCAGACTGTACATTATAAAACAGTCACAGAAGCGGTTTTTCCTCAGCAGAATGAGAAGAGGCCAAGTTGTCACACAGGGAGTAAATGATGGCTTACTGATTGCTGCAATTTGTCTGGACATGAGTAAGGCATTCGATTTTATGGACCACAAATTGCTCTTACATTATCTAGAAAAATATAACTTATACGAGGCAAAGCATACGGCTGGTGGCGAGACTACCTAGTGAAAATCTCTAAAGTCCATAACAACAAAAAGATGTTACAAAGAAGTGACTATTGGCAAAATAATTTTGGAGTACCACAGGGCAGTTTAGTGTGACCTTTCTTATTCCTCATATAGGGTGACTAGTAATTACTACTGACCGATACACATGATTGTACTTATCATTACAAACAACTTTCCCGTAGAAACAATTTACACAATCAACATACAATACAAACACAACACAAACAATACACAATCAATACAATCACAATCATATGTCTAAGTATCGGTCACTAATTACCAACCTTTAGACGGTACTTATAATAAGTAACAAAAACAATTTAAAAAATGTTGTCTGTCTGTCTGTTCCGGCTAATCTCCGAAACGGCTGGACCGTTTTTGTCGGGACTTTCACTGGCAGATAGCTGATGTTTTTAGACAATTTGACGACTTCTGGGACACTGACGACTTCACCCGCGTTTACCTTAAACCATTACCAGGCACTTTTGAATTGTCAAGGAGCCGGTCACTCAAAAAATATGAAGCTAGTTGCCCTTTCCAAAGCGTAGTAGTACCTATGGAGAAGAGCGGGTAATAAACTCCATGGATACTCTTTTAAATTATATTTTCACAAAAATATTGGTTATCTACAGCATCATTAATATTGAATTTATAATTAATTTTTTACGATGTAAAAAAGACGTACACGTTAAAAGCTCCCCAGAGTACAGCAAATACTAACAAAACAAACAATCCAAAATAAAATAATTAATCACCTTTCAAACAAAAAATACAAAATCAAAATCGGCTAGTTTTGAATACAAATGAGTTTTTTAAGCATCTGTAGCCGAACTAGGCAAAACCTGTATTTCGCCTAGCAGCGTCAACCCCTTGGATAATCTTACATTTATAATAGCCATTGACATTAATTTTACTACATAATTAACAGTAGTGTTATTTTTCACATTTTATTATAATTTATGTAGAGTATGAATGCATGCGTGACCTCTCATTGTGTGGAATGAGGTGTGAGTGTGTGAATTAAGAGAGGGTGTGTGTAAGTGTGTGTAGTCCATGAGAAAGTTAAACATTAGGAAGTTTATGCGTATCTTGATCAACATTTGCTATATGCAGTAGAACTTCAGTCTCTTCATTATTTACTTTTTGTATTTACTTTTTTTTTTATTATTATTATTTTTTTTTTATTTGGGAAACAAACAGATGCAATAACAAATATATGTATACAAATAGTTCAACACAATCCAGAAACAGTTTCCACAGATTACTATACAACTAAATTATATGTACCTAAGTGTAACAAGAACCAGAAGTTCACAACGTTAAAATTTTACAGAACTTAGAATTTAATATTATATAACATACAACAATAATATTATTTAAAGGAGAAGGATAACGCTCCCATACAAGTATGGTCCAGCACGGACATTAATAAAACAATATATATCATGAAGGAATATTTGTACTTAATAGTCCTGTTTATATTTTATTACTCCAGAAGTCGGTGGTGACGAGATATAAGACATTTTAGGTGAACATTCTGGTATGATATTTTGACGTTTAAATACAGTAGACAATATGTACATTGTCGTGATGGTCCAGTGGTTAATGCCTCGCTTCTCATGCATGAGGTTGTGGGTTCAATTCCGGGCAAGTACCAGTGTCACTTTTTTAAATTCATATGTAGTTTCCGAGATTATCTTGGACATTACTGACATCGGTGAAGAAAAAACATCGTGAGGAAACCTGGACTTCTAGTTAAAATAGATATCGCCAACCCGGTCTTGAGCAAACGTGCAATGCTCGTGTCTCTTCGGTACGAGATGAGATAATAATAAGCTGGTATTATTATTATTTACTTTTAATCATATTTAACTACGTGTGTACAATAATGTATAGGTATCACATAGACCGGTCCCGTGCTTCTCGCGAATTCCTGCGACTTCTACCAGGTCATATTGTTCAGCATGTGAGGCTTAGGTACCTATGAGCAGCAGTGGACTTCTTTGGCTGAACGATGATGACTATTATTTTAAAGAAAACTCTTTAGTTCGTTTGTAAGAACGTAATATATAAAGAATAAGCGTAGTGATCAATGCTCGTTCTTTCTCTGTATGAGGAAATCAAATCAAAAGTCATTTATTCAAACTAGGCTGAGAATCAGCACTTTATGAACGTCAAAATTACATAAGACAGTCCCCCAAGACGCCCGACATAAGACATTTTTCTAATATCTATGTTCTGGCATCCTAAAACAAAGCAATGTCTTTCTGTACTATTAGCTCGAGAGAAATCTTGCAATGTGACAAATATTTTGAACATGTGGAACTTCAGGGACTGGTGGAACTTCAGGGAACGGTAGAACCTCGGAGACTGGTGGCACATTTATATTTTCTTGTTGCTGACCGTCGTCGTTGACGCTGTTAGGCCGCCTAGGTACTGGAGATTGGGCTCTGTAAGCTCGTTGGCGGCATGGGTGGCAAATAGAGGTTGTCGGTCTCACCTGTATATATGAAAAAGTTCATAATGTATCATTTCATAACATAATAATTGTATAAACATATTGAAGCGCAAACATTTTTCATAATAACTTGTTGAGGAAAAATCCTTTCAGATAACATCATGAATGTGTCTATTGCTCTCAGAGTTCCGTGTCAGTGTGTGAAAACGAACACGCATCAGGGATCTACCACAGTTTACACACACATTACGATGGCAAACACTAGGGTTTGGTCTTCCACTTGTACCAGACTGTGATAATGTCTGCCTAGACAGTAACTAGCAAGAATGGCACACATTATCAGTCGCAGTGACCTAAAATAAACAACTTACATAAGTATACACAAATAGCTACACCCTTAAAAGACGTGCTGAAGACGTTACTGAAAACTCACGCGTGTTAAAACTCACCAATCGCAGAGTAATCCACTGTCTTATAACAGATTGTATTTCATCCGAATCCCACAAATGTCTCCTTATGCGAAACGTTGCTATACCATAGTTAGTGCAGCGCTGGTTCTCCATTAGAAATAGGGCAAAATCAGTTGTCCAAAGTACAAGTAGCCAAGGTACAACAACAGATATCCAGAAACAAAGCCAAAGGTCATCGTAAAACACCACAAGAAATCATTCAATATGCGAGCCACAAGAACCTACACAGGAATGACTTAAATTGTCAAATTATTAATGAAAGGCAAATGTCTTGACTTTGTCATGACAATCGACATAAAACCCATTGCACACGTACCTAGCTGCAATATGAATACAAACATACATAAACTACCTGCTTATGCCATGCGGGAAGGCAGAAACTGTAAAACGCCCTCTACTAAGTATTATGAACCTTACTTACTTACTCGTTTTGGTTTGTCCACGTTCATACATCTAGTCATTTAGGCGCGTCACAATAATAAAACTGATATATTGTGTTGTACATAAGATGCAGTCAAATATATACTTATTAGGTATAGCTGTGCATGTGTTTAATATAACAGAAATTGTAATATCGTAAATGTCACAAAAATATGTCAAAATATATTTTAAATCACCTTTCTATAACAATGAGAGGTTTTTCTTTTCAGTATTAAAAAAAAAACATAGTTTCCAAGAACCCTAAAGATGGCGTTGAACTCACTACGTTACTAGATGCCAAAGTCAAAACGCTTGGAAAAAAAAACATTGCGTCACGTCATATACGCTCGTTGAGTGACAGTTTCGTTTGCTTTCGTTTTACGATCTCAAAATTACATCCAAGTGAATTAATAAAAAAATTACGTGACTTCCGTTCCTTGCAGTAACTTACCAAGTTCAGCGCCATCTATCCAGCGACTAGGGAAGCGTTAAAAAAAAAGAAAAAGAAAATCCCTCATTGAATAATGTGTCCTGCACTAAATATCTGTTAATTTCTATGTAATTATGTTATGTTGTATTGAGTTTCTCAGTAGCAACCCGGAGTCTGGATATTGTCTTGTCTCGGTTGATGGCAATAGGCTCGCCCTCTATGTCATGGGACTTGAATAACTGTTGAAATGGGGGGGTAGGTGCTATAGGTATACCTCTGCCTAACCCTTCGAGGATTACAGGCGTGATGTTATGTGAATATTGGGTCAAACACTATATCGAAATAAGATTTATTTTGAAAACATCTATTGCTTCGTCTGTAACTGCCTTAACAGAAGAATACAGTGTTTCCATTACTTTGAAGAAAACTTCTACCACCTACTTGATTTATTGATTTTTAATTAGAGATAAATAAAATGTGTCTTTTTTACTTTTACTTCCGTTATCACTAAACGCGCATAAAAATGTTTTTTTTTCTTACTCTATTATCTAAAATACAGGTAAATACATGTTGTTTCGAAAGATGAACATGTACTAATTACCATCTTATTTCAAATAATTGCAACATTTGAAACTCACGGATGGAAGTCAAAATAAAACAAACAAAATAATACCCTTTTAAATAGATATTTTCCCACACACATGTACGGAGAAATGAAAGTCATGATAGAAATTTAAGTATTACAAGTTTTTTTTTAAATATATTTAAGTCTTTGTCCGTGCAGGGCCACACTTTATCCATGTCCTTTCGATGCCAAAAAATTTCTTATATTAAATTTGAATTTGGGTAGAGAAAGGTGAAAAATATCTAAATCTTGATTTGCTTTTAATGAAATTGTGTTACAGAAACAAAAAGTCTGAATATGAGTTTTCTATCTTGCATATGCAGCTACCTAAATTCCTGTTTAATCTATTGTAAAGAAAGGGTCCAATGAAGTTCGCGAAGCGTCGGCTAAATTTACTTTTAAAAAGAGTCAATCTGCTACATACCATGTCTGCTCTTCGATTTTGAAGGATTCGAATTAACACGTAACGTAAATAGAAAATTCTTCGAACAATTTCCAAAAAAATAGTAGAATCACTCACAAATGTAAGTGATTCTTTTTACCCCATGAATTATGTACATATAATTGTAAACTAATTAAAAATTTATATATTTGAATGTTTTCGTTTTTGTGTCTACTACCTAATGTTTAAATTAATATTAGTTATTCCGAAGCTAGTGGTTGGAAAGAATAGTTGTTTACTTACATATTATTAACGGGCCATTTAACGAGGTAAGTAATTGTCATGATTATCATTTAATTTTACATCAGGTGGTACCAATAGGACTTTTTCAATTCATGTGTACAGTCGCGAGCACTAATATGTCAACACTTGGCAACATTCAATTGCGATTTTTTCGTGAAATAACGAATGCAAAGTTGAAATACGACACTTTACACAAACCTATGGGTTCGAAAATACCTTGTTCGTAATAACATAAACTTTCGTTCAAAACTAAAGAAGAAAATCGTCTTTGAATAAAGCCAATTGTATACATACTTATGCTCGTGACTGTACTTTCTGGGGGGTCGTGGCTAGGTAATAACAACCGCCCGGGCCGACGGTCCAGGTTGAGCTACGCTTGCGCAATTGGTCCGTGGATGGGTGACTATCTTTACATACCAAAACCCCTTCGTACCTCGTAAATTACGTTAAGCCGTTGGATCCAGCGGTCATTCGTGGACCTTTGGCAGTCGTTAAGGGTCGTCAGAAGCCCGAAGGTCTGACAACCAGTCTTGCCAAGGGTTATCCTGTTACCGATAGGTAGTCGCTCCATGTGATAGGTACTGGTATTTAGATAGCTGCATCCCAGTTAGACTGGAAGTCCACTCCGACACAGTTATACTCTAAATTCACAATACTCTAGACATACTGCCACGATCTTCCACTCCATCACAAACACATCATGGTCAGGTTTAGCATCCAAGAGAGCGTGGAGCGCGGAGAGACCGCGATGGCACGGGGACTGAGTTTGAACAATCTTCTTTACTTCTCCAAGGTTATCCTGAACCATGGTGGAGATAGAACCTATGGATCCTGCCCAGGAGTTCGAAGCCAAGCTCCTGCTTCGTCACAAGGCGATGCACGAGGCGACGGATCGCGGAGACTCTGCCGTGCAGCAGTTCTACCGCGGCGCTGCCGTATTCGTGACGGGAGGCTCCGGCTTCCTCGGCAAGCAGCTCATCGAGAAACTCTTCAGGTGAGGCTGGTGTGACTGGCCTTTAAGTAGGCCCTACCATTATCATGAGCAGGGCAGGTGATGTGCAAGCAGGTCAAGGTGACAGTTAATAGTTGCACTGCACATGCATGCTAGAACATCGTGCGACACTTCACTTTTCTTTCAATGTTTACTCTATAAAGATTTTACTTTAATTATTGTGAATGTGAGGACTATGTGGGTCTTTTTTTGGCGTGAATACGTCTTTAAAATTGCTTCCATAGTAGGAGGCAAGTCAAAAAAACCAATGATAACAAAATCGGGGGATACATTTTGGTGTTGCAGCTTCATATCTATCATCTCCGTCCTAAATTGAATTACACCATTGGATAGCTAAAGGATCAAAGAATTCATTACGCCAAGTGAGCACTGTGATACATTGCGTGCGGTGGAGGGGGAAGCGCCGTGATTTTGAGGTAATTTTGCTGCGTATCGAGATTTCCACATAATATAAATTTTGACTCGGATTTTTTTTTAATATGGACAAGGCTTTACTATACTCTTAAACTGGGCAGCGGAGCATTTCTCAATTCTCCATAGCTCAGTTGGTATTTGGACGATGGAAACATGTAATTTTCCCCATCGACCAATTGGTCAAATTTCAATTGGTCCATGGAGCACCGAGGGGAAAAGCTACGACGTTCATTTAAATTTCAATCGTGAGCTCTCGTCAAAATCTATCGATGGTATACAAAACATTACTGTAAAATAGTGACAGTGAATGTAATGTGTTACAATAAAAAAAAAATATGAAAAATATATAATGTCGGCCTGTACGAGTCAAAAAGCCAAATCCAAATACAGAGATCGTATACGGTTGGAAAGGGCTTCTCAAGAGCAATCCAATGGTACCAATAAAACATCATAGGACCGAGTCAAACAGTGCCGGGAACGTAAAAGAATGAATACGGCCGAGCGGATCAACCCCGTTACGTAAACGTATTCATGTACAGTTGGTGGCCAACATTATCTGACCCACTTGAGTGATAGCGAATTTGAACCTTATCGTGAACATTTGGAGAACCCCGTGCAAGCATTTCGATAAATAATGTTGTTAAGCGATTTTAATAATTATGTTGTTGTTGTTAAGGTTGAAAGGCTAATAAGTTTCACGACTACTAAAAAAAATCAAGGCGAGGGTGGATGAATAAAAAAAAATATCGCACATCAGTAACATTTTAAAGTTGTCTACGGTTAATAGCTGAATTCCGTGATTCATTTTAATAGCTGGTTGTGATTGTGCGATAATGAACTTTATGAAAATATACGATATGGTTCAAATTCTGTAGAATATTGCTTCTATCATCCCAACTAAGGTCAAATTTCAAAACATATTACTACAGTTGAGTTGGTCTCGTGGTCAATTAGGCAGGTCAATAGTCGCCGGTGTCTGCGTTCGAAACCAGGAAAACCTAACTAAGCTTTTTGTAGCAATGTTTTGTTTTTAATTATTAACTTTTTTTAACGAACGAAATCGAGAAATATCTTTTTAAATGGGCAGTTTGTATAGGAATGAAACAATATCATTGCAAGTAATAAAAATGTTTATTATTTCATTAAAATATACATAAGTCAGATAAAGTAAGTAAATGCTCATAGTTCAAAATTATTACATTTTATAATATCATATTCAAACCTAACCATTTATAAACATTTAAAAAAGTCATGCTAATGCTTGGAAGTTTATTATCGAGAAAACATTGATGTATAAATGCGAGAAAATGAACGGATTTGTGAAATGTTTTATAGATTTATAGCTAAGTATAATTATGTAGTGAATCAACATGTTATTTAAATAGAAAAATTCATTTCCATTTATAACAATAACATCACCACAGAATCTGCAACTTTTAATGGTTTAGCATTCATTCAATTGAGCATTTACTTACATAATGTGTTTCAAAATACTTATAAGTAGATTAGTTAGTAGCGGAGTGGCGCACCGTCTCCTTCTATAACTTGCTGTAAGTGGCTACGCATACCGCAAACCATGTTCCAACACAAATCTTTTCCTCTCATGTGCTCCTATGTCGATGATACGATCTCAGCCAAATTGTTTTTATTTCGCACTTTGGATGTGTCCCAATTTAAAATCATTTGACCCCATAGATTTTCTATAGAGTTCAAATCGGGAGTTTTAGATGGCCAGTAAATAACAATTACACCTTCTTGAGCAGCTAATCAATTCTTCACAATACCTGCGCGGTGGATAGAGCAGTTATCTTGCACGAAGTAAATATCTGTATTTGGATAGGCAATTCGCACAGTCGGTAGCAGGACGTCACGCAGAATCTCCAAATACTGACTACTATTAAATCGATCACCAACTTCTACCAATTCATCAGATCCCATAGACGACATTCAGCCAGCAATGTTTTGTATAGTCATTATGTTGCGACATGACTCCACCGGATATCTATGATTACACCAAATTCATTAAAAATACTTTTCACGATTTACGTCAAACGTTTTAGAAATGTTTGTGCGCAGTCACTATTGAGGCGTAGGTAGACTGACTTATGTCACTTAGATCAATTTAGTATCCATCTACCCCACGAAGTAAACTTTTACTTCGTCCTACTCATTTGTTTTTTTAATTTACCCACTTGTTTTCCAGACACGGTGTTAGGCAAAAATATATTGGTCGTTCTTTAATAATGCAAGAAATATTGTAGAAATCATAAATTAAAACAAATAAAAAAAGAAATTGATAATACATAGATGGATTGTGTTTTCGAACCCACATGTTGTTCGTCGCCAATCCAGCATCGAACCGCGAAGCCACAATGACTTGTTGAGAATACGCGAAATTAAAGATTGTTTAGTAAGTATTGCCGTGTTACTTAAAAGCTTTTCAACTTTAGCGACAAGAAGATAATGATTAAAATGGCTTAACAAGATATGCCGGTGAGTCAGGCAATGTTGGGTGGGTCAGACAATGTTGGTCACCGACTGTACAACACACGGCAGTGTCCATATGGTATGACATGGTATAAATGGGGTGTCCATTTTTATCTGTATTTTTAATGTTGGTCTGGCAGTCTGAGTACTTTATGCGGCCTACACAAATGTCCTTTCTTTGGAATTGTTCGTCGAGTAGTTGAGTTCCTTAAGTTCTGAGTTGAGCTACACGATTACTGACAAATGTTTGCACTGACTGGACTGGTCCACTCAAATCTATGTGGCACTTTCCTCAAAAGACTTTTTCCGACATCAGTCTTTAGTCTACATGATCTAACCAAGATTATGTCTGAACTTTGTAAGAAACGTGGACCTCGGAGTACAAAACATTATTTTTAATACATACTAGCTGCGTCCCGCGATTTCACCCGCCTAAATGTCGATCCCGTGGGAATATCGGGATAAAAAGTAGCCTATATGTTAATCCAGGGTATCAGCTACCTCCATACAAAATCTTATCAAAATTGGTCCAGCCGTTTGAGCGTGAAGAAGTAACAAACATATAAACACACACACACACTCACACACACACTCACAAACTTTCGCCTTTATAATATTAGTGTGATGATATGCGAAACCCGAAACACTTGTCTAGTATTTTTATGTATTTTTTTTTTATCTGTGTACAAAATTTCAAATCAGTATCTTGAAAAATCACAAAGTTATAAGCTTGTTAAGTTACCTGTTTGTCCGTACAAAAACATGCTCACCCGCGCCGCGCCGTCTTGCGCTCATTGATAATAGTACCTAGGTTCCTAACCGTTCGGCGCGGAGATTGAATAACCTCCTTAGTGTCGCTTGGTGTCCAATTTTCACCTTTTTTTTTTAGATATTGTTGGGACAAAATATAACATGGGGTAAAAATTATTGGAATCGATTCAGTTACTTTTTGATTTGATTCTGAACCACTGACCTCTATAATACATTGTATTAATAATACATTGTATTATAGAGGTCAGTGTTCTGAACAAACTATATTCAGGTTTGACATATACTAAAAATTACGTTGTATTTCGGCCTTTTTCTCAGAGTAGTCAGATAGGAAACGCCGACCTCATCTAGCTTATTCATTTTTTATAGAATGACGTGTATAAAAGTGATTCCGCTATCCTATTTAGAGAATAAATATTTTCATCGGTCCTTCGAAAAACATGGCCAGCCCACTGCCATTTCAGCTTGTTTACTGTCCAAGCTATGTTGGTGACTCCGGTTCATTACTGGATAACTTAATTCCTGATTCCTATCCTACTCTCATTCTGATTCATTCTTATTTGCTTCTAGAGCAACGCAGGTGTCGAAAGTCTTCATCTTGCTGAGACCTAAGAAGGGGAAACCCATCGAACAGCGGCTGTCTGAAATTCTACAGGATCCCGTAAGTTACATACATTCATATTTAATACTGAACATGAACATTAATAACCCATAATTAATGTTCATGTTGTTCGAAGGGTTAGTGGTTAAGTAATAACAGCTGCACGAGTCCATCGATCGGGTTAAGTTATGCTTGCCGCCGTTAACACTTAAGTAGCAATGGCTTTCATTTTGACTGTTCAACGACATTGAATGCATTATTTACGTTGTTGAGCAGAAATATTTTTCAAACATAATGAAGCAATTAATATCGCAATATCCTTTAAAATGATTCAAATTGTGATTGATCGTGTGTTACGCGATTAGTGTGGCGATCGTTATGAAATTTGACAGATAGGCATACAAGACTTTCAGTAGCAGGCCAGAGTATGGATTTGTGCCCGGTTGATGGCAATCTGCAAAATGTGGGTGCAGGTAGGTACACCTCTACTTAACCCCTCGGAGACCCCTACAGAGGTGAAGTATTAATTTGCTAGTATAATTGAATTGTATTAAATTACCAACGAAATAGGTATAATTAAATTAAAATGAATTCGTAACATGAAATAATCGTCGTTTCAGCCGATAGACGTCCACTGCTGGACATAGGCCTCCCCCAATTTTGGGAGGGTTTGCCATAATCGCCACGCTTGGCAGGCGGGTTGGCGATCGCAGTATGGTATGATGGTGGAATACATAGAGAACGCTGCTGCCCATTCTCCGGTACGATCCTTAGTCGCCTTTTACGACACCCACGGGAAGTAAGGGGTGGTGGTATAGCTTTGGTCCCCGCTGTCATTCTTGAATCTCTGACAGTCGTTACGGGTCGTCAGAGCGTGGAGCTCAGATAGGCAGTCGCTTCATGTTTTTTTTTGTTAGCCTATTTTGTGTCCCACTGCTGGGCAGAGGCCTCCACTTTTTTCTTCCAAACCTCCCTGTCTTGTGCGATCTCTGGCCATGTTGGCCCTGCTAATGATATTAGATCGTCACCCCACCTTCGCCTTGGTCTACTTCGACGGCGATGTCCTACCTCAGGTGTCCAGTGAGTGACGATCTTTGCCCATCCCTCCGTGTGCATTCGTGAGACGTGTCCGGCCCACTCCCACTTCAGCCTTGCTGTTTTTCGCTCGTATTTTTAGTCGCTTCATGTAAAATACTAATATTACTTAAGTTTCATCTGGTTAATTCTGGTTAGACTGGAAGCCGACCCCAACATACTTGGGAATAGCCTAGGCAGATTGATTTGACTTTCCAGAATAAATGCTCTAAATGATGGTGAAAATCGTATCAGATTGCGTTGCACAGTATAAAGAACAACGCGACGCACAACTTTTTTTTAACCGACTTCAAAAAGGAGGAGGTTCTCAATTCGACGGTATGTTTTTTTTTTTTTTTGTGTGTTTGTTACGCGATTACTCCGCCAATTGTGGACCGATTTTCAAAATTCTTTTTTTGTTTGAAAGGGTATACTCTCGAGGTGGTCCCATTATCATCAAATTGGAATCTGATGAGAGGATCCCATGGAAATCGCGGGAAACACTAAAATTTTATAGGCAAAGCTATAACGATTTGGGTATTTTTTTAAATAACTTCAGCATTTGCTCTCGGAAATCATCATTTGGTAAAGTGGAGCTGATGAAGAAGACCACAGACGGCCCACTAAAAAGTGAAAAATAAAAACTTTTTACAAAAAAAAAACAACCGACTTCCAAAAAAAACACTACATTGAAAAATAACTTTAATTTCGGAAGTCGGTGTCAATAAACGAAAATGCGGAACCAAAGACACCGACTTCCGAAATTAAAGTTATTTTCCAATTTGTAGTGTTTTTTTTGGAAGTCGGTTGTTTTTTTTTGTAAAAAGTTTTTATTGTATTGTACGGTGGGCTGCATCAATTGGGTACCCCAGTTGTATTAAATTTTTCATACAACTGGGGTACCCAATTGATGCAGCCCCACTGTACATCAAAGTATATTATATTCGTATAAATTAATCAACGCGGTCATGCAGACAAAAAGGTGACTTTTATTTATAATGTATTATTTATGTAGATATAGATAATTTACTTATGTAACCCAGTTACTGAGTTGTGGAGGTCAGATAAGCAGTCGCTCTATGTAAAACTCTGGTATTTAGTTGAATCGAGTTACGCTGGAAGCCTGCCCCGATAAATACAAAAACAAAAGTAATTTATTCAAACTAGGAATCCCACAAAAACACTTCATGTTAAATGTTGCCAAGACGAGACCATGTAGCTCGCACTGTCAAAAAGTAATCAGATCTCATGTAGAGCCAAGCTTCTAATTCTACACGCCCTAACTCTACAAGACCTAACTTCGCAAACTCTACACCTTAGTCAAAATATATGGCTTGGCCGTTTCGTTACTATAAGAACCATTAACAGTATGAGAGTTTTTCACCTTACGCTCGTGTGAATGTAGCGAAATGGCCAAGCCATATATTTTGACTAAGGTGTAGAGTATGCGAAGTTAGGCCTTGTAGAGTTAGGGCGTGTAGAGTTAGAAGCTTGGCTCTACATGAGATCTGATTACTTTTTGACAGTGCGAGCTACATGGTCTCGTCTTGGCAACATTTAACATGAAGTGTTTTTGTGGGATTTCATTTCTTTTTGTAAGTTGCTTATGATATTTATACGAGTATTTTTTCTGTTGTTCATTTTTTCTTTCTTTTTTTGGGGTTTATTTATAACAAGGACCCCCTATATAAATTTTCAGACCTCTAGCATCAAAATTTACGGAAGTCTCATACAAACTTTCCCCCCCTAGTTTAAGGGGTTGGGGGGGTAAAAGTTTCAAGTTTTAAGATTTTTTTGTTGTTTGTGTAGGTACTATTACTAGCTTACATACCAAATTTCAGCTTTCTAGGACTTCAGGAAGAACCTTAAGAATATTGATGATCATCAGTCAGTGAATCAGTGACGAAATCGGGGAATTTTAGATATCAATAAAATCTAAAGTATAAGAGCTATGCAATTGAAACTTTATACGTTTAATAAGTCAACCACTGACATCATATCCCGAAAATTTTGTTTATCTGGTATAATCCAAAGCCAAGTTAAGAGGGTTCAAAAATGCGACGAAGTGCTTCGAGAAAAGGTAGGTAGTGCCCTTGCGCTTCGCTTGGCTCGTCTTGGCGGGGGCACTCCCGTGCCCACAGATAAGAATCAGCACTTCTCGCACGTCAAAATTACATAAGACAGTCCCCGAAAACCATTGGTGTATCTAGGGGCTTTTTTCCAGGGAGGCCCTAACCTTTTTTTTTCGTTGAGTGATCCTCTTGGAAACCCCCCGTCTGGCTGGGATGAACGGAGGGTTATGTTGGACACCTACAGACTAAAACCCCACTGTCCACCATCACCACTACCATACGTGGTCTGTACTACCATAAGTCGGGGGTCCGAGAGATACTTGTAGTACATTCGCCGCACCCTCGACTGATGTCAGCCCGCCATGCTTAACGGGCACATCCTAGGGTGGGCACCTGACCATTCTAGGGTGGGTACGGCCCACCCGGCCCCCCCTATATACGCCTATGCCGAAAACGCCCGCCCTTCATTCCTAGCGCTTTACCTGGGAAAAAGTGGTGCAAGAAACATAGGTATTTGGTAGGTAAAAGGCATCAGTAGCGAAGGGTGTGAGGTAAGCCGGAGTAGATATCTTTAATATGATTATATTATTTGTCTGAAGAATACTGACTTTACCACTTTTCAAAGGGAAACTGGTGGGAATCGAGTTGTATGCTTCTATATACCTTCGCCACTGCTAGGCATATAGAAAAGATAATTTGGAAAACTTATTATAATTTCCAGGTGTACGACATGCTTAAAGAGAGACAACCGAACTTCGCAGAGAAAATCGTACCCGTGGCAGGAGACGCTGCTGAGCTCAAACTGGGCTTGAGTGAGAAAGACTGGAACATGATTGCTGAAGAGGTTAGTACATTTATCATAAAGACATCAACATGTTATCAACGTATTAAACAAACCGTTTATTTTCACGTTCCATTACCAAATTAATAAACAGACACTGCAAACAAAGGACGGATACGGAGGGATATGAAAAACGCTTACAAAGAGCGGAAAAAATTAAGCACCTTACCAGAGGCGCGTGGGCAAACAAAGATAATTTATACTAATAACTTTGTGTAAAATGAAATGCATCAGCGTCCTATATTTTGACACATACTTACCTATTTTTGAAGTCAATGCAGCATCCTATATTTTGGCATCGGTTGTCTGACCAGATAGTTTTTGTGTTCCTTCGATATCACATTTATTTATTTATTTATTCTTTAATTAAAACGGTTTAAAACCAATTACAAAAATTAAAGACACATAAAACATTAAATATAAAATCAATTAAAAGTTAACAACACTTTCATACATCCCTCTCACAGTACTTCTGACATGCCGAAAAAATCTTCGTCCATTCGTCCGCAAACAGATCGTTTGTTGGATTAGAGTCCAAGAGATCATTAAGTGCGGCCAGAGTACGTGGTACTGGGGACTTAGCACGCGCAACTGTGCGACATGGAGGCACAGCAAACAGCCTATATGCCGCGGCAGTAGTTGTCTGGCACAAAGAAGCGAGCCAGCACGGCATGTAGATCAGGCGCATCAATAGTGCCACGGAGCGTCTTACAGGCTATGGTGAGCTGGTCTTTTGCTCGCCTTACCTCTAACGAGTTATATCCGAGGCATCCCAGTAGAAATTTAGTCGGATAGAGGTAAGGGTAATAGCCGTGTTTACGCTTATAAAAAAACCTAAGGAACGCTTTTTGTACCTTTTCCAGTATAAGTACGTAGGTACTTTCGTGTGGATTCCATACGCAGGAGCTAGATTCTAATTTGCTCCGTACGAGTGCATTAAATATAATTTTTATGGCATGTGCGGAGCGAAAATCGCGGCAATTTCGCAAAACGAAACCCAATCTTTGGTAGGATTCCTTAGTTACCAAGGCGATGTGGTCGTGGAAAGTGAGCTTTCGGTCGAATGTGACTCCCAGATCTTTCATGGCTGATGTTTTCATGATAGTATTGTTATTTAAATTATATTCATAATTAACTGGGTGCCGCATTCGACCGAATGTCATTGCAAAGCATTTGGAGGGATTAAATTCCATCTTATTGTCTAAGCTCCACTATCGCGTCTATGTCTTGCTGCAGTGCTAAACAGTCACGCTCGGAGTTTATTTCGAGGTACAATTTCAAGTCATCAGCATACAATAGGCATTTTGCTTGACGGAGAACTTGGGGAAGATCATTACCATGATTAAAAATAATAAAGGCCCCAAAATTGAACCCTGACTTACTCCGGAACGCGTGTGGTAGGTGCTTGATTCGTACATACCGAGCCTAACGAACTGCTGACGATCGCGTAGGTAGTCTGCGTAAAAACGGAGGAGAGATGGTGCAAAACCGATTTTGCTAAGTTTCATCAGCAGCGTGTCGTTGTTAACCCTATCAAACGCCTTCCAAAAGTCTTTCCAAAAGTCTGTTTTGCCTATTATATAATTATCTCTCCTGTCATTTATTAATGGATGAATCACGAAATCCTATATTATTGCCGAACTGGCGATTTATGTTCTTGACGTGTCAGTTCCATACACCTCTTTACCTTTTTGGGAATCCAGGCGTGATATGCTATGTTTATGTCCCAGGTGAATATAATCTACCACATGGCGGCGACGACGCGGTTCGACGAGTGTCTCCGAGTGGCCACCATGATCAACGTGCGAGGAGCGCGGGAGGCTCTAGTACTGGGCAAGGCTTGTAAGCAACTCAAGTAAGTTGATGCTAGGACAAGGATGGCTGTGTCGCAGATGGATGGAAAGCCCTCTTCCTCTCTCCTACTTCTGCTGTGTCCGACAAGGTCCACATTGATCATATTCTATAAAACCTTCCACCTAAGTTCACATGTGGAAGCAATAAATATATTAAGTATTGGATTGTCGCATCCGCTGTTTTACAAAACCGCTAGGCGTTTTACAAAACAGCTCCGATATGTAAAACAACTGAAAAACGTTCAGCTAGATTGCCATTCCGCTACGTTTGACAAAACTGTAATGCAGAATGGCTTATTTGCAGTCAAAATGAGCGTCTTTCATACAACTTTGATAACTTTTAATTAATATTGTTCTTAAAATCCCTGTTTTCACTCGAATTAAGGTAATTTTTACTCGTTTTATTATATGTCAGTTGTTTTACATAACTAACGGATCTGTTTTGTAAAACAACAAGTGGTTTTGGAAGCCTTAATTTAGCTTGCCTGCGGGTGCCTTACACCCGCAGGCAAGCCCGGTTAACATTCTAGTTTGACCTGCTATAAGCCAGTTATACCGGCTGACTTTTTTATCCGTCTGTACAAAAAGAGAGTATAATAGGTGAATGGAGTAGCCTATGGCACAGAAATCTCTTTTTAAGATTGAATGTAAAAAAAAGAGAATTAATAACCATCTCTTTTTTACATTCGATCCTTTGACTGCAGCCGGCCCTTCAATCAAAGGATTGAAATTACTACGAATTAATTTTTTTATTTTTCGATTTTTTTTTTCGAATTTGGTTATTTGTCGATTTAAAACTTTTTTGTTTTTTTTTTGTTTTGAGATGTTTACTTTAAATAAATTATATCTTCACATAAATTAAAAAAAAGACATTTCTGTGGCTTACTCCGTTACCTTAAACCCTTTTTTGTCCAGACGGTAGTAAGCATGAATGTGAAACAGATAAATGAAGAATAGCATAAAATGATTAATTTATGTAGATACAACCATATGAAATAGAGGAAGTCTGAAAGTGTCACCGGTAACTGAAAAGTTATGTGGAAATCGGTTGACATCATAGATATATGTATTACATTTCTATGGTTGACATGGTATGGGCATGTGATACCTACATTGGAATGAGGAAAATGTCGTAAGGAAAGTTTTGAGTATGAATAATGTCAATGGCTGTAAGAGTAGGGGAATGACCAAAGAAACGATGGATGGACTGTGTGAATGATGATATGGTTAGAAAGGGGGTGACTACCGAGATGACGACTAATAGAGAAGTGTGGAAGAAAAAGACATGTTGCGCCGACCACGAATAAATTGGCGGCATAAGGGTAGGAGAATAATTATTATGATGATTATAAGTATAAGCGGATAGACTCAATATCCGTGGGACAGACTAAACCGTTAATATTGTTGCGCGCCACAATTAATGCCTGGTGAAATTAGTTACCACTAGCGCCATCTAGTATCGATTAGCGGAACTAGTAGTCAAGATCCTTCTAGAAATTTCGAAGCGAGAACTTTCTAGAACTATCGACATCTGGTCAGTCGAGACAGTATGTACTCGACCATTCTAGATGCTTCTACAGTGGAAGGTTCTAGAACTATCTGCGGCACTATATAAGGCCGGGAAGCGCCACGACCGACACAGTTTGGATAAAGCGATACAAGCGAACACATCGAAGCGATCTTTAAGTGCGACTTAGAGCGATCAGCGCAATTGTGTTTTATAATTAGTGTGTTTGTGTTGTTATTTTAGTGTTGTTGAATTAAAGTGTTATTTTTTGGTTATTACTTAAATCGGCAGTTTTAATTGTCACGAACCCGAAGCTCGTAACACGATACTTTCCTTATGCACTTGCAGGTCTTTCGTTCACGTGTCGACAGCCTATTCGCATGCCTGTGAGAACCTCATCAACACCGAGGTGTTGGAGGACTTCTACCGGAGCCCCATCAACCCCGAGGCCCTCATTAAGCTGGCAGAGACTGCTGATGAGGAGAGGCTGAATGATATTACTCCTGGGTAAGTTTTTGACATAGGTTTATTTATTTTATTTATTCATTTAACCAACTTATATTTACAGTTTCCACCACAAATAAAGCCCGATTCAAACTTCACGTCAGCTCTGAAATCATAAATTTATACTGTGTCAGAAGTGTCGGAAGTGAGCTACTCCTGCGCAGTACCTCACCTGTTACACTCGCTGGCAGGTGAATTTGTTACTGCGCGGCGACTCGCCTCGTGTTCCGTACCACCATAAAGTTTGAATCGGGCTGTACAAGTGTACAAGTTATCGCTCAATAGAATCGCGCGCGGTCCGTACTTACATGAAAAAGACTAATGCATGGTAAAATTAGACTATAGTCCCCGTCACGAGAAGGTATAAATTATGTAAACACACATTCACGGGTTCGCAACTTTTGGATCAAATTAAAAAAAAAACAGTTTGTAATGTTTACGTTCCATGAGTCAGACGCGTTCCAGTACCACAAATCCGACCAAGTGAAATTGCTCGTTAGTTTCGTATTACACGTACGTTACATTGAGTTGATTGAATTTAGGATTACTTATTGAACTTTAGTATAAAATTCTTTATTTACAAAGTTTATAGCTTCTCGTGACGGGGACTTTAGTAACTAAATTAAATTACAGCTGCATGATGGTGTTAATATACTTGCTAGGTACTGAATATTCTATTGGGGTGATTGGGGTCATGCGCTTGGTAAATTAAAAAAACCGGTCAAGTGCAAGTCGGACTCGCGCACCGAGGGTTCCGTACATGTTTGTAGGTACGTGAATAGGACGGGATTAAAAAAAAAAATATATGTACTAATTTACGGTTTTCGGATTTTTTCTTTTACTTGTGCTACATGACCTTGCTACTTGCCAAAATTCATGATTTTAGGTCAACCGGAAGTACTCTATACATAAATTTTGATTCCCTTGAGAGTGTCGAAATATACGTTTTTTGGGGCATAAACGGCCGTTTCTCTTTTTTACGTTCACTTAGAAGTTTGATTTTTTCACATCTTCAAGGGGCCGCAGACTTGAGTATATGGTTTTAATTTTAACTCGATACCTCCACGGGTTCACGAGATAAAGGGTCTTTACAGATAGACAGACGAGCAATTTTTATGATCTTTGAGTTGTTGGGTTTGTCTCCACCCCGAATAGCAGAAGCAATATGGGAGAAATTAATGAAAAAAAAAAGAAGATTATTGATTCTGAGGAGGAATGAAGTTCGCTGGGTCCGCTAGTAGGTACCTAGTTATTAAAGACGATGCTTTAGTTGACATATTTGTATTTTTTCTCAATTTCAGTTTGATAAAGAATTGGCCGAACACGTATTCGTTTGGGAAGGCAGTAGCCGAGGAGACAGTCAGGTCCATGTGTGATGACCTGCCTCTATGCATTGTTAGACCTTCTGTCGGTAAGTACACACTTTTAATAATAATAATAATATGCAATTATGGACGAAGTTATCTTAACGAACAACTACCGGAGACATATTATGAAGGACGGGACGGTTGACGTGTGTCGGGCATGCCACCGTCCGGGTGAGTCTATCAGACATATTATCTGTGGTTGTTCTCGTCTGGCTAACGGCGAGTACTTGCACAGGCATAACCAAGTGGCCAGGATTATTCACCAACAACTTGCTTTAAAATATAAACTCGTGGATTCTGAGGTACCGTATTACAAGTATGTGCCCGACCCAGTTCTTGAAAATGACCATGTCACGTTGTACTGGGATCGGTCTATCATTACTGACAGGACTAGTTGCCAATAAGCCTGATATAGTTGTGATAAACTTAAAACTAGGTATGTTAATAAAACACTTCACTCGAGCACTGTCTTAGTGCGTTCGTGTGGCACTTGTCCGCGGCCTTAAACATTACACCTTGCGGCCAAAAGTCCTCTGCCATGACGAGGTGCAGGTAGCGTGTAGGAACTCGCACCACGAACGCCTTGAAGTTGACGCCTTGAAGGTACTTGGTCCTTTGGCACACGAACTCCACGATGTCCTCGGCCTTAGTGGTGTAGTGTAGGCGGGAAATATAAACGGGAGTATTCGGCTGGACGGCTCGAACGGGATGTGGAGTTTGATAGGAGCAGTGCCGCAGCGGTTCTTGTTGGTTCTTTGTCGGCGTGTCTTCCTCTGCACCGTCACAAAACCATCATCATCACACAGATTAATACGAGCCTAAGGTATTTTCCGGGTTGGAAAATCCTCATGGATCTTCTCAGGGGGGCGGAGGGGTCTGTCAGACTCTTACTGACTTAAAACCACCCCGGTATTCCATCTCAAGATTTGACTCCCCCCGTGACGTCGGCAAGGGGCGCGCGTGGAACACTACGCTCTGCCACCTCGGGTCCTGATGTGTGATACGACGGACGTCCCCGAGTCCGTCGCCCCTGGACCCATTTAGGGGGCCGGAAGAGGGCGTTGTCCGCCTTCCGCCGACGCCCGGTGCGTCTGCTGCGGGCCGGGTGAGCGGACAAGATTTTGATTGATAGTGTGTTACGCAAGTAGGGTGCTGTAGGACAAAAAATACAAGGTCAAGGTCGTAATCAGAAAGGACCTAATAGGTCATTGTCCTTTTTGTAATCACCTCCTTTCCAGCCATGTTATCTTTCACACAGTACATCCATCGTTTCTTAGGTCTTCCCCTAGGTAGGTGCTCTTAAATTTGTCCTTTTCTTTATTGTATCAATTTTCTGTTTCAGTAATATGCGCTCACAAAGAACCTAATCCTGGCTGGATCGATCCATCTAACGTGTACGGAGCTAGTGGTGTAAGTAATCTAAGTTTATCAATATTATCATCATCAACTACCGGAATAAGGCTTAAATTTTAATTATTTGCCATGTATGTCAGCTAGCACATGCCATTATACAAACATTGAAAACTATACTCAAGCAGAAATAAATAAAAGCCTCCAGGAATAAAAGGCGTGCCCACTTAAATATTATCATGCAATGCTACTTTATGTGTATGTAAGTAGCTCTAACTTGAAGTCAAATGATAAATTAGGACCTTTGAAGTAAAATAAATAAACAGTTAATTACTAATACTCGTAACAATAACAAAACCACGAGGGGCTTCTTTGTGCCTATGTAATAACAGCCGCACCGGTCGATCGATCAGGTTAAGCTACACTTGTGCGTGGATGGGTGACCATCTATACATACATATATCAAGACCCCTCTGTGAAGAAGTCCTCAGTCAGAAGCTCGAAAGTCTGACAACCAGTCTTACCAAGGAGTATCGTATCCAGTAACTGGATTGTGAAGGTCAGATAGGCAGTCGCTTCATGTAATATATTGGTATTCAACTACAACCGGCGAGACTGGAAGCCGACCCCAACATATGTATTTGTGCAGATGATGATGATGAATAACAAAACCATAGGTAGTCAGCATGACGACCTGTCACTACAACCTCACTTTCACGGCTTGTCCACCACCGCCTTTTAAAGTGCATCTAACCATTCCAGATCGTCTTGGGTCCCGGCCTGGGTCTGATGCACATAATCTTTTCGGATAGTGACAAATATATCGACCTGGTCCCCGTGGACCACGTGAACAACGTCATCATAGCTGCGGCCTGGGAGACGGCCAAGAGAGCGACTGCCGGAGGTGGGAAGCCGAGGATTTATACTGTGTGTACGAGCAGGAATCCTACTCAATGGGGTGAGTTGGGTTGGAAGACAATCTCTTTTTTGTGTTATCAGCCGTATGGGGCGATCGAAAGTTGAACGAATATGAACCAACTTTATTATTCAACGTTATTTTTAGTATAAGTATTTTGCGAAACCTGAATATAGTTGTTCAGAATAAGTAGCTGAATCAATTCCAATAACTTTTACACCATGTTATATTTTGTCCCAAAAATATTTAAAAAAGGTTAAAAGTTGGACACCGAGCGACACCAAGTAGGTTATCCAATCTCTGCGTCGAACGGTTAGGTACCTAGGTACTATTAATATATATAATGAGCGCAAGACGGCGCGGAGCGAGCGGCGCGCGTGAGCATGTTATTGTACGAACAAACCTTATAACTTTGTGATTTTTCATGATACTGTTTTGAAATTTTGTACATAGATTCTTTACTTACATAAAAATACCAGACACGTGTTTCGGGTTTCGCATATACCTACTAAAAATAATGTTGTAGGTATAGTTGCCGGCACGTAACTTGGCAAGAGTTTTTGTAGTGGGGGAAGTTTGCGCACGCACAATTTCATACATTTTTATATGCGCGAACTTCCCCCACTACGAAAATCTCTTGCCAAGTTACGTGCCGGTAACTGTATACGCTTGTTCACATGGGCATAACATAATGGATTATTATTTTGCATATAGGTACAATTACCGGCACGTAACTTGGCAAGAGATTTTCGTAGTGGGGGAAGTTCGCGCATATAAAAATGTATGAAATTGTGCGTGCGCAAACTTCCCCCACTACAAAAACTCTTGCCAAGTCACGTGCCGGCAACTAGGTATCATTTCAAAATTACCTATCTATATACCGGCTGGCTTTTTTTATCGTTTCAACAAAAACAGGGTATAAAATGTGAACGGAGTAGCAGAAATCTCTTCTTATTTTACATTCAATACATTGATTGAAGCTATCGGCCGGCTACAATCAATGGATTGAATGTCGCTACGAATTCATTGATAATTTCCGCGCGTAGCGCAGGGTGCGTTAAATGCGATTCAAATAAGAATAGGAACGTCAATGACCTCTATCTGTCAAATGTTGATTGAAAAGTACGGTTTGCAAAGAAAACTTATTTGCGTATGAATAACTTTTTTTTTGTTTAACCGAGTCTTAGATAAATCAAAGTGAAAAAAACATCAAAAAATTAGACATAATTAGTTTTTTTTTAATTATGCTACTTTCTTTCTTATTTTCATTGTTGACAACAATTCACCAGAAAGTAAAGAAGATGCCAGCCGCCATCTTATCGTTGTTGGGTGTTACATGCTCTGTGGTTGTTGGTTTGCTTCTTCGTGAGACTGAGTGCTTAATTGTGGAGTGTTACTGTTTCTTTCGTTAATTGTGTATGTTTAGTTGTTTCCTGTTAAATTTGTTATTGTTGTTATTTGTTGACGATGACCACTCAAACAGTGATGCAGACGAGCGGAATTGAATAACTAAATTCAGATTAAAAATTCTTCGTTCATGATTCGTAAATAATTAATGTTATTAAAAAAATACCTTGTTTTGCTCACCCTACAAAATTTATTCGATTTGACAGCTATGACGTCACAACATGGCGCTAAGTCGATCCTATTCTTATTTGAAACGCATTGTATAAGTTGATTTTTTATAATTATTTGTCGATTTTTTTGTTTTATTATGAAACTAGCTGCGCCCCGTGCTTACGCCCGCGTAAATGTCGATCCCGTGGGAATATCGGGGTGAAAAGTAGCCTATATGTTAATCCTCCCTGGATTGACATATAGGCTAGTCTCCATACAAAATTTCTACCTCCATACAAAATTTTATCAAAATTGGTCCAGCCGTTTGAGCGTGAAGAATTAACAAACATATAAACACACACACACACTCACAAAGTTTCGCCTTTATATCTAATAAGCTAGTATTAGTAGTGTATAATTGGGGTATCTGGATCACTTCGCTTCGTGATCCAGATCACCCCAATTATACATCAGTAACTAGCTTGTTACCATCTATTCAGAACGGATTCTCAAAATCCAGACTGGAACAAATACTTTATGTTCCATGCGGGAATCGAACCCGCGACACTTGGCACATTTACAAATAACAGTATCTGTTTAATTTAACCTACTATATACATTGTCATGTAGCGAGACAAGCTCTTAACCAATGCACCAATCGTGTCGTCAAAGATGAGGTTAAATATTGGATCACTTTATGACCTATGCTCACTTGATCATCGTGTTACTTCCTCATGGTAATAAAAGGGGTTGTGACTTGGTAAATTGAAAAAAAAACATCAATTTAATTAAAAATACCTTTATTCTCAATCCACAGTTTTAAACATGTAATATTTTTTAAAGCACAAACATTTGAATGAAACACACAGCTTAATATTTTACTAGACTTTCCATAATCATCAAATAATGTTTGAAAACTAGGACAGTTTTTATTTTCTAAATTATATATTTTGTCGTGTTTTACAATGTTTCTTAACCACAAAACTTTTTCACAGCCTTTAACATAAATGATTTTATCTTTCAAATAGGGTACAATGTATTGGTGTAAGTTTAAGTATGGTATATAACCCTCTTTCCAGAAAATGTTTCTGTTTCTCTCTATCCAACTTACTTGCAACCTTTCTTTTTTTGTAAGATCGTAAAATGGGTATGGTGGTTTGATTAACAATACCATAATTCGATTGTTGCATGCGATTGCTATTTCTTTGACAATAAACTCGTTATTTTCCATCTTAAACCCTTGCACATCGACTATAGCGTTCATGATAATTTCCTTACAATACTACTCAGAGGTTTATATTCAATCAGGCGATCGTTGATAATTAGACAATAAGCAGATGTATTTTCTGGAATATCTTCAGAACTTTCTATTTCAATTCTCACATCTATAGCCCCAGTCTTCAAAGCCTCGTTCTGTCTTGAGCAATCAATTACAAACAAAGGAGCCTTTTCCTTAAATTCAAGCAGATCGAGCATCGGTTCACACCGAGTGTTATAATAAGACTGACGAAATTTTGTGTACAATTCATATAATATACAATACTTATCTTCAGAAAACTTTGAATTAACGGATTCGTATGGATAATAATGAGAATTTAAGAAAAGAGTAACATTAGTTAATTTACCATGGTCAAATATTGAACTGTCTCTAGATTTCATGTTCTTTCTATTTGTCTGTAACCCTAAGATCACATACCTCGGTTTCTCGAGTTGTGAAGCAGTCTTAACAACCCAGGAATGTTTTGTAGTTTTAGGTAATAAAGGGTATTCATACAAGTCCCAGTTTCTAAAAGCTATTTGAATAGGGCGATCTTTTTCTAAATGTTTTAGTAAAGTTAATCTTTCCCGATCTGAAACTTTTATATGAGGCACGCGCCATTGCAATCTCTCTATATTTATTTCAATCGAGTCATTATTATCAAGGTTAACACTATTAAGATTGGAACTACTTCTGTTAAGTATAAGTTCATGTTTACAGTTTATGATAATTTTATCATAATCTTCCGCAAATCCCAAAACTTTATTCAGGGGTAAAAGAGCGCTAAATAAGCCATCATTATCTTTAACCCCATTTATATTCCACCCCCAAACACCAGCAGCTTTGCTTTCACCCTCACTCATAGACACATATGATTTTAGAGTTATAGTAATTCCTGCATTTTTTATTCGGTCTATCTCAACACCGTTAATTTCATATCGAATGTCTTGAAATAGAAACGATATAGGATTATTAGTGAAATTAACAACCTTTCGCGTAAGTTTTCCTGATGCATCTTTAGAAGACACAGTGGCTCGACCTTCAACGTAAATGTAGCTAGCTGAGGGTAATATATACATATCTTGCTGATTTATGGGTATTCGTATTTCATCATTTTCTTTAAAACTGTTGCTGTATGGATTATAAGTATGATATTCGTAACTCACAATAGAGTTATCGAATTTCGGTGAATCGTTTATGTCAAGAATACTCATAATTTAAATCCCAAGGCTTGAAGAAATAACTTATTCTCTTTAGTGATTTTTTTTATACTTCGTGTATGTCCGCGTCTTCTGGCGATACGAGAACGAGTAAAGTTATTCACTTTGGCGCCTGATTTTATATTATTATACACTATCATTTTTCGGCTATAACCTAACTGACATTCGACTCTTGTAACAGACAATGTTAAAGTGTTGACTTATGAGTAAGACATCTTTTTTAAAGTAATTATTTAAAAAGCCTGCTTTTTCCAAAACTCTTTAAGAAATTTTATGCATAAATGTCCACAATTAAATAAGTTATTATTTTGAAAATTATTATAGTTATAATGGATGTCGTCAGAACCCACATAACGAATAAATTCTATTGGCGGTTTTAGGTTTCCGTAACTATCGAAGTATTCAACATATTTATTTAAAATTACATAGGCTACCCAATGTGTACCAGAATTTTTCGAATTATCTAAATTAATGATTCCACACTCCCGGGAAAACGGAGATCTTGGTAACATATCTCTCATATACACTCCACGAAAATATGGAATGTTTTCCGTAAAATTTATGATATCTATATTAGTAAGAGCACGATTGGGTAGCCTACGAATTAGTTTTTTTTTTTCAAATTTACTAATCGAAGTTCATTCTTGTAACGGTTTAGCCACAATCCGTTCCCAATACATACACCTTTCACTTTCCTATGACGTTGTTCCATTTGTTCCAAACGCTTTTTTGCAACCTTATACTCGTTGATAGTTTTGATGATTCCAGCAATTCCACTTGTTATACTTCCGGCAGCAGATAAGCCAGCAAATATAGGAATTAAAGGTAAAACACCACCGGACTTAGGAATGGGTATGATACGGGGGAGCTTTGCAGATGAATCATGAGTTAACTCCTTAGCAGCAGCGTATGCCAATTCTATCAGTTTTTTCTTACACTTTGGCTTTAATTTTTTTACGCATTTTTTCGTGTGGGTGATTATATTTTTAAAGTTTTTTTTGAGACCACATCCAGTACTCACTTTTGATAGCATTACATTGTTAACCAATTTAGCAGCAAGTTTTTCTCCTCTGCTTGCATCAGACGACAGAGCGCGCTTTTTCGCCATTTTTAGTAATATTATATCTGCTTTGTGACGATCTTTCAAACTTTTGGAATTATTATACGCGATATCGTGATGTTTGCAATATTCATCTAATTTATTCACACCTTTATCACCACGAGCCAATCTTTCATGTAATTTAGTTCCAGGACCACAATAATTATATCCCGGTAAATGGAGCTCAAATGGTAAATTATTAATAAAACTGTTCACAAGTCCTTCTCCTTTCATGTATGCAAACAGAATAGAACCTTTAACGAAGATCGTGACATTATATTCATGAAGCCCTCACAAAACATTTGTATCATCAATCCAACTATTTTCTGATGGTGGTAACCCCAACCATTTCACGAAAACTTTTCTGCCTTTTCGCTTCAAAACTTTTTCAACAAGGTAAATATCAGGATGTTTAGTAATTTGTAATTCTTGATCATAAAATGCTCCTAAAATAGGCTGCTGTTTACTGTCTTGTAATAAATATGTAACAGGATTTGTATTTTTAACTTTACTGATCTTAAATATCTCTGTCGACCAATTAGGAGTATAGCCTTTTTCAAAACAACCTTTATGTTTACTTATTCGAACAAAATCACCCGTCTTGAACTTATGACGTTTTGATTTCATTTGTTGTCGATTAAAGTATAAATTTAGTAGTTTAGTTTTATTGCTATGATTGACTTGAGCTGGTGGTAAACCAATTGTTGTATGTATTGTTTGATTATATCTATTAATTATTTTAGCGAGTGTTCCATCTATCCATTTATAATTCCCCTTTAAACTAAATTCCTTGTATAGCTTACTCTTTATCGTCCTTATTAGTCGTTCTACAATCGAGGCCTTTTTGGTTGAACATGTGCTATAGTGATTGATAGAATTATTTTTTATAATTTTTTTAAAACTTTTATTGTAAAATTCTGTTCCTAGATCTGTTTGCAAGTTTCTAGGGATGCGTTTTTCACTCAATATCGTATTGAAAGCCTGAGATACACATTCTTTATTTTTTTGTTTAAGTGGAATAGCCCAAGCATACTTAGAGAATCCATCGATAACAACTAAAATATATTTGCAGTTAGCGTTGAATTTTGAAATACTTTGCATATCCATTAAATCGGCTTGCCAAAGATCATCAATATCTTTTAATATTACATGTCTTCGAGGAAAATTGATTCTTGCACTTCTATGAATTTCGTTTATAATATCTCTTTTCACTTTACTCATTCTTAAACAGTCACTTCTGAATTACAAAAATATACTAAACAGCAATTCACACAATGAGTCCTTTTATTCTTTTATTATGCCAACTTCTTTTAATTCTTCAATAATTGATAAGATTTCATTGTCAGCATTAGTATTACCTGCAGTTTTAGATGCGATCAAAAGTTTAAGCCTGTCTACTAATTCATTAGGATCATCCCAATAAACAAGTTCAGTATTTGTTTTATATTTTTTAAGATATGGTAGACCGGCACCTCGCTTTTGCTTAGATTTAATTTCTGTAGATTCTTGTAAGCGTTTACTAAACTCCGAAAATAACGGCTTGATTACTTGAGAATATTTTAAACCTTTATCTCCTTTAATTTGACCTGCAGAGTCGAAGTCTCTTTTATGAGCATTGGTTGCGACAAGTATTTCCTTGTACACTAGCTTATCTTTTAAATTGACTGCCGATAAATCAGGCTTTTTGCGCAGTAATAATTCTTTGAGACCTGGTGTTATTTTATACTGTTTATTAGCTATGCAAATATTATATACTTTACCAGAGTTCTCATAAGTGGTAGAAAAATTTACTATTGTATTTCCGATCATATGCTTATTATTCTCGCTACGTACTCCAAACGGTATGTTCATATCATCATAAATTTCATAGATATCTTCTTTTTTCAAGGAGACATTATTAACATTTTCTGATTCAGACGAGTTACCTTCTTCTTCGTCTTCTAAATTAAATCCATCTAAAGAGTTTGATTCACCAGAAGATTCATGTTTGTACATATCAGAAGATTGATGTTGTAAAAATATTTTTGCATCCATATTAGTCTTTTGAGTTTGGTCAGTTTGTTTGTTAGCTACCATCGCATTGAGAGGATCTGCGAGAGGCTTAAAAAAATACTTCAGATGAGTGTTGGTATTAAACTCCTCATCTTTCATTTGTTTTATTTTATTTTTTATAGCATCTGCAGACTTGATTAATTGATCTGTAATTTTGTGATCCATTATACGACTTATACTTAACAGTATTTACGTGCAAATGATAATCTTTTTTGCATTCTGAATTTATATAATCGTCACTCAAAATGTATAAAGTTGTCAAAAGATTGTCTATATCTTCCTTTGTTTAATTCACAATCCTTATTAATAATCAAAAAATCATAGGGGTGCAACCAGATCTTCGAACACAGATCTTTGAACTTAGACCAGTCCATATCAGAACTAACATGTTCATCGTATATATGCTTTAGGTTAACCTCATCTTGCTTGAAAATTATCAAAAAGTTAACATTGTCACGTAATAACTGCTTTGGTATTTTTGAATACGTTTGAGACAAATAGAAACAATCTATATCTCTATGTCTACCCATTGTGAAATAATTTCGTATATTAATTTGCTTTTCACAAACCACATCATCAAAAATAATAACAGAATTTTGTAATGCATCGTTAGGATGAATGACATCATCGTCAAAATTAAATATAAAAAGTTTTACTTCTGGAACTCTTTCCAAGATCAGTTTTAGAAACCTATATTTTGGTTGAAAGCTAGTCTTGGAATACAAGTAAACATTTTTAAACTTTAACCCGTTTTCATGTAGTAACAAACTAATCATAACGTTCGTTTTTCCGCAGTTTGAGGGACCACATATTATGCATCTTATATTATTCGGTAAAAGTACACTATGCTTACAGCGCGGCTTATTTTCTTTTACCTCAATATTTTTAACTTCTAACGATACTGGTTGCTTGACCCACTTCATAGTTGTATCTGCTAGAAAAATCAAATGTACTTGTATTTATAATGCATTCCAGGGGGGGTGTATCTTTAAGTATAAGTAGGTAGTTATCTAAATGATCACCATAATAATTACGTTTTAATAACTTTACAAATAAATAAAATGATTGTAATATAACTACTTTTTGTAAATGCTGTAATGTATAACTGTTTTTTTGTCCCAAATAAATAAAATAAAAATGTTTTAATAGTAGGACATAATTGTACTATGAGATATAAATAAAACAAACACTTCATTGAGTTTCTCATAAATATTTATTGATTAACAATGCTATTTTAATCTTACAATATAAACTTTACTGCATAAACTATAACATACTTATGAAATAGAAATTATTCAGGAGTTAATAAATTATTATAAACAAGTCATAGTATTAGAATAGTGTATCACAATGCCCCCAAGGTAGTGTGTCAATCTGATTAGTAAGTATTTGTCTTTTATCATCATTGCTATCTAAAACTACTTTATTAACTTGTTGTGAATATAAGAGATGTTTAATAGATTTTATCATGTTCATTTTATGTTTGATCACTTTATTATCAACTAATGTTTCATAATAGTCTAACATTTTAAGATGATTGGTTACGGGCTTGGTTACACCTTTCGCTTTTTTTATCGTAGTTTTTACGCTTTTTAGACAGTATAGCTTTGCTCTTAAACCAACAAATTCGGTAATAATTGATCCACCAAGTTCATCTTTAAATAATCCTGGAATACTGGCATTTATTTTTGGTATTCCAAACGGATTGTCTTTTTCAAAGTTACTCGTATCAAAACGTGAAATATCAGTTTTTAGATCTTTGTAAAAGTCTTCTGTATTTATCAAGTACAAGAGACTATCGGTATCTGTGTAACAGAGATTTACATCGTCACCATATTTATTTTTAATATAACTATAATGAAAATTATATAAATGTTGTTTAGCAAATTCAAGCACTGTGAATCCAATGTAAATTGGTTTATCTAATGTTACTTTTTCAGGACTTAATTGGGCAGCTACAAAATTTTCAGAAAATATAGAAATACTCTTCAAATTGGGTCTTGAAATTATTTTTTCCGCACCAATGCACTTGTTTGTAGTATTACTTGAATCTTTCCATTTTGTGATTAATTTCACGTCTACTTGCTTTCGTTTATTTTCTATAGTTTTACCGAATACGGAATTGTTTAGAAGTTTAAAAAAATCTCTCTCAAAGGTCGATTTAGAAGCCTGTCGTAAACAAGTATTTAAGTTAATGTACTTTCGAAGAAATGATTCTTGTCTAAATTTGAGTATACGATGAGTTTTCTTTAAAATTAGACCATTATGTAAACATTCTTTTAAATTAACGAAATGAATGACATACTTGAATTTATCATATAAATTAGCTATTAGTTTCACAGATTTTCCGTTTGGAGGAATAAACTTTTCACATGCGAAAGGTAAATCCTTATGAACGTTATGTAGATAATCTGGGTACTCTAAGTCTACTTCTAAAATATATCCATATTCACCATCATTCGGAATTTTCATTACATCGAAATTTAAGAGATCACTCTGGCTTAAGAAAATAAATTCTGATACTGGCATTTTTCTTGTCATTGCGTAACCATATAAATTATTGCAGTCTAAATAAATTATGTAGCTAGATGGTTTTGTGTCATCAAAATGTGGAACATACTTATTGTTAGCCTTAGCATGACGAACAGAACATTGGGCTAATCCACCGCGTATACCCTTCTCCAGCAGTTGGTATATTTCCAAATCACTTATTAACTCAAGTCGAACGCCAGTATATAATAGCATGGCGTCCCAGCTTAAGCTAGGAGCAGATATATAATACGCTGGATCAAGAGAGTAATGTTGTAAACTTGCATTTCTAAAATTTTCAAAAATATCGCTCAATAATAACACATCGCATTTTAAGTACAAATCTGTGTATTCCCCCAGTGAATGTATATTAAAAGCTTGCCATATAACTTGTGCATGTTTGTAATCATCATCGGAAATATGCTCTAATTTAATTGAATTATAAAAACATTCCTTGGGAGGCAATTGCTTATCCTCGTACTTTGACCATGAATCCATATAGTCATATGGATAAACACCTTTATGTTTCAATAAATGCAAAGTCTCCTTATCGGTAACTTTACTTGATAGATTGATAAAATCTTTAAGATCCAAGCTTTTACTTAATTCATCTAGACTTGAACTTAGGAACTGATATGAATCAATGAACTTCATTTGAATAGGGCGTGCTGTATTTCTCAGTTGAATAAACTTAGTTATAGATGTGTATTTTTCTTTAGACTTTGGGGTTATCTTAATATGACCTTTATATTTTGCTAATTCTTTTATGAATAAATGGCTGTCATAACCTGCTAAATTATGAAAAACAATAGGTACAAATGGACATATTTTGTATTTCAAACTACACATGGAATGAGCTGCGCCTCTGTATTCGGATGTAACGTGATCATGATCTCGAACTTTATCTCCAAATAATAATTCTTTGCATATATAACATTCGGTAGCGTTTTCAAAATTAGTTTTTTGTTCATTAGTTAGTGCTTTCATTGGTTTTACTTCGGATAATATAGTATTTATCCAAGTTACATCTTTAATTAACCAATTGATAAAAGTTTCAACGCAATCAGGACCTCTATAAGTAACAAATTTGTTTATACTTGGATCGTATGAGCAACATACATAATATGCAAAACATGTCGGAACATGTAATTTATACTTTTGTGTGCTATGGTTCTCAGTATTTTGTTCAGAATAATTTTGTAACATACTTTCAAAGTCAGCATAGATTATAAAATTAATTTTTTGCTGTCGCTCATAATTTTTAAATTGTATCATGCTATTTTTTTCGGGTAGTATTGTGAGCACATTACAACAGTGATGGGTACTATATTTCAATTCACTCGAGAAAAATTGCAAACATGAATCACAAAAGTGAATTTTACCTTTGTGATGACTAATTTGATGTCGAACTAGTCGCACAAGATTTTTAATCAGACAATAATGGCCTTTGCCATAACGCTCAATGTAAAGTAAGTTAATGTGATGTTTTTTCTTAGCATTCGTTAAATATAGAGGACCAGTTATGGTATATTTACTGTCTAATCCATAAATATTAATACTAATGCTAGTATTGTATTTCTCAAATAACTTTATATCATTCATAGACGGTGGAAATGACATACCCTGTGTATTCAGAACTGTTGAATAGTGTGGGTAGGAAGAAATTCTACATGCATTATATTTAATAGGATGTAACGCAGCAACAATGCTCCACAAAAAACAGTGATCATCATTATTCTGAATATTTAAACAGCATTTTTTATTTTTTATTACTGGCGGTAATTCTATAAAGGTTCCTCCTCTCATCGGATTGTATTTATTTATATTAACTTCTAAATGGCTTAGTGTAAAAAAGGACCAACCAGAGTCGCGCTGTTCAAACTCGGTTAGTTTACTCTTAAACACTTCTATAGTGTTCTTGTAAAAATCATTTAGATCAAAGTTTTTATAAATTACTATGAATTTTGTGTTAAAAGATTTCAGTAATTGCTCATTAGTTTTTGTTAATAAGAAGTAAGCAAATAATTCCAAATTGATTTTTAAACAATTATGTTTTTCTAACGATATTTCAATAAGTTTTATAATATCATTTTGAGACTCGATCAAGAACGTTTCAGGTGTAAGATAATCTATTTCCTGAGCAGGACTTAAGCGATATGTAACAATTCGGTTTTTAAAAGCAGTCGCTATTATTTTAATATTATCAAATTCAGTTCTCAATAAACAGTTTGATTTGTGTAAGTTAGTTCTCATATGATAATTAAATTTATGTTTCGGTATTTCAATATAGCATTTATCACATTTCATTATTTCATAGGTGGATGCAATGTTCGATGGTTCAACTGAAAAAAACAAGAAACGACATAGTTGACATTTTATTTAGATGAAATCTTAAAAACTATTTCAAGTACAGTAAATTAATAATAAACTTACTATTAGGTATTTCCATTAATTAAACATAAGATTACAATGATTAAACTATAGGTACCTATTATGTTAAGTAACTTTAGAAAAATATTAGGAAACAATCAAGTTAATAATAATTATTACTAATAAATGTTTTAGGTATTCCATTAAACTCCTTACGAGTGGCGCTAATAAATTTAGTTAAGTGCACCCATGCCTCAGTGTCTACATCTGTTTGGTTTTTTACTGTAATTACAGAATGTTGCCATCTATTAATCGGCAACACTTTATCTATATCGTCGCATTTGTAAACTTTTACCTCGACATAGTGTGTGCCAGTTTTAGCAGTGTGCGCCTGCCTGCTATAGCCGTTCGCAATCCTACTGCTAATATAGGAATAGATAGGCGTTTTTTTACCCCTTGGTGCTGATGAAGTGCTAGGCTGGTATTCATCCTCACTGTCGTCGCTTCCGAATAAATCAGCAGCTGTGGGCAGGTCCGGCAACTTTACGGGGTTTATCCGTGGTTTCTTATTGTATTTAGATGGCTTGAGTGTTGATGGACCCGCGGCTGGCATTCTGCTTCGCTTTTTCTTAGGTGGCACCTCAACCGAAACGGTCTCAGGAACCGTCACGCTTGGAGAGTCGTCCTCTGATAGGAAGAGGTCGTCTGCTAGCTGGGATGTCTTGGACCTGAAATTATAAAAATATTTGATTAGACATAGTAATATTATGTATGTAACTTATATGACTTATTGACATTTAATAAGATAAATAATATCAACACAATGGACTCGGGCTTGGTACAAAAAAATAATGCAACTGCGATCTATTTCGTACAAACGCTCCCAGCTGCCTAGGTCCCCAAGGTATACAGGTAAGTACCTACTATAAAAAAAACACTTACATTTTTTTGCAGATAAATCCGATGATTCCTCACAGTTTAGAACCTTGCGTTGATCTTCCTTCGAAGGATGAGGGCACAATAGTGCTCCACAATTTCAATCGATGATTTAAATACCTTTCCATAATGCATTGATGCATACCCGAAAATGGTAAACGCAAACACCACAACAAAATATTGCATTGATAAACTAAATTAATATACTAATCAAATAGCCCGGTGTTACCTTCTGATTTTATTAATTTAGTACATATTAATTATGATTTAATTATACAGTAATTATGGTGTGTAAAAATATATATATATACATATATGACGTCACGCAAAAGATTAAGTTAGAAGTAACAACGAACAAAAATCAGAAATCTTATATTAGAAAAAATATTACTTAGTTGCTCTAAAAAATGCTTAGGCTAGTAAATGCCTCTATCCATATGATAACCCACATATCCAGACTTCACTTGACTTATTTTTATTCATGTTTGTTATCATCGGGTAAGTAGTGCATGAGCATAATAGGACAAACAGACATTCCAACTTAATGCATTACTTAGCAGGAATGTAACGTAAACAATGCAGATCTCAAATCATTGCCAAGGCCACTGATGTCGCAATCAATGTGGGGGCCACCTACTGAGCTCAAACAATATAAAATATCAAAGAAGTACCATTGACATACAAAAAATTGCAAGGGGGTTAAATTTCATCTACGTAAGCATTTTTAGGTAGTAGAAGAAATAACCGCAACGAAATTATTATTTTCAACCTTATGAGCACTATTTTTTTTATGTAATTTTTATATAAATCGCTCACACTTATTCGAAACAACATTCGTTTTTCAAAACTGCAGTCTTCAGTACGTACTTACTCGCGCTGTCTACAATGTCGGTAAGTTACCTTTTTATTAAAATTATTTTTGTACCTAAACATTAATACCTACCGTACAACATTCAAAGTATGTATTATTTTTAATCATAATATTTTATAATTTCAGGATTCGGAAGAGCTATTTAACTTCATACCTTTAGAAAAAGGTCCTGCTCAAATACACTCGTTAAATCAAAAATATTTGGGTCTTGCTGAAACATCTCGCAAAATATCAAAAAATAAACGGATGGCATATTCTTACATAAAAAAACCTGTTACAAGACCTACGAAAATCATAAGAATACAAATTATCGATGCAGAAAATTTCGAGCAGAAGGACAGTTCAATCTGTAATCATTATTGTGAAGCAGAGGTTTGTGTCCAACACGTCGTTAAAAGCATTTTAATGGATGACATAATGACTAGCACTAAGGAATTAATTAATAAAATTCAGGAAAACATGGAGAACTCCTAATTAATATACCTGAACATATTGTTTTAATGTAGGTAGTTAGCGTGTTAACCTATCAAATGTTGTTACTTAAATAAAAATCATGACTATCTGTTTGAAACTATGTTAGTAAGTGTGGCTAAATATGTTGTACCTATGTGGTTAGTATGTAAGCTAATCAAATATTATAAATGAAAATGGCGTCGTGGCTATATTATAACTGGGGAGAGAACTGAGAACATAAGCTTTATGTTGTAACCCTTCCTGTTTTATTGAAAGTAATTAAAATAATGTTATAGTGTCTTACAATACACGGACTTGATAAATTGTACAAAGTGTATTTTGCTATTCTCCTATAAACGTAATTAAATTATATTTAAAATTGAATTGCAGTAAATAAATGCATATTTGTAACTATGAAATTGCTTTTTAATTAAATTCACTTTCATTTAAAAGTAATGTGGAAAATAGGAACACAAATAGATTCATACACGTCTACACAAACGTAGACATACAATCATAAACACACATGTCATGTAATCTGAGTTCGCGATTTATTTGCCAAAAACAAATATAAAATAATGGAAAAATTACTTTAATTAATACAATAAAGTTCAGTTTACGCTACAGCTTATAACTTTCTCAATAGTCGCTAGTCACTCTGAAATCAATTCAATTGTCATTGAAATAAAGTTGTTATTTGTTTAACTTTGAAATAGGGTGGGTGTGCAGCACTGCGCACTTTTACTAAAGGCACCTAAAGGTATCATCTGAACTTCACTTTGCGTTTTTGCTGGCGCATACCAATCTTATAATAAGTGGGGATCGATGGAGCGCCAGGGGTAATATAAAAATTGCATACTTTGATTTTGTGCAACCATACAATTCTTGCAAATGTAGCGCGAAGGCTGGATCGTTTTATAATTAAACTTTATTTATACTTAATCATTTGATGTCATCTGCAATGCATGATTTAGTGGAGCCTAGTAAGACATTTGTACAGTTATTTTGAAGTTCAAGAGCGCTACGGCTTTTGTAAGATTTAGATTCAAAAGACATTCATTTAGTATTTAATTTAATACACACGTCTAATTATATAAAGTGAAAACAATTAGTGGATCTTTAGTCCATACTCGAATATCTCAGTCTAGATTACTTTCTGAATAGATGGTGAGAAGCTAGTTACTGATATATAATTGGGGTGATCTGGATCACGAAGCGAAGTGATCCAGATACCCCAATTATACACTACTAGTATTAGATATAAAGGCGAAACTTTGTGAGTGTGTGTGTGTGCGCCCCGCGATTTCACCCGCATAAGTGTCGATCCCGTGGGAATATCGAGATATAAAGTAGCCTATATGTTAATCCAGGGTATCAGCTACCTCCGTACCAAATTTTATCAAAATTGGTCCAGCCGTTTGAGAGTGAAGAATTAACAAACATATAAACACACACACACTCACAAAGTTTCGCCTTTATAATATTAGTGTGATATTTAATAGTAATATTTATTGATAGGTTAATTACATATTAGGTTTTTGAAAAACAAAAGGCATTTCCGTGCCATGGACTTCTACTCCGCGTTCACCTTTTACACCCTGTTTTTCTCCAAACGGTAAAAAAGTCACCGGTTACCGGTACATACCCAAATTTTTTCTTAGTGCCATGATTTCCTTTCATTAAAAGATACATGCGAGATCTATAATTTCACAGACAGATTGTATAATTCGTCAATATACATACGGGGCCGACCGGTCCGTTTAGCAGCGCCTCAAGTGGTAGAAAATAAAACTGCTTGTACTCGTATCAATTCGCCCAGGCATTATGCATACGGCGATCGATTTTTTACACAATGCCTAGGCGTTATACATAACGGTGAAAGTATACAATTAAACGGACTGCGCCGTTTGTATATTGACGAATTTTAAGTACTTACAATCTGCCTTCGATATTATGTATTCAGTTGGCAAGCCTATATTAAAAAGAATAAGTTTCGTATTCGAATGAAACGCGTAAATAGCAAACTCAAAATTCAGTCTGCAAAGGGCATTGAAGGACCGTGACACGTGGAACTGTCCGCCATTTTGTTTTGTTTTTTTCAAAATGGCGACTTCGCATGAGACCGATAGCTAACATCAATGTAGGTAAACAGAAAACATAATACCTAAGATTAAAGCGTCAAGTTTCCGTCCAATAAGTTAATCACGTGACATACATTTTTTAACTTGCGTTTTGAACGTGATCCTAAAATTATATATTTCCGCTTGCATTGATAGTGGCCCCGATTCTGTTGTTCACAAACTAAACAAAATTTAAGTTTATGCATCTTTTTCTTTCTATTTCATTAAGAAAAGGACAGAAGATAAATATTAGTTTAGTCTTGTCAAATTAAGATACTCCATAGACAATTTAGACGAGATTAAAAAATTGGCTATTAAAAATACGTCAATTTACGTCAGGTGCTGACTAATTTGAAAGGACTAAACTAATATTTATCTTCTGTCCTTTTCTTAATGAAACAGAAAGAAAAAGATGCCCGAACTTAAATTTAGTTTAGTTTGTGAACAACAGAATCGGCGCCATCAGCTATCGATTTAAATAGGCTTCATCCATGGTCGCCATTTTGAAAATAAAATAAAATGACAGGCAGTCATGTATGCCAGGCGCCATACAAAAAATCTTCAATCCCTTTCGAACTTAGCAAAATATGGGTGTACTACACTTCTGCCTAGCCCCTGAGAAAATAGTTGCTATATCATTTCAATTCTTTTTTAACAGGCGCCCTCGTACATACTACAAGAACCGTCGTTAAAGATAACTACCCTACGCCAGCTGCTATAGCGTACAATTTCGCTTTACTGACAAGTAGTTCTACTTGGTTCTGGATTTGGTCCTGGCTTCTACATCTGATTCCTGGATATATTATTGATGGAATATGCCTAATTCTTGGAAAGGAGAGGAGGTAAGACTTTTTTTTTTAAATTATGCAACTCCTTTAGTCGTTACGGGTAGTCAGAAGCCCCAAAAGTCTGACAGTCAGTCTTTCCGAGGGGTATCGTGTTACCCAGTAACTGTGTTGTGGAGGTCAGTTACCTGGCCCGTTGGTCTCGTGTGGTCCTGGGTTCGACTCCCAGGTCAGACAAAACAATATTGGGGTTTTCCCATTAGGAATTTCTTAGTAACAGCCCGGAGTTTGGAGGCTGGCGGTGTGATGCCCTCGTGCCTCGGAAAGCATGTTAAGCCGTTTGTTCCGAGTCTGATCCTTCTCCGATCGTGTAGGATTGCCATTCCATCGGACTGTAAGGGGTCGCCTCCACGAGCGAGAGAATCACGGCGATAGTCTCGCCGTGCCATCAAATTACGCCGCGTGGAGACACGTTCTGAGATAGTGTATAGAAATATGTGCACGACGCTAAAATCTCCCGCGATTCTCTCGCTCGTGAGGCGGCCCCTAAGAGTGAGAGAATTAGAGAGAGTGCACCTGTGTCTGCACGCACTCGCCTGCACTATGATTATCCTGCACCGAACTTCAAAAAGAAATTAACTCAAAATTATGAAATAAGTAGGTAACTGTAATTTCGGAAGTCGGTGTCTTGGGATCTGTATTTTTTAGTTTTAGTTTTTTGCCACCGTTTTTCTTCCACCAGTTTTTCTTTTTGAAGTTGGTTTTATGTTTTTAAATTACTTTTTATTTCGTAAGATTTAGTTTTTGCACTAGAATTTGACCAATATTTTGAGATGTTTTCCCTTTGACACCCGTAGCTCGTACAATAAGCCAGGACGTCACACTTACACTTATCAGTCCATATCTTAAAAATAACTGAATCGATTTTGATGAAACTTGCACTGTTCCCTAAGTTGAAGTTAATGAAGAAAAATGGTCGCGATCCGATTAATAGTTGCGGAGAAATGCGTGGACAAACATACAAACATACTTGTACATACATCTCTAAAATTTTGTATATTTGTTTGGAAGCCCTAATAGATTTGTACAAAGGTGATGCTTGATGTTAAAAATAGGTAGGTACAGACGCCAGCACATCAACCTACTACAATCTGTCAAATTTCTTTAATAAATTTTCAACTTTATCGCTAGAGCATAAGGTTCAAAGTTGATTGGGAAAATTTTACAGTTTCGGGTAGCTTGATGTGCTGGCGTCTGTACAAAGGTGATGCTTATTCCCTAGGAAATCTCTTCCAGCTTATACGTTCGCTTACTTTCATAAACGCTTCAGTGACGTCATTCACCGGTTAATTGCGGACGCTATGTGGTTCTAAGTTTGCAGTACAGCCTATTTCCTTATATGTATAGTAAGAGGCCTGTGTCCCAGCAAAGGAAACATTATAAGATACTGATTTTATGCATTAGAACGCTTTCTAGTTAATTAATAATTATCCTTTTCTTGCCCACAGATTCGTAAAACTATATAAAAAAATGTACAAAATGTCGACATCCCTATCCTACTTTACGATCAACGAATGGCAATTTGCCGACAATAACACAGCGAATCTTTATCAAAATCTCTCGACCATAGACAAGGAAATATTTGACTTTGATGTTACTAAAATTGACTGGCGGGAGTACATGATAATCTGGTGCTTAGGCCTTAGGAAGTACGTAGTAAAAGACGGCTTAAAAGGCTCGGTGTACGCACAGAAAAAACAGCTTGTTTTTAAAATCTTAATGTACATTTTTATTATTCCGTTGTACTTATATTTGTTGTATAAGGTGGTAAGTTTGGCTATTTTAAGTTTATTCTTGTTATTTAGGATGTTTCGATGAATAAATTATGTTTTGTGTTAATTAGGAATAAGTGTTTTATTTTAATGTTATGGCACCTCCACCCCCTATACAGCACTTAGATGATAACCTCTGGATCGCTCTTCTTCGCTCCGCTTTGATCGACTCTTAACACGTTAGCTGCGGCACCAATTTTTGCAAACTTTCCGTTCCTGCGGTACGAGGTATTATCGGCCCGCACCGTGACCAGACGTTAGGGCGACACGCGGTCTATTAGACCCCACCTCCTTTAACAGACTAAAATCCATTTTCTGGCGCGAAATCAAAGATAAATGAAAAATTTTGGTCCTTATCGATATAACAGTGAATTGATGAACCCTAATCTACCGTCGCCCCGGGATCTGATAGCTAGTTTAGGAATTATTGGCAAAACAAAATATGGGATCTTATACACCTCGTAACGCACTGAAATAGGGTACATTTTCGCTAAGATTAGTGATGGGAAAAATAATATCGACGCAACGACGTTTATCTATTTTTGTGTGAAAATCTTAATGCGGTTCACAGAATAGAAAAAAAAGAAAACCAGAAGTAAAAAAGAAACTGTCCTATGTATTCTGCCTCGGGCTTTAAAAATACACTTTTTAGAACTTGAATTAACATAAAAAAATCAGTAACAATATACTTTTTTATAAAAAATTGCAATATATATGTTGTACTTATTTATGAGTGTTTTTCATTGAAACAGGGTAGACAATAAGATTTTTGCACTGAGAGCACTGAGTCAAAATCTCTTTGGATTTTTTGTCAGCTTCACGAGATGGTAATATGTACGTAGTTTCTGGTAACAACCAACACACCTTCTTTTTTCACCCTTTTCGAGGCAATGACGTGCGCTGCTTTCAGGTGCTGAAAAATAACAAAAATGTAAAGATAACGTAATAAAACTGGCATTGTTACTTAGGTTAGATCGTAGATGAGAATAACAATGATAATGTATATTGTGGGGTTTTTCACTACCTACAAAAATATCAATTAAAAACTTACCTGTTTTGGTTCTGTTTCTGTATTTTTTTAAATTTACTTCTTCCGACATCGTTTAGACATGTTCGGCGATGTAAAAGGACGTGCTCTCCAATCGACGTGATGCACAACACTAGTCGCGGGAAGCTCGCGTTGGGTGCGGTACGAGGTCCGAGGGGATATGGGACGTTTTAGCCTCGTTCCGCACTGCATTAAAATTAAATTAATTCAGTGCGGTACGAGGCCTAAGACATCCCGTACCAAGGTAGGTATACCACCGAGTCCGGGACCATTAGCACGTCTCAAATATACATTTATCTCTTTTCTATACTGGACCAAACCAAAGCTATGCCCTTCGCACGACAGAGATGTTCACGTTTTTCCTTGCCGCACCACAAGGAAGTTGCATGAGGGGTCATTTAGGCCTCGTTTCGCACTTAACGTGTTAAGCTCTGGATGCTCAGACCAAATAAAAAACCAAGACTGTCAACAGTAAAGTGCAGCCGGTTTCGTAAACATGTGTGCCCATAGTGAGGTGTAGTTTTTGCATGCTTCAGTGTATTGTTCGCAGCGCTATGTCTTGACTTTTTATTTGGTCTGAGTCTGGCTGGATGTCTATTCTTTAGGCACTGGAGCTTGTTGCTCAATTTATCGAAGAGAATGTTGATGCTGATCAATGCTTTGAATTCTGATAAACTATGATACCACTAGGCCTAACATTTCGATCTTTGTATTTTAATTATAATATGTAGGTATTTGACACAAAATATATGCGGACTGGTGTTGTATTGAATAGGGAGACACTTGAATTCGTCGAAAATACGGTTTTTCTGGGGATCGCGCTTGACTCAAAGCTACAGTGGGGTCCGCACTTAACATCACTTGCAGGGCGGCTAAGTTCGGCCGCTTACGCTGTTTGGAAAATTCGCCAATTAACAGACGTGGATACCGCGAGACTGGTCTATTTTTGTTACTTTCATAGCATCATGTCTTACGGTATTTTGTTGTGGGGACGGGCTGCAGATATTGATTCTATCTTCATTCTGCAAAAGAGGGCTGTCAGAGCCATCTACAAGCTCAGCAGACGCGATTCTCTACGAGAACTGTTTAAAGAAATTAACATCGTGACGGTTCCTTGTCAATATATATATGAAAACATTATGTACGTTCGAAAAAATCTACATCTTTTTAGTAAGATAAGTGACAGGCATAATTTTAATACTAGAAATAGGGACAAATTAGATCAACCGCGTTTCAGATTGTCTAAAGTAAAAACTTCTTTTATGGGTTACCTACTGTGTAAAATGTTATAATAAAATACCATTCGATATTCTTCAATTAAATGAGAAGAAATTTAAAACATGCATTAAACGCACACTATGTAGACAAGCATATTACAAGTTGGATGATTATATCGTAGATAAAAATGCTTGGCTTAATGCTGGTCCTGCTCCACAGGCACTTGGGCTCACTAGTTAAAATTTCAATATTTGGAAGAGGTGCTTCCCTTTTTCTTTTTCAATATTTCTGACATTACGAACATAACTTTTTTATTTTATTCAATCCAGTTTTAATTGTTGAATACTGCAATATTAGATACCTCTTCCTGTTTGGTAGTAAATTATATTAACATCTTAAATAAATTGCAATCTATAGTTTTGTATAATTTAGAAGCATTTTTTAAAATTTTGTAAATGTAAGAACCATGTTTCCGTTTATTATGATTTTTTGTTTGTTGTTGACTTGAAAGAGCATGGCAGTTGAGAACGTGTCATGCTCACTTAAATGTCTCACCGATGGTGGCGCGTGTGTTGGATTATTCGGTTCCCTACAAAATGGTTGAGCTGGATGGTGCTGATCCACGCGTCATGTTCGTGAACGGGTGCCGTCGGTTGAGACTGGTCATCTCTTAACTGCCAAGGCTTATTTTTAATCTTATATTTTGAATTGTTTCTTCATTTGTCTTTTTTTTTACATTGTTCTCACATATAGAAGCAACAAGAATAATGTACCCAGGATTTTGTAATAACTTGATTTAAAAGAGTGTCCATGGAGTTTCTTGCCCGTTCTTCTCCATAGAGATCTACGTTTTGGAATGGGCAACTAGCTTCAACTTTCTGACTAACTGACAGACTATTTAATTTTGACAATTCAAAAGTGCCTGTACAAGGTTTAATTGAAATAAATGCTTTGAGTTTTGAGTTTGAGGGTGATCGTCCTTTTAAAGAATGTGTGTAAGACTAATAGGTACAGGGTCTAATAATTAGCTAGCGAATTTCCGCAGAAGTGACGATGTGGGTGAACTTGATGGCAGATCACTTCCCAGCAGAGCATAAAGATGTGAGTTCTACTCGCATGCGGCAGGGTTCTACAGTTTTTTAAATAATTTTTTATAATATTATATTAAATATTATAATAAATTTAAGTTTAAATAAAAGAAAGTCGTGTTAGTTACACCATTTATAACTCGAGAAGGGCTGAACCGATTTGGCTGAAAATTGGTGGGGAGGTAGCTTACAACCAGGAGACGGATACTTTTTATCGTTTTTTTTTTTTGTTTGAATTCTTTTATTTACTTATAGGAGTACGGTAGGAGTAGTATATCATAGGAGTAGGGCAGGGGTAGGTTAGGGTAAGGGGTAGGACACCACGCGAACGAAGTAGGTGCCGGGCAGCTAGAAATAATTTATATGGCAAAACAACGTTTGCCGGGTCAGCTAGTATACTTATAAATATTAGTTCTGGCGTTTTTGGCGAAAAAAACTTCATTTCCAAAATTAAAATTTTAAAAAGACACACAATAGTGAGTTATATAGTTCCTTATACTTTTCTGATAGAGTTCTCTTAAAGCAATAAAAAAATAAAACAAAAGTATTGAGTAGATGGCAATGCGACGTAGGAACCGCGCGTTCCGTAAATTTAAAAAAGATCGTACTGATGAAAACTGGAAATCATTTAAGGCTGCAAGAAATAGATGTAATCAGATGATACGCAATGCTAAACGCCGCCATATTCTTGATAGGTACTATCAATTCTTCGTCTTCTGCCGATATTTGGAAATTTGTTGGAACTCTTGGTATCGGCAAATCGCGACATTTAGATCTTCCTAGTTCAATTGACTTAGACGATCTCAACCGGCATTTCTCCACTGTTTCTACTATGGATCGTCTAACCAAGCAACAAACTCTTTCTTTAATTTCTGGTCTATCGCGTCCTCATACTAATTCTTTCAGTTTCACTCCAGTTGAACCGGGAGAGATCAGAAGGATCATTCTCTCCATCAAATCAAAAGCGGTGGGATGTGACAATATCACCCGTGGTATGATTATTACTATTCTGGATCATCTCCTACCCGCGATTACCCACATTATAAACTTTTCCTTGTAGGTACTCCGGAGTATTCCCTTCCCTCTGGCGCAAAGCCTATGTTCGTCCACTACCTAAGGTTTCCAATCCCTCTCTTCCTACCGACTTCCGTCCAATTTCTATCCTTCCCTTCCTATCCAAAGTGCTCGAGGCCTGTGTCCACAAACAATTCTCCAACTTTGTTCATTGTAACTCAATTATTAGTCCTCTCCAATCTGGATTCAGGCCTGGGCACAGCACTGTTTCCGCACTTCTTAAAGTGACTGGCGATATAAGGGCAGGACTGGAAGACACCAAAGTTACTGTTCTAGTATTGGTTGATTTCTCAAATGCATTCAATACCGTCATTCATGACATCCTGTTAGCCATTCTGTCCTACATTATGGTCTCTCCCGAAGCACTGGAATGGTTCTCCTCTTACCTTCAGGAACGTCAGCAGTCCGTTTATGCTGGAGATTCTTCTTCTAACTGGTGTAATTTGGAAACTGGCGTTCCTCAAGGCGGTATACTTTCTCCTCTTCTGTTTTCAATTTTTATTAATCTTATTACTTCCGAACTTCAGTGTGCGTATCATCTGTATGCAGATGACTTGCAGTTGTACTATCAAGGGAAGGTTGATGAATTACCTGGCGCTATCGACGAATTAAATAAGGACTAGATAGCCATACAAACCTGGTCTGATAGATTTGGCTTAGCTGTAAACCCTACGAAGTGTCAGGCGATCATCATTGGCAGTTCTCGTAGTATTAGCAAGGTAGATAGTACAACCTTGCCGCCAATTCTATTCAATGGTACGATCGTTCCTTTTGGTACTGACGTGAAGGACTTAGGCTTGCACATTGATTGTACTCTAAACTGGCGGACTCAAGTTGCTAGGTTGAGTCAGAAGGTTACTGGAACGCTGCGGGCTCTGTACCGTTTGAAAAATCTATTACCATCAAGTACGAAGACAATGCTTGTACAGTCCCTTATTTTCCCTATCATCGATTATGGTGATGTGTGCTACTATGACCTGAATGCAGATCTCCTCAACAAACTTGACCGCCTTCTCAATAATTGCATTCGATTCGTTTTCAATCTGCGTAAATATGATCATGTCTCTGCGCATCGGTCGCTTCTAAAGTGGTTACCCATACGCCAGCGCAGAGAGCTTCGGGCGCTGACCACCTTGTTCTAATTTCTTGATTCTCCATCTTCCCCTAGTTATCTAGCCCCCCATTTTCAGTACATTTGCGCCAACCACAATAGAAATCTATGTTCATCACACAATCGTCTTCTCCTATGTCCCACTCACCGCACAGACTTCATTCACTCTTCCTTCTTCGTTCAGTCTATCTCTCTGTGGAATGCGCTCCCCCAGGAAATCAGGATGGCAAGTATGGCAACCAACCGATTATCTTTTAAAGTTAAGGCTCGCGAGCACATTCGCAAGAAGCTGGCAGTATCATCACAACGGTAATATTTTCTCATTGTTTGTCTTATTTCTTTTTAGTAAGTATATTCATGTATTTATGTATATTTATTTGTTCTTATATTTATATGTAATTAGGTATATATTATATTCATAGTTTTAATAGGTATATGCGTATTTTTATATTTAAAATACCTATTTATTCCTCAATGTTCTTGATTGCACCTACCACTCTTTGTGTCTGCATCACCCAAAGGTTGACTGGTAGAAAATGCCTATGGCATTAAGTCCGCCTCTGTACATTTATGTGCTTGAAGTATTAAATAAATAAATAAATATTGACCGTTACTAGAAAAAGAAAGTCATTTTCATAAAATGACGTTACATAGGTAGGTACGCTCTCCCAGCGCCCCTCAAAGCCGAGCTCCGTACCCCAGCGTGTGCCCTTAGCGTGTAGTTATTATACAACATGTCCCAAAATTCAACGATAAGCCAGCACCGGAGGATAGACCTGCCCATGACTACTCGGGGAAAAAAAGAAAAAAAATATATATCTCTTTTTTTTTGAAGTTATAAAAAAAAAGAAGAAATTCTTAAAAAAGTGAGACCTTTTATGATATTTTTCACTACCATGACCACACTTTTTTAAATATTTCTGTTATTTTTTTTTATAGGCAACCTGAATAGCACTGCTATCTACCACAATTCTTAAAAAATCCAGAATACCTCTAGTTTTTTCACGTAAATTAATGAAACTTAATTTATTCCCTAAATTTTTTGAAGATTTTTACTTTTAATCAACTTTAACTCATCGTGGTGTAAAAAAAAAGTATGAACACTACTATGGCAAGTTTTTTTATAAATTGACGCAACTAATCAAGATTCCAAAATGGTATAATACTCTAGGCAAACAAGTTAAAAAAAAAAATGTTCCTATTATTTCTAAACAGGGGCCAAATGACGGTCTGGTAATAAAAAGTATTAGTTCTTGGAAAATGTTTAATATTTAAATAAATGGTCAAACAATTTCTCATGTAATTTATTAACATTATAACCAATGTTCAAATTGTTTGCCACCAGCAATAATACATGCACGACATCGCCTTAAAAATGACCGTTTTATTTGTCTTGCATATCTTCTGCGATTAATATGATCCGCAGCCTGACTGATATTTCGACGAAGCTCGTCCAATGACGCAATGGGTTTTGAGTAGACCCTGTCTTTAAGACAACCCCAATAGAAGAAGTCCAGGGGGTTCAAATCGGGTGAACGAGGTGGCCATAAGATAGGACCAAGTCGCCCGATCCAACGCCCTGGATACTCTTGATTTAAATATTCTCGCACAGGGCGGGCATAGTGTGCTGGGCAACCATCATTTTGGAGCCACATGTTTTGGAGATCATTTAAGGGCACGTCGTCTAGCAATTCTTGCAAGTCATTTTGTAAAAAGTTTAAATAACTATTGCCATCTAAGTTTCCTTGTAACTCAAAGGGCCCAATTACTTTTCCATTTAATATGCCGGTCCATAAGTTAACCTTGAATTGATATTGGGATCTGTCTTGTCTCATCAAGTGCGGATTTTCATTGCTCCAACTATGTAGGTTGTGTAGATTTAAATATCCATCTTTCTTGCATGTTGTTTCATCCGACCATAGAATTTTGTCCAGGAATTGGGGATCTTCCCTGTGCCTTTGCAGCATCACACGGCAAAATGTGACTCTTAATGGATAGTCCCGCGGTAACAACGTCTGCACACGCCTGTAATGATATGGGTGAAGCTTGTGACGTTGTAAAATTCGATGTGCAGAACTTTTCGGGATTCCTGTAGCTTCTTCTATGGCGCGTACCGAAGTAGTCGAATCATTTTCTATCTCATTGAGAACTTCTTCATCACGATCCGAACTAGGTCTTCCAGCGTTTCTCCTACTGGATGGCATACGACCCTCCGAAAACGCTTGATGCACATTAATAAACACTCGATAATCAGGATATCTTTGAGCATTTGGGTACCTTTCTCGATACAGTCTGCTAGCAGCGTTAGCATTGCATCGGGTTTCTCCATAGATGAGGTGCATATTTGCGTATTCCTGTGGTGTGTATGGTTGCGGCATGTTGATCGTTAAACAGTCCAAAATGCGCCAGAACTCCAAATCACAAAACTCACAATCGTAGTCACAAAACACACAATCGTAGTCCAAGATAATGCCAGGTCAGTTCAGTTTGCAGATCGATTCCAGTCCAAAAAGCCAAGCCAAAAGTCGTTAGTACGTACGAGAGCCACGTCAGTTGAATACGGAACGGTGCGCAGTAAACAAAGGAGCAGAGCGTACTGAACTGACTTGCTCTGAGAATAATAACAGCTTCTCTACCTGCCCTGTTGTTGTCTCTTTTTAACGTAAATATCTCTGTCTATCTATCTCTCTCTAACTTCTAAGGTATGTATGCCCCATTCAAATTCCTAGAAATTGTAACAAGAACCCACTACCTGCCCTGTTGTTGTCTCTTTTTAACGTAAATATCTCTATCTATCTATCTCTCTCTAACTTCTAAGGTATGTATGCCCCACTCAAATTCCTAGAAATTGTAACAAGAACCCATTTTGGGCACGCAGTGAAAGTGATTACTGTCAACTATAATTTAAGGAATTTGGTTCTTGTTTTGAACTAGTATGGATATAATTTTTTTGTGGTTGATTTTCCTAGAGTATTATACCATTTTGGAATCTTGATTAGTTGCGTCAATTTATAAAAAAACTTGCCATAGTAGTGTTCATACTTTTTTTTTACACCACGATGAGTTAAAGTTGATTAAAAGTAAAAATCTTCAAAAAATTTAGGGAATAAATTAAGTTTCATTAATTTACGTGAAAAAACTAGAGGTATTCTGGATTTTTTAAGAATTGTGGTAGATAGCAGTGCTATTCAGGTTGCCTATAAAAAAAAATAACAGAAATATTTAAAAAAGTGTGGTCATGGTAGTGAAAAATATCATAAAAGGTCTCACTTTTTTAAGAATTTCTTCTTTTTTTTTATAACTTCAAAAAAAAAGAGATATATATTTTTTTTCTTTTTTTCCCCGAGTAGTCATGGGCAGGTCTATCCTCCGGTGCTGGCTTATCGTTGAATTTTGGGACATGTTGTATAGCTTGTAAGTTTTTGAGCCCTAGCTGGAGGCCTTAATTTATTAAGGGCTGATTTTTCAATCATCTGATAACTTTATTCAAGGAATAATTTGTTTTGACAGTTATTTCGTACAAAAACTGTCAACCGTCAATTTTATTCCTCGAAAGTGTCACTGACTGGCAGGGCCATCAGGGTTTTTAATTTTAATATCACAAAAATATTGTCGCTAATTAGTCGCCAAATATCAGAATTTGTCGGTCAATAGTTCAAAAGATAGGTATATAAGGGTTTATAGGTACGGCGCGTACGTGTTCCACGCGCGCCTCAAAGAGATGTCAGCATCGAGGAGGGGCCCCTTAGGGCCGAAGCCTGCCGGGCCAGCGGGATTCTCCGAAAGGGTTACCGCTGGCCCGGAACATAAAGAGCTAAGGAAGGAACATGGGTGGGTTTTAGTCAGTAGGTAAGAGTCTGACACTCCCTTCCGCTCCACCCAGAGCGGGAGGGGTCATTTGATGATTTCCCATCCGCAAAAAAAAAAGGGTTTATAGGTGGCCGATCTGGAGTCTCCCCAGCAGGGCCTCATTCACAGCAGGCCCACCGTACCCCTGGTGGTACGGTGGGTGTTTTAAAGTTAAACGATACCACTGTATGAAGTGAACGTAGTGCTGTGCTGATGATGAAGATACTAGACGGACAGAAAATGATAAACAATTATCTCGCTTAATGACTCATTCATTAGTTAAGTAGGTACATAATTGATGCGGCAATAATGCATGTCAAGTACCTACTGCACAATTCTAACTTTTAGTTAAACTGTACATCAGTTGACATTTACACCCGGCTTAAAGAAATATAAAGAATTTAAAGGAAGAAAAAAAAAACAGGCGAAACGAAAACCCTATACTTACTATTTTATGTATAAGAATGCATGTTTTAAGTTTATAGAGTTGGTTAATTTTAAGTATTTAGATTAAAGGTTTATTGTATTACGATTTGTTCAGTAAAAAAATATGAATAAAATTATTAAATAAAATTGTTGTTGCCAGAAGTGCTTTTAACGAGTGTTACAACACTATTACCTGGTGGTATCGTTTAACTTTAAAACACCCACCGGTACCACCAGGGGTACGGTGGGTCTGCAGTGGCCACATTTATACCTCAAAAACTAGGGCACCTAGCGAAGATCTGTTTTCTCCCATATTTTGTCGCCAATTAGTCGGAATCAGTCGCCAAGTCACAGATTTAATCGGTTCTTAGTTAGAGATATAATGAGTTCAATTAGTAAGGTATAATCCAAGAGCTACATCGAAGAGTTCACGAAAAAACTTATATTGAGCTCTTGGACTATACCTTAAGTCGGGCAGTAGCCCTCTGGTCGCCTGGTCGGAGGATACTTCCTCTCATAACTGGCGAAATGTGGGTGTACTAAGGTGCACTTCTGCCTAAGCCGTAGCGGAAAGATGGCATGATGTTGTTGTAAAATAAAACAAGAAGTAGGTACGTTACATACATTATATTTACGAACACCAAAACCTTTACACAATATACATACTATCGCAATTTAACTTAAAATAAATCAGAGAAATATACAAAACTCACTTTTGAAGTGGCAACACCAAACCAATTATTTTTTAATGGCAACTTTATGTAATTTTTTAATAGTTCGAGTTAAGGAGATAAAAACATAAAGCTTTATAATGAACCCTACCATAATCATTCTTGGACAAGTGATGTTGCAAAAATGTCTTTGTATAGTTAGAGAAATTAATTTATTGATAGGTGAATTGACATAGCAGTTGGATGAGATTTGCCGAAAAACTACCAAAATAGTGTGCAATTGGAGAGGCTATGTCCAGCAGTGGACTGCTGTGGGCTGATGAATTGACACCCGACGTCAATTCGCTGTGTTATAGCCATTGCATACAACTGTCAAAGAAAGACGGTAGTTGCTTGAATATACGGTCAAATTAAGTTGGTAATCAATTTGATAAATAATAAATTTCTCTGACTTTACAAATTGACAGGACTATAATTATTTTAGAAAAAAATTGCGAGTTTATCCTTATATTTTATGTGACTACAATAATTTGATGTGAAAACAAAAATATAATGAACAACGCCAATTTGGCCGTTGTAATGTAATCCATAGTACTTAAATAATAATACAAAATATACAATGTTCTTACCTTTTTGAAAACGATCACATTTTTTTTAACAACATGATTTTGTGAACGTAATCGTAACAAAACAATCATACCTACAGGGTCAAATTAAATAAGCTAAATATAAAATACTTAAGGGGAATGCTCCAACCAGCCCGCGAAATTCAAAATTTCTTGCGTTTTTTGCAATTTGCAGGCCAGTGCTAGGTTGTATGTTGATTAAAATATTATTCGCGGCTGTAAGACGTATGTAGTTACAGAATTATAATAATCAAAAGCACCAATACAACCCTCCAACTTCATAAAGGTGTAAGAACAAAAAAAAACAGAAAAAGTAATTCTAACAGCTTTATGAACTTAGAGCGTTTTATTGATGATTTTCATGATTATAATTCTGTACCTATATATGTCTTACAACCGCGAATAATATTTTAATCAACATACAACCTAGCACTGGCCTGCAAATTGCAAAAAACGTAAGAAAATTTGTATTTCGCGGGCTGGTTGGAGCATTCACCTTAATGTTCTTTTTCGAGGATCAACGACCACTGGGAGTGTTGTTACTTGAATATTTTCTTTTATCGAAATCAAATATCGACACTTCTGTGAAGTATAAACAAATAAAAAAAGATGTGATTTTTTTTTTCGATTTGATTTGAGATGTTACAAGTGACTACACTAACTGCGGACGATGATCCTACTCAAAAAAGACATCAAATTAACTTCATTTTTGTTTTAATCATAATTATTGTGTAGATATATACACATCTCGTCTGCGGAGTTTCGCTAGCTTATTTAATTTTACCCTATTTATATTTATAATTAAGTAAATGTTATTCCCCATTTTTTTACATACATTTAAATTAGATATTTTTTTACATGAATCAAAGTATGAGCAATAAAGCCGTGTGCACACAACAGCAACAGTCGCTACAATTTCCTCCGTGTAAATAAGCCTTTGGAAACCAAAAAACTTTTTATAAAGCCTAAATCATGGCAAACAAAAGTTGCAAAACATTGTTTTAAAAACATGTTTTATATTGTTAAAAACATCTTGCACATTAGTTGTAACAAATCGACGTTGACAGCACCTTAATGTCGTAGCAGTAAGGGTGATTTTCTTAGTGCAAGAGTTACCACTGATGACGGGACCTGTTATCAACAACACTTAAACATGTTGCTACAACATTGTTTTGCATCATTTGTTTACACCATGAATGGGACTTCAGTTTGCAATTATATCAATTTATTTTTTGTAGTACATAACACGGCCTTAGAATATGTATTTTTGTGGTTTAAAGCCATGTATACATATTACCATGTATATTTATTTAGGTTTTACATTTTTTATATCAGAGAATTTGGCCTAGGCCAGTGTTTAGAGTGTACAGGCCTTTGCCTGTTTCATATATTGAGTATTAAACTTTGTAAAATCTTCGGCCATTTATGGGCGGGCCAGGCCAATAAGTTATATAAATTGATTTGGACTAGTCCATGGCCTGAACTCAAAAAAGTTTTTTATCAATTCAGTTAAATGTTCATATTTGCCATTTTGTTTTATGTATAAATGCTTTAAGTTATAAATAAAATACGATTAAATGAATCAAAAATCATATTCTTTTTGTATTGAATTTGATGTTGGGTAAGGCCAAGGATTGGTCTAAACAAAAAGGCAAGTTTATATAAATACAAAACGTTAAAGTGACTTTATACATATTTAATAATATTTATACAATGTTTATATAATATATTATAATCTTATGTACAAATAATTAGGAAGTTATATTAACAAAATGTGGAAAAATATAAGTGAATATTTTATTGAACTTTTCAACACGGAGTGCGTTTCAAAAATATATTTTGAACATACACTGCTAGACAAAATTACTGGACAATCTTCTTGAAATCAGTAATAGCAATATTTTGTTAACATCATCTGCTTGCCGTTTCCCAACTTTGTTGGGGTTGGCTCCCAGTCTTAACCGATGCAGCCAATAACCAAGGAATAACCAAGGGGTATTCCCTTAGTAAGACTTTCGGACAGTCCGATTTTCGGGCTTCTAGCGACCCGTAACGACTGTCAAAGATCTACGAATGACAGTTCGGTATGTCAAAATGGTCACCCATGCACGGACCGACCTTGGCAAGCGTAGCTTTACTTGATCGATAGACTCGTGCGGCTGTTATTTAGCCACAAGCTGTTGAAAAATTCAATTGGAAAAATATGAATCAAAGGAACAGTACTTAAGAAATAATGTCTTTGTAATTCTAGTGTGAGGGCAAAATTCATACAACGTATTTTGACTTTACTAAGTAAAATAAACGTTCTATTCGAATATGAACCTTACTCTTATATAGACAAAGAGTCATATTCGTATATACGAAAGTGAGCAAGAGACGTCCATAATAACAACAGGTCTGTTCCATACGAATATGAACCGTATTCTTTACCCAATAACGTTCATATTCGTATAAGCGAAAATGAGCATGCGTTTATTTCGAATATGAACATTAACGCTATAAGAATAACGTTCAAATTCGTATACGACACTTAGTAAAGTCAAAATTCGTTCCGTAAATCGTTCCCTTAGTACCATTTTAGTTACAATTCGGCACTTCCGCTACAGATAGTATCAGTCTCTTGTTTGTGATATTTTTAGGCACTTGACAGTAAATCTAGATATTGGGTAAGCAGTAACACAACACAATTGAGGACCGGTTGATGGCAATAGGCTCGCCCCCTATTACATGGGACTTGGCCTAACCCTTCGGGGAATACAGGCGTGAATCTTGTCTAAGGCCTGGCCTTATCCCGTGTTTGGATAAAACATAATTTAAGCAGTAAAAGCCTGCCATAGCCAGACACGCTTCAAATTACTTAAACTATAGAATTATAACATATATTTTTCGTCAGGCCAAGTCTTCCTTCAAAATATGGTAAGGCCACAAAATAGAACGGTTCAAATGAAGGCCAAAATATGGCCTAGGTTTTAAAAGCGTGTCTTGTTTTTTTTAAATGAAATCACCCTTTATCAAATCAAAGAAAAAACTTATTATAAAAATACAACGTGTTTTTCTTTCCACTACATTTTAAAAGCATAATTTAAAATACTAATATTTTTAAGAGGGTTTCATCTCATTTTAAACTTTATTTTTATTTAAACCTTTAACTTTTACTTTTAAAATATTTCTTATTATGCTATGATAAGTTACCCAATATCCTACTATTACCGACAAATATAATATTCTGCCCTGTCAAGTATCTAGAATGGCCTGCTTAACAAAATCAGCTTTCAAATCAAAAATTTTATCATTATAAGGAATTATTTCAGTTTTCGTAACATTATCCTTACTTGAAATTTTCTTCGATTCTTTAGTGTCTGTGCCACCTGTGTGTGTATCCGCCATGCTAAATTCTTCTAAATTGTCTTTGACATCATTCTTAAATACTCCATTCACTAAAACTGTTTTTGATTCAATATTTTTCATATCAACTTCGATATTTTCTGTGACATTTGATGGTTTCGATTCCGTGAGGTCAGTCGCTTTAGTTAATTCTTCGACATCTTTCTTAAATACTTGTTCTACATTTAGCAAAACCTCATTTGTGTCATTGATTTTCATATCACAATCTCCAGAAGGCTCACTGTTTTCACCTTCTTCTGTGATAGTCTTCTGATTCTCAACTTCTGCAGGTCTTAATGCCTCTTCTTCTCTTCTCAGCTTCTCCTGTGCCTCTCGTTCTTTCTTCTCAGCTAGTTCTTTCCTCTTCTGTGCATTCCGATACGGCATGAATCGTTGGAACATTACTCTGGAGCGGTGTTGTGGTTTCAGGACCCAAGAAATTGCCACTTCTACGTCAGCAATTCTGGAATTTGAGAAATGAAATTTAATGAAATGAAATTATTTATTCTGTAAATAGGATATTGGAATCACTTTTACAAGTCATTATTATAAAAAATAAATAAGCTAGATGAGGTCGGCTTTTCCTATTTGACTACTCTGAGAAGAAATGCCGAAACAAACTCGGAGGTCACAGTCTCATTTAAAGTCCAGACATAATTTTGGGTCAGATCCTGTAAAGGACATGTAGATGAAATGATCTGAAATGGTCTTTTGAGCAAAGATCTGAAATGGTCTTTTGAGGAGCCCGTGGCTAAATAATGACAGCCGCATAGGTCGATCGGTCAGGTTAAGCTACGCTTGCCGCGGTTGGTCTGTGGATGGGTGACCATCTTTACATACCGAGACCCCTCCGTGCCTCGGAAAGCACGTTAAGCCGTTGGCCCCGGCTGTCATTCGTAGATCTTTGACAGTCGTTACGGGTAGTCAGAAGCCCGAAAATCTGACAACCAGTGTTACCAAGGGGTATCGTATTACCCAGTAACTGGGTTGTGGAGGTCAGAGCAATTGCTCCATGTAAAATACTGCTGCATCCGGTTAGACTGGAAGCCGACCCCAACATAGTTGGAAAAAGGCTAGGCAGATGATGGTTTTTTGAGGAAAGTACCACACGGATTTGAGTGGACCAGTCCAGTCAGTGCAAGCATTTGTCAGACTTATTTTGAAAAGTGGCGGCTTAGGCATTTTTCTAGGAGCCAACTAGGGCAGGGAAAGGTCATAAAGGTGTTCTGCTAGGGAGTTTGTTGCGCCACTTCTTCCTCCAAGATAAACCACTAGGAAGTGGCGAAGGACGGGCGTTTTGACATGAACCGAGCATAAATCCAGAGTCAGGACTGCTCCCTCTGACCTCGCATTGGTTTGGCTTGCTGTACTATAAGAGGTTAGCTTATACTGGAAATGTATAGCTTGATATATCGCTGTGTGTACGTAACTAAACTAGATCAGTTTATTGAGAAAAGTATTCTCTTTTATCTAGCCTGTTTTGTTCCGCTACTGGGCAATGACTTGTCTCCCCCTTTTCCACTGAGAGATAGGCAGCAGAAAAAAAAACGGGACTGCTGAACATCTGGGTATATCGTAGGTCCGATTCCCAGATTGGGCTGTGTTATTGGGGTTATCCACTATCGGGCATATAAATCCAGACTCAGGGATACTGAGGAATTCTTCAGGAGCAATCTAGTGTCTGGATTCGTTTCAGCCGATAGACGTCCACTGCTGGACACAGGCCTCCCCCAATTTTGGGAGGGTTTGCCATAATCGCCACGCTTGGCAGGCGGGTTGGCGATCGCAGTATGGTATGATGGTGGAATACATAGAGAACGCTGCTGCCCATTCTCCGGTACGATCCTTAGTCGCCTTTTACGACACCCACGGGAAGTAAGGGGTGGTGGTATTCTTTAAGTCCGGCACCACACAGACATTAGTGTCTGGATTAGTGACTGTTTAATTATAGGTTTTTGACGTTCAAACGTCTCCTTTAACTTTTAAGCAACGTCTATAAATAAAACCCAGATGTTTAGCAGCCGCGTTTTTTTATATTTTCTGCTGCTTACCTCTCAGTGGAAAAGGGGGAGAAAGATCATTGCCCAGTAGTGGGACAAAACAGGCTAGATAAAGAGAATACTTTTTTTTAACAAACTGAACTAAGTTCTATTCAAATTCATGTTTCCAGATGTTATTTCAAGTTAAACAAATATCAACAAATTTCAGTGCTATATTAAGTTGATTTCAGAATGACTAATACCTACTATTAAAAAAAATCATAAAAATAGTTGAACTTGTAGTGTACACTGAACTTAATCGTGTAGGTATTAAGAGTTATTTTTGCAAAAACACATATTTGTTTACATGTTTGGAAATAATTTATCAGATTAGTTTAGTTACGTACACACGGCGACATATCAAGCTATACATTTCCAGTATAGGCTGACCTCTTATTGTATATTGTACGGCATGCCGAACCAATGGGAGGTCAGCTTATACTGGAAATGTATAGCTTGATATGTGGCCGTGTGTACCTTCGCTTAAACCGCTCCCGATCGAGAGCGTATCTCTCCCAATGTCCTGCTCTCGCCTGCCGCGCTGCGAACGACCACACTCGCATCACGTGCACCTTCGGAGGCTCGTCGGAGAACTGGACCTGGAGACAAGAGGATACAGACGTTAGAACTTAGTTTGTGATTTTAACATTAAACATTTGGCCGATTCTAAACTTAATGCGAGCCCGCGTGTTTTTGTGAACTCTTCCTTTGGAGTCGCTGACACACAGCGTGTTTGTCACGATATTTATGCGGACATAAAGACTTCAGGAAAATAGAGGTAGCAATTGAACGTGTTAACAAACTAAAATACACCCTGTCTACGTTATTTTCTGTCATTGTCATCATCATTCAGCCAAAAGACGTCCACTGTTGGTTAAGGCGGGAAGACATTGCCTTTTTGGGTGTCTAAGGAATCGCCATGACAACTGGTCCTGTGATTACCACACACCACATATTCTATGACGCAGTTGCACCACAAAACTTAGTGCAGTTATAAAATTAACCTCAATTGTCAAATGACAAACATTTAAAAGGTGATTTAAAATTAGTATTTCGGGTTTAAGTTTTCAAATAATCAAATCAAAGCGCGCAATTTTGTAAGTGGTACAACAAATTGGCAAGCACAGGAACGTTGTCTGATCCATTTGTTTACATTTTCATCAGATACTTTTGGAACATAGCATCTAAGAGCAGTTGTTGAGCCGACATAGCGCATGTCTATCATTCGGGTGTTAATGCCAGTGACCTCAGTACACCAGCAACATTCTATGTCGGTCACTATGTCAAGATACAAATCTAAACGGCTCTGTGCGCGCTCTTATTCCTAACGGTCCATGAAACGTTTTCACGACACCTAAACGAATTTGAGTTGTTGCCAATTGTAAGACGAGGTGGATATAATAGTCTTAACGCCTTTGGAAGTTATATAGTATTTTGTTTTCCCTTCTATTCTTACGCACGTTGTCTACATAATATTATGCTCTACTATCGCAGCTATGCTTGAAGAGATTTCTTTAGCAATATCACCTCTACGCATTTTTTTGTTCCTTTTTCTCGTCTGTTTATAAGTGTGTATGTGTACTATGGTAAAATAAATAAACAGACTGATACCATTATGAAGTGATTACTCATACTTGGACATAATGGACAATTATTGTAGGTACACCAAGAACAGACTAACTAATAAAATGCGTAATTACTACTGATTCATCATAACTCTTGGTCAGTTTTGAATGATTGTTTAATTCATATACTGATGACATAATATCACGTCACCGTCCTCTGCCTAGCCTTTTCCCGACTATGTGGTGGTTGGCCTCCAGTCTAACCGGGTGCAGCTGAATACCAGTCTATTTTACTTGAAGCGACTGCGACGATACGTTCCACTAAGACTGGTTGTCTATTCGGGCTTCCGGCTGTCAAAGATCTACGAATGACTGCCGGGACCAAAGTCTTTGCGAGGCACGGAGGGGTCCCAATATGTATGGTCACCCATCCACAAACCGGCCGCGGCAAGCATAACTTAAGCTTCGCTGGACCCGTGCGGCTGTTATAATTTAGCTACAAGCCCCTTGAACACAATGGACATTTATTTTAAGTTAGTACACCGATAAAAGATGGCTAGTAGCAGCTGGATGAGACTTGCCGAAAATCGAGTTAAATGGCGTGCAATAGGAAAGGCCAGGTCCAGCAGTGCACTGGTGCAGGCTGATAAGGATGAAGAAAATACTACTAAAATGCATAATTTCTACTGACTCATCAGTCGCCATTTACGGCACAGTAGATAAATATACAGTAAAACATCTTCATACAAACGTGCCGCTCTCGGTTTGAATGTGTGCGTGCGCGCCGCGCGCCATGTCGGCACGCGATTTCACGCACACGCTAGCATAATATATGGGGGAATAAGGTGGCGGCAGTGCGGGCTGTGCAGCGCGACTGTGAGCACGCGCGTACGCTACATGACCGCTTGCGTTCGTCAACTCTCGCCGGCGCGGGCGGCGGACACTTGTCGTAAATTACGAGTATCATGACTTCAAAAAGGGGAAAAAATATTGTAGTGTTTTCGGGTGCCTCAATAATGATTTCGCAAACCCGGACTTATCATTCTTCATACTTCCTACTCAACCAGAAATGTAAGTACCTACTTATACTTAAATATTATTAGAAAATATGGTATTGTATTGTTTATTTCACAGTTTATTTGCTTTATTAAGAGCGTAGCCGAGTCGCATTTTTCTGAATACTATGTTTAGAGCTAAAGTTTATTTTAAGAAGTCTAGTTTTACTATAAAATAGAGGATTGAGTACGAAACATCGTTTTGGTAAACATATTTTTCGCGTTGGTATAGTTGTAATAAGGACAATTTCACAATAATTAATATTGCAAATTAATTACTTTTGAAATTATTATTTTTTCTATTGTCTGATGTGTTGTTCAATCCAAATACATCTGACCAGTAGCAATCAAACACAAGAAAATGAAAATATTTTGTCGGAAATCTTACGTGCTGAATATGTACCAATACAACATGAGCTACCGGAAAAAAATGCATTTTTTTATGTTTGTGGCGCTTTGTTAAAAAAATGTGTTAATTACCATAAGAACTGCGATTTTTTAAATAATTACTTCGATGTTAATCAACGAGCGTGTAATTTAAGTGTAGAATCTAGATACACCCATTACAGGAATTACGGCAAAGATCGAAATTTACTCATGATCCCACCTGATGATTTTGTCGATAATGTAGAAAGGATGGAGCAGGTGTTTCGCAAAGCGTTCGAAAAGGACCACGTCAACATTAAAATTGGCCGGTCAATTTACGATCAACTGAATGATGTAGAATTTAAGATGCCCTGTCCATGCTTTCCCAAAAGCTTTTTACAAAAACTTTACATAAGAATTTACTTTACATTAACAAATAATAATAAAGCGTTCCGGACGTGCAGAAACAGGAGAAAAATTTTCTCGGTATCAAATTTGTAACTTAGTATAATAAATGTTATGTGAATAAAAGCTTTTTATTTTTACTAAATTTATAAATTGGTAAAATATTCAATCATAATATGCTTTTTATTTTATAAATTTAGATCAAGTGCTGCTTGTTCGAAAATATTAACTAAAAGTAAAAGTGACAACCCTGGGTATCAACGCAAGAGTAGGCTAATAACTCGGCGGGCGGCCTTAGATAACCTACTGTATATTTATCTACTGTGTTTACGGTCAGCTTGGTCAAATGTTTAACTATAATTGATGACGTAATATCACGTCGACGTCAGTTAATACCGTGAAATCCCGGCTAAGAATACCTCGCCATGCTCAATCCGTGGGCGCCATTCATAGTGGTGGGCAAGTTCATCGGATTTCCCTATTAGGTGAGGTGTGTTCGATATGTGGTGTCATGTGTCTTTCATTTAGGGGGCTGGTGGTCGAAGTAGTGCAGCGGAAAATTGCCCTGGTTTTTTCTTAAGTTTTTTTGCGAAGTGTACATGTACATATTACCGCACCTCACCATACCATATCACACTTCAGTGGTACCCACATGACCCACAATCACATCACACTAATATTGTAAAGGCGAAAGTTTGTGTGTGTGTGTTTATGTTTGTTACTTCTTCACGCTCAAACGGCTGGACCAATTTTGATAAAATTTTGTATGGAGGTAGCTGACACCCTGGATTAGCATAAGGCTTCTTTTTATTCCGATATTTCCACGGGATCGAAACATATGCGGGTGAAACCGGGTCCGTGGCTTAGGCCCCCAGTGGTCGACGCACCTGTGGCCGACGCCCCCGATTCGATTAATTTAATTCAAAGTAATTTTTGATCAAATGTACTGTCAGGCACAAATCGAATCGGGGGCGTCGGCCACAGGTGCGTCGACCACTGGGGGCCTAAGCCACGGACCCGTGAAACCGCGGGGCACAGCTAGTCTTAAATAATAACTTTATTTTTTTATCTTTTTCTTCCTTCATTTTTGTTTACCCTGTTCTCCTACCAAAGGTTAAAATAATTTGTTAATATTATCTTTAAGATTAAGTAGTCAAATATGGTTCTTCCTTGCCTAATGTATAGCGGTTTCAGCCTTACAGCAGTAGGTCATAGATAAGCCCCGTTTTAAAATCGTTTTTTCGGTGTAAAAACAGGCATATCATCATCACCTGCCTGCGTTTTCACAACTATGTTAGGGTCGGCTTCCAGCCTAACCAGATGCAGCATGCAGCTGAATACCGGTATTTTACTTGGAGCGACTGCCTAACTGACCTCCACAGCCCAGTTACTGGGTAATTCGATACTCCTTGGTAAGACTGGTTTTAAGACTTTCAGGCTTCTGACGACCCGTAACGGCTGTCAAAGATACACATGATTGACAACATGTGAAAAGAGGCACACGAGACATTTTAACTAGTGTCTATCGCGTGTGTCTTCAGACGGTTTTACGGTTCAATTCCATGACCGTTACTAAGCTAGATTCCATTAAAACTTGTGAATTAGACCTTGCAACAGTTCCACCAACATTGCTTTCTGGCACGCTAAGAATATCGAGGTCGTTGGGCCCACAAAAATTTCTACGAAAAGCAAAAACTTCTCCGAGCTACTCGTTCATTCAAGTCTATACAATAATAAACAAATGACGAAATGCTGCGTCAGATAGCGCGTCATCGTGAGTCATAATCACGATGATGACGCGATATGGACGATGTTTCGGAAATATTAGCAAATGTGATCTAACATTAAATAAAAATACATTTAAGGGGTACCAGGGTAGCTCGAGAAATTCAAAGGTCCTTAAGTTTTTTGTAATTTTGCATAATTATCAGTGTCAGGTTGTATAATTTATGTTTAACAATATACGAGTCTGTCTGTAACAAGTATGTTTTTACAAAATTATAATCATTAAAATCATAAATACAACCCTTTAAGATTTTGTGCTCGTAAGTAATTAATAAATCGTTTATAATAATAAATATTATATTATTTATTACCCTATTGAATGACTATTACATAAAATATCTGTTAAACCGGTTGCAGATTGCAGACCAACTTTTATGCAGACCGCGCAAGTTGATTTGAATCATCATCAGTATTCATCAGCCTAGCCTTTTCCCAACTATGTTGCTGCTGCTGCTGCTATGTTGTTGTTGGGTTGTTGCTTTCATTCTAACCGGATGCAGCTGAATACCAGTATTTTATATGGAGCGACTGTCTACCTGACCAGTTACTGGGTAATACGATACCCTTCCCCTTGGTAAGACTGGTTGTCATATTTTCGGGCTTTTGACGACCCGTAACGACTGTCCAAGATCCAAGAATGATAGCCGGGACCAACGGCTTAACGGCTCTGTACACATATGTAAAGATGGTCACCCATCCACGGATCGATCGACCTGTGCGGCTATTTTATTTAGTTAGCCACGAGCCCCTCGAGTGATTTCAATATACCTACGGACAATTTTACTTGCTAGTCCATTTGCTTAGCAAATAATGTCCACGACGACGTTACAAAATCGCGTGACACTTCACTTTTGGTCTAAAACTGACCTTCTATAACACATAATGTATTTGTAATTTTAGCCGTTGACATTGGATCGTCAAAATAACATAGCTGTTATTCACCACGCAACTAATAGGTTCAGTAGTTGCGACGTCTCATCTTCCCATGGTTTTCATCATCTGCCTAACCTGTTCTCGACTATGTATATTGGTGTCGGTTTCCAGTCCAGACAACTGTGCTGCTGGGGAGTTTGCGGCGAAAGCACTATGTAGGAAGTGGTGAAGGGCGTGCGTTTCGGGGGACTGTCTTACTTAATTTCGACGCCCGAAAAGTGTTGATTCTCAGCCTCATCATCATCATTTCAGCCGAAAGACGTCCACTGCTGGACCTAGGCCTCCCCCAAGCACCTCTACTTCGACCCTTTCTGTGCTTCTCGCATCCAACGGGGTCCTGCGGCCTTCACAAGGATTCTCAGCCTAGTTTGAATAAATGACTTGATTTTGATCGGATGCAGCTAAATACAAGTATTTAACATGAAGCGACTGCTTATCAGGCATCCACAAACCAGTTAGTCGGTAACACGATACCTCTTGGTAACACTTTATCATCATCTGCCCATGGTTCTGTGATCTTCAAATTCAGTCGGTAGTAGAAGTGTATTCACTCTCTTTTAACTGACTGCCCCGACTGCCCCGTTGGTCTCGTGGTTGCAAGCGCGACTGCTGAGCGTGGGGTCCTGGGTTCGATTCCCGGGTCGGACAGTGTTATTAGGTTTTCCATTAGGAATTTCTTAGTAACAGTCCGAAGTTTGGAAGTTGGCGGTTTAATACCCCCGTGCCTCGGAAAGCACGTGAAGCCGTTGGTCCTGCGCCTGAACTCTCCCAGGTCGTGTCGGATTGCCGTCCCATGTCCCATCGGACTATGAGAGTAAAGGAACAGAGAGTGCACCTGTGTTTGCGCACACACTTGTGCACTATAATATCTCCTGTGTACCTGGCTAATCTCCATTGAGATTGGCCACCGTGACCGAAAACTTTGGATCCCCGCCTTACGAAACAGGTTCTCCGTCTAACTAAACAACAGCTGCGTATAGTTACGGCAGCTTTAACTGGCCACGGGTCATTTAATAAACACCTCTATGTCATAGGAGTAACAGACAGTCCGCTGTGCAGGGCCTGCATGGAGGATGACGAGACAGCGGCACATGTGCTTCTAAACTGCCCGGTGATCACCACGTACAAGGCAAAGTACTTCGGTAACCCAGGTACCCTACGCGAGACGGTCAGCAACATCAAGGCGTTGCTGGCCTTCCTTGAGGAGCTAGGGTGGATCGAATAATCGATTTTCCCACCGAATCCAGCCCGTATTACCAATTACCAAATTACCAAACGGTCGGGAAGGCTATTATTACTCTCTTTACATAAATACTACAATATTCTAGTGGAAATTACAACAAGTCCAGCACCATCTGAATCATTTTGAAGGATGCATGCTAATCTATTGCTTCATGTGTTAGAAAAAAATGTCTGCTCCACAAAGATAACGCAATGAATGTTGTAGAACTGTCAAAATGACTGTCATTACTACTGATAACGTGTTACGTTTTACGCAATTACCCCGCAGTTAGTAACCGTAAGTTAGTACTTGTTGGTTCTTTCCATTAGTAGTTTCATTTCATTGTCACGTTGTTAGCTTTCCCAACCACAATGACGTTTTGTTAGTTATTGGGTTTATCCTGTCAAGAAATTCTCACTAGTAGCCCGGAGTCAGGAGTTAGCGGTGTCCCGGAAAGCGCCAGGGTCTTCAGACAGATCTCTTTATGCTATAAGAGAATGAGAGTGAGGTAAGAGGGAGTGCATCTGTGTCTTCGCTCACTCTTCTGCACTATATCTCTTGCGTAATTGGCTAGTCTCCGTTGAGATTTGCCGCTGTGACCGTTTGGTCAGATCTTGTAACTTTGCATTTAAAACCAGTCGTTGTCTGCCAGTATCTCAGAACTAGTTTTAAATGGATAACAATAACAAATAACTTGTTTTCATGTCCGACCTTGGTACTATCTGATGCAAAGAATTTTAGCATGTTTTAGAGCTATTGGGAACTTGGCATGATTGGACCTCTCTTAGTACTCAAGTAGTATTTTATTTATTTATTCATCTGCCTTGCCTCTTTTAAATATGTTCGGGTCGGCTTCCAGTCTAACCGGATGCAGCTGAATACCACACTATTTAACATGGAGCGACTACCTATCTGACCGCCAAAACCCAGTTTAATAAAAATACGCAACACAACAGTAATCAATATTCGCCAAACTGCAAAACAGTTGTCGTCAAAACAAGTTATTACTGGACAACACGCTAATTAACGATACCCCTTGGTAAGACTGGTTGTCAGACCAGTTTCGGACGACCCGTAACGATTGTCAAATATCTACGAATGACGTCCCAATAAATACACTAGATGGATTAGGAAGCTTTCAATTTAGACAGTTGTTATCAGATAGCTGACGTGCCGCATTGCGGGTGTCGTCATGTGATTTACAAGGCCTGATTAATTTATTCTTTGCACTTATCTGCAAGGAAAAGGTTATTCTCCATTCTAGTCTAAATCTTCAAAGGCGAGTCCATTTAAAGGGATGGGCAACAGCGCTTCTATCTGCCAAAAGCACACTGCGCTGAAAGTATTCCCCGAAAGGGGTTGGCAAAGGTGTACACTTGTGTAGTAAGTACAGCTACATTTCACCGGTTATGACTAAGTCGCAAGTAATAGAGGGTGAGCGTAAAGGTATGATTCCGATGTCGGCAGCAGTGCGGTCGCAGCACTACTGGTCCTCATACATTCTCTATAGGTTTATATGAGATTACATTCCGACCACGGCAGCAATGCTGCGCGACATTGCTGCGTCACATACACGACCAGTAGTGCTGCGGCCGCACTGCCGCGGCAGCACTGCTGCGTGCTTCCGAGATCGGAATCATACCGCCATACGGCATTTCATACAAACTTTCAAGGCCTTATTTTTCGAAATTAATGAAGCGATTTTAATGAAACTTCATACGCATAAGCAGGACATAAAGGTCTAAAAAGTTAGTAGAGAATATTTTCGAAAAATAGTGTTACAGCTAAATTAGACCGATTTTAAAGTTTCTATAGAAACAGATATTTCTAGTTATCTTTTTTTAAATAAGACATTTCGTAAATGTTCTCTACTAACTTTTTAGACCCTTCTATCCTGCTTATGAGTACGAAGTTTCATTAAAATAACTTCATTAATTTCGAAAAATAAGGGCTTGAAAGTTTGTATGAAATGCCTTACGTCGTAAACGCTCTTAATGCTACATCTTCAGACTCAGGACCGTTACTGAGAAATTCCTGATGTAAAATCCCAAAAACACTTCGACCCCAAGGAGGTTCAGAAAAACTAAATTCAACAATAGACAATCATGACATAAACTTATAACGCAAAATAATATACCATAAACTTATAAGAACGCAAAATAACGATGCTATACACGAGCTTTAATTTAGATGTGCCAAAACGCCAAAAGATTTTAATTTAAACGATGACCGTAATGTGGCAGAAATAGCTTCAGCTGCTGTTTATCATTCTAGGCGATTAGTTACAGTTTTTATGAACGAGTTAATACGAGACGCGGCCATTTATTATGTGTCTCCTAAGTGGGTGATAGACGGACGAGATAGTAGAGCCCTATTCATACTTTGAACATGAGGCGAGTCGTTGCGCAGCAGTACCTACCAAAATCACTAGTCAGCGGGGGTGAGGGGTAAGGTACTACGCACTTCAGAGCCGTCATAAAGTTTGAACCGCGCTGTAAGTACGTGTCCTTCAATCTGGCTCGACGATCTTTTTCGCTTTAAAGCTTTGGCCCCTAATAAAGTGGACACAGGACACACAATAACGGCTGTCCAAATACAGAGCGTTTTTTGGCACCTTAATGTCAAAAACTGGTGAAAACTACAGATTTACATGACGGCCATTATAATATGACCTCAGACCAACAAAAAAAGATAGACAGCGCGCCACGAACATTAAAACTGAAGCCACCTTTTTATCTATGTGTGTATCGAAGGCTTGCCATTTAAGTACTTACAAGTGAAAAGTGATTCCGTGAGACTTTTTATGTGATTTGCTGTTGTTTTTGCAACTTTTCACTGCACAGGAAGGCATAATTATATTTTTTTAATCTATGTTAACTTGACGACGACTCGTGACGTACTAAGAGCGATGAGCATGGTTTTAGTGTAGGTGTGTGCGTGAGCGTGTATGTTTACTTGCAGGAGCACGGTTTTATGGCTTCACTTTTGATGTTCGCGGCGCGCCGTCTTTCTTTTTTTGTTGGTCTGAGAATATGACCCCAAGCTTAAGCATGCGAACTTTAACGGCCTTTTTAGAAAACAAGGCCACCTCCATTCGAGCAGGTATATACCATTGAACCATTTCTGGATTAAGACCTCTATTCCGACAAATACAAATAAAACTGACGTCAAACCAGAGTCCAAATTGTCAATGTTGCAATGAAAACCTTACCGTTCTCTGAATAAAGTTTATAATACGACGTAGGTACAAGTTTATAATACAATGACAAGTTGCTTTTGAAGTAAAGGAGGCGAAGGAAGTAAAATACCCCTTGAATTTCCGTCAAGTAAGAACCATTAGTCATCATAAACGATAGACAAAGGCACGATTAACGTGTTTATTTCGTAGCAGTAAAAGCTATATTCGTAGATCAATTGTTACAATGACGTGCGTGCAGTTGCCCGTACATATCTTTTCCCAGTGGCTGGCTACTATAGGCACTGCACACTCTTGACCACATCCTCCATCTGGGTAATTGCGTAACTAATATAAAAGGGCAATCGATCACAATGTCTTTCATTTTGAAAGTTCCGTCACGTTCATTGAGTTATTTACGTTGTTGAGACAACACAACTTCGGGCAGTCCCGCGTCCATTCGGCTATCTCCGTCCAAGATGGCGGATATTGAAGAATGTTTTACTATGTACACAATTTGTGTTGGAGTGATTCCAAGCTTCGCGTCGCGCCAAGGTTGTTATCATTGTCAGAGTAAATACAAATGTGTAGAATATCTTCATACATACGCACCGAACACGGTTTGTACGTGAGCGCGCTCGTAGAACGTATGCGTCGTCGCACGCACACACTGACAAAATTTATCGCTGCTAAAGGTGCGCCAGTCGTGGCCGCGCCACCGCCGCCCCGTACGTAACCGCCTGCGATAAAATGAAAAATCGAATTGCCCAAGGTTGCCGAATCGAACCACAGACATAGATAAACCTAGATAATGCAAGTATCACGAACTGTATGAAAACCAAGCATGCCATTTTTTACTACCTACTATGACGTCACAAGCTCGCGCTCTCGCTCACACTTACCCAGCCAGCAGTACAAAGGACTGAGCGCGAAAGGGGCGGCTTACGATTTGTAATCATAAGTTGGTGCAATTTTTGGCACGCGAAGTAGTTACTCTTGCGTTATCTAGGTATATCTATATCTGTGAATCGAACCCAGTTTCAGATGCGACTCTTAACGCTAGACAATTTTAATAACCACTTTAATAATGCCTATTATTTGAGGTTATTGTAAAAATATATTCAATTTCCGAATTTAAAGATTATAAAGGAGACCATTCAGGTTTCATACAAAGTTGGGCCCAAAATCAAAAGTAAGGCCAGTAAAAAAAAAAGATTTTAATCCGTTTGGGACATCATCCTAAGCATTTGGTACTATGGCACCAAAGCGGTAGAACCATCATATTAGCAGCTACATAAGTTTAAGTTCATCTAAGTACGCATGGACTTATTTAGTGTGTCATTCTCAACTTTTTTGCCATAACTGTATAGAGGTAAGCGGAACAGGGTGTAAAGCTCACTTATACTCCATAGAAAAGGGATGGCAAACATGTTCATAATATATATATATTGTTATATTTATGGTTGCTATATGATTATCTTTGAAAAAAGTAATTAGAACTTTTTTGTACGTAAATGTAAGTCCCATCTATAATTATAATTAGCTTTCTCTCATTGAGCGGATTTTCTGAACTACCAAAGAGACCCACGGGTACAGTAAGGTTTCTTTGTACCGTTTCTTCACGTGTCATATTGTAACCCAAGTGCAGTGGTACAAAGTCTTGAAGGAAGCAATTGAGTCCATCTATTAACATTCTCCAGAAAGTAGACTCACTAGTCTTGAATATAACTGCAAGTCGCCTGTTTGATTCGCCTCTGCGCAGTTTAACTAACACGGCTGCCAGTATTTTTTTTTATTTATGTTGTGATTGAGGCTCAGAGTATTTTCAAGAATATCTCTAAACTGTGCGTGCGTTCGTCCGGCCGACGCGATGACACGCGGGGTTGCGAAAGTTGTGGAGAGGATCGCAGTTGGGTCTCGAGGTGGCATTGCACAAGTCCGAGGCCATGTCGTTTCATGGGCCCCGGAACGCGCCACCATCGGGATCCCAACATAGGAGGAGTTCACATCGGCGTCGAGACGACGATGAAATACCTGGGTCTCGTCCTCGACAGCCGGTGGAACTTCGTCAAGCATTTCCGACGTTTGGCCCCTAAACTGGAACGGGCTGGGGCCGCCTTCAAGCGGCTCTTGCTCAACCTGAGGGGGCCAAACGCCTCCAGCCGGAGGCTTTACGCGGGGGTCGTGCGGTCCATGGCCCTATATGGGGCCCCGGTGTAGGAGTGTTCACTGCGGCGGCGAGCCGCCCATTACCTGAACGCGCCCCAGAAGGTGGTAGCCGTTAGGCTTATCCGGGGCTACCGCACGATCTCGGGCGAGGTGGCAAGCCTCCTCGCCGGACTGCCGCCATGGTATCTGAAGGCGATAGTCCTCGCGCGCCTGTATGAGTGGCACGCGGAGGCACTACGCCGGGGGGAAACTCCGCTTCCGCGGCAAATCGCTGCGGAGCGGGCGGATCTCCGGCGCGATCTCATGGCGGCATGGAAAGAGCGACTGTCGCAACCCAGCGCAGGGCACGCCGCGATAGCGGCGATAAGACCCCTCTTTGAGGAGTGGCTAGAGAGGCGCCACGGCGCCCTCACCTACTGTCTGACGCAGGTCCTCACCGGACACGGAAGTTTCGGGAGGTTCCTGCACATCATCAGGCGGGAGGAAACGCCCGGGTGTCACCATTGCCAGGATCTGGATCAGTCTCAGAGGACACGGTGGAGCACACGGTGGAGGTCTGCCTCCCGTCCCAGCCGCCGCGGGAGACGCTCCGGGCGTCGGAGCCGCGTGACGACTCCCGGCCACCGTAGGCGCGGGCCTGCGGGCGGAGAGTGATAGGTAGCTTACCGTCCGAGCAGGACCAGGCTCGTGCCGGACGGCGCGTACGTGTTCCACGCGCGCCTCAAAGAGATGTCAGCATCGAGGAGGGGCCCCTTAGGGCCGAAGCCTGACGGGTCAGTGGGATTGTCCGAAAGGGTTACCGCTGGCCCGGAACATAAAGGGCTAAGGAAGGAACACGGGCGGGTTTTAGTCAGTAAGAGTCCCTTCCGGTCCACCCAGAGCGGGAGGAGTCATTTGACGATTTACCATCAGCAAAAAAAAAAAGGGTGGAATTCTCTTCCATATTTATGGAGTATGAGACTATTGAGTCTTATACTCATTGAAGTTTAAACAATCAAGACTAATTATGTGTTCTCATGACAGACAGCCTGAACTACGTGATTAGCAGAGAATTCTTGAATAAGGTTTTCTATGCAACTGCAACCTCAAGCCATACGTTCTGTTCAAGATGTTCAGGACAGACATTTATTATTATTTCTTGAATAACAATTTGTGTAAGTAATCTCTTTTAATTTTTTTTCTGGCTTCTATAGCAGCTATAATAATGGTTCCACAGTTTTGGTGCCATAGTACCAAATGCTTAAAATGATGTCCCAAACAGATTAAAAACTTTTTTTTTTAGTGGCCGGCACTTTCGATTTTGGGCCCAATATGAATGGTCTCCTTTTATGGTAATGAAAAAGTAAAAAACACTTTATTTATTATATAAAATATAATTTCATAATCATTTTATTTAATTTGAATGAAAAAACCATGTTTTAATTAATCATATTTCGATCGTAATTTTTCAAACAACTAAAAAGGATAACATGTCGTAGGTAATGAAAAAAATGTAGTCAGCTCCTGGTCTATGTAGAAAAAATTATTTGAAAATAACTTTGTATTAAGTAAATATCCCTGATGATTGGTTTTTCCCTACAGAGGGAAATTGTTTTGTATTGAGATTGAATAAGCATTTTTGAAGATTGAATAAACTATAAGTGACAGCCCTACGTGTTTAGGCTATTATCGCTCGCTCGGGTTTGTTTTTCTATTCATTTTTTTCTAGTCATTGTCTTCTAGTTGGGTAGTTTAATTAGAAACGTTATTGTTTAGCGGCCTGGTTTATTGTTGTTGGAAAAATGGCTATCACATTGTCTATGGCTACTGTTTTTTTTAATTTATACGCCTTATCACAATGCATTTCGGCTACGTATAATATGCTTTTTTAAATTAATTAATCTGCCATAGACTATGAATTCCTGCACTATTCCATGTAACAGTGCAAAAATTCATATTCAACTTAAATACTTTCTTCCTTTTGAGCTTTCAAAGGTTTAAAGATAAAAATTATATAGGTTTCATAAGTGGCCAAGATTTTGAAAAAAAAAATCACAATAGCGGACAGGTAGGTATTCCAGGGTCCATACAAAAATCTTCAATCCTCTTTACGTACTGTTGTCAAGTCTTTCCAACCACTTGGTAATTTATTGTAAATAATTGAGGCCATACAGTAAACTATTCTGTCAACAATGAAGATAGATATATGGATTTTATCTTTGGTCCGACTGTACAAACAAGGTAGTTCCCCATTTACACTGTTACTTCTTATCAGTAAACAAACATATAAGTTGGAACTTTTAATGAGTATACTCATTACATCAATATAGAGTCGTTAGAGACATGCCTCTGTGCACGTAGAAGTTCCGAGTTTGGGAGACTATTACTCTGTAAACGATTTTTAATGGATAGGTCAAAGATTATAGTTTCTGGCATTGTTCTTTGTCCATTGTCTTTATTCTATAAAATATTTCTCAAAAATGCCCGACCCGGGATTGATCTCAGGACAGTCATGAACCTGATATATATCCTGTTCTCGTGTAATCCAGTAACTGTGTTGTGGAGGTCATATAAGCAGTAACTCCATGGAAAATACTGGTATTCAGCTGCATCTGGTTGGGCCTTACACTGGAGCCGACCTCAACATATTTAGGAAAAGGCTAGAGAGTCAGGAACTCCTAAATTAGTCATCTACAGCTATTATAACCCACTCGTAAAAGAAAGAACAAGATCAAACATTTTGTTAAAATTATCTTCAGATATAGACCAAAACTAATGTTTTTATTTAGAGAACTTCTGAAGGACTGATTAATGATGAAAGTCACCAACACTGTTACATGCCGCCGGGAAAGCCACAAAGAAATTGTGCAAGGGTACCGAGTTTGTATCATGTTAGTCATCAATTCATCATACTGATGAAGTTGCACCAGATATTTCATTCTGAAGCAGCTATTTTGCATCACTTTGCTCATAGGGCAGCAAAGTTGAAATTGCACCAACCACTGTTCGTCTCGAGCTCCATCAACCAAAGGTTGACTGGCAGAAAATGAAAGGTGGTATATAATCTGTCCCTGGACGTTTGTGTGCTTGAAGGATAAACTAAATAAGTAGACTGGGAGTAAGCAGGCTGTCTGTTGGGAGGATGCTATGGACTCGTATAGAACCGCAGAAGTTGATAGAGTATAGTGGCTAGCTTAGCGACTGCTGATCATAAGGACCCGCACCTTGCGTAACACAATTTCAATCACAATCTGAACCAATTTGAAGTATATTGGTAATCCATTGCTTCATATGTTCGAAAAATTTGTCTGCTCAACAACTTAAATAATGCAATGAATGTTGTTGAACAGTGAAAATGAAAGCCATTGCTAGTGTGTTACGGAATTACCCCTGGCTGAAATCTCAAGTAGAGTTATTGGTTGTTTTCAGTCAAAAAAATTTCAGTAGCAGTCTGGAATCAGGAAATTGGCGAAGTTGTGTTACACTCCCATGCTTCGGAAAGCATGTAAAGCCGTTGGTCCTGCGCCTGATCTCCCTTCGGTCGTGTCGGATTGCCGTCCCATCGGACTATGAAAGTAAGGGACGAGAGAGTGCGTTAGTTGCCAAGTGCAAGTACACTTGGCAAAAGACTACATTGCCGACTGGATGCCATATTATAAACTTTTGCAGTTTTATTTAGAAATATCCTACCGTGATGGATACAATGACCCGCACCCTATTTGCGTAACACACTATTGAACTGAAAAAATAAAATATACAGGGTTATTGGTAAAACTGTTTTTTTTTTTCATTATTTCAGGTTTGGTCCCACAGTAAAAGTTGTTCATAATGATGAGTACAATGACCTTTTAAGAGGTTGTTAATGTTTTACCAATAATCCTGTACGTCGGTTTAAAATAAAACCCATTGCTACTGATAATGTGTTACGCAATTAACACCCCGCTGATTTACAATGAGAAAGTGTCAACAAACATTGTTTAAAATATCTGATTCGCCACAGTAGCGATAACAATGCATCATTGCATACCACAATGATTATTGGATGTTTACATTCTAAAACGTTGCGAGGATAAATAAAATATTCATCATCTGACTGCTTCTTCTCGACTTGGGGTCGGCTTCCAGGCTAACCGGATGAATACCAGTATTTTAGATGGAGCGACTGCCTATTAGGGAATGCAGAACCGGTTCTGTTTTAAAGAACCGGGATTTTCGGGACCCGCTGGCTAAAGAACCGGGATTCCCGGTACTTTCGATACTTTAAGTAAGCCTTTAAAAGATAAAAAGTTGAAACGGAGAAAGTAAAAGAAAGACGAAATGACAGGGCAAAATGAAGTCGGTAATAAAAACATTTAAATCAAATCAAATAAAACGTTTTATTTCTTGTTTTATTGGTGACTACGCATATTCTACCAGCAACATCTTTATTAACATTAAAACATTTTTATACCTAATCCTAGATAATATTTATCAGAAACATTTATTAAACATCTTCTTCAAACAAATGATTTAAATCAACATGACTCCTATTGCAATTCTTCATAACCAAATAATAATTTAAAACTTGCTTTATATCTATAAAAAAAAAGAAAAGGAACAGTGGAGTTTTAGCGTAGCATTAATCAGTCTCAATATTATTGATTAGATAATCTTAACCGCCAGTTTTTAAATTGTTATTTATTAACATAATTCATCATCATCAATTCAGCCGAAAGACGTCCACTGCTGGACATAGGCCTCCCACAAGCACCTCCAATTCGACCGGTTCTGTGCTTCTCGCATCCATCGGGTTCCCGCGGCCTTCACAAGGTCGTCGGACCACCTTGTGGGAGGCCTTCCAAAGCTACGTCTACCGGTACGCGGTCGCCACTCCAGAACATTTCGCCCCCATCGACCATCTGTTCTGCGAGCAATGTGCCCTGCCCACTACCACTTAAGTTTGGCAATTCTTCGGGCTATGTCGTATCTCTCTCGTCTCCTCATTCCTGATTCGATCACGCAGGGAAACTCCATAGCTCTCTCCGTTGCCCTTTGGGTGACTTTCAGCCTTCTTATAAGGCCCATTGTGAGTGACCACGTTACAGTGCCATAAGTCATCACTGGCAACACGCACTGTTCAAAGACTTTCATTTTGAGACACTGAGGTATGTGGGACGAGAAGATATTGCGTAGCTTCCCGAACGCTGCCTAGCCGAGTCGGATTCGACGATCGACCACTTTTTCGAAGTTAGACCTGCCTAACTGGACAGTTTGTCCTAGGTAAACATACTCGTCCACGACTTCGAGTGTAGTGTCTCCGATCTTTATGAGAGTGGGTGTTACATGGGCATTTGACATGACCTTAGTTTTGCCCATGTTCATTTTAAGACCCACTCTTTCGGAGGCTCTACTGAGGTCATCGAGCATTGTACTGAGGTCCTCCATAGTCTCAGCCCTGTCTCACACCTCGCTGCAAAAGGATAGGTTTCGAGGTCTGATCCTGGAGTCGGACTGCCATAGTGGCGTTTTCGTATCGACACTTCAGCACCTCGATGTACCGATAGTCGATCTGGCACCGTTGAAGAGACTGCAGCACAGCCCATGTCTCAATCGAATCAAAGGCTTTCTCGCGTAGTCCACAAACGCTAAGCAGAGAGGCAGGTTATATTCTTCGGTCTTCTGTATAACCTGTCGCAGCGTATGTATGTGGTCTACGGTGCTAAAGCCTTACGGAATCCGGCTTGTTCGGGAGGCGTCAAACCTGCTCGCGAGACGGTTCGCGATGACTCTCGAAAACAGCTTGAAGACATGGCTCAGAAGTGAGATGGGCCTATAATTCTTAAGAAAGGCATTGTCGCCTTTCTTAAAGAAAAGTATCACCACACCTCTGTTCCATGCCTGTGGTATTTTGTCGTCGAGTATGACGGAATTAAAAAATCTTCTGAAGGGCTTTAAGAACGGGTTTTCCGCCGGCCTTCAGGAGCTCGGCCGTAATTCCGTCATCACCCGGCGCCTTGTTATTTTTGAGCTGCTTCAGAGCCATCCTAATCTCGTACAGGCTGACGTCCGGGATGTCTTCGGTATAGTGTCGGGTCAATCTAGCTCTTGGGTCGTTCGCCAGATCCATAACGGGGTTACTTGTTGACGTGTATAACTGTCCATAGAACCTCTCGATCTCTCTCAACAGCTCAGGTTTGGGGGATACGATCCTGCCATCATCGGTCTTTAGTTTCGTAAGCTGGCTCTGCCCAAAAGAAGCAGTCTTGTTTGAGTCTTTTTTGCGAAGCACTGTCCACCAAAATCACAAGCACAGCACAAAGCACACCATTCCGAAGACGCGATGGCCGCCACCGCCGCCAGCATGCATGCTTCTTGTGCATGCTAGGTAGCAAGTGTATTCCACGCTTTAAGCGGGCTTTATGCTATAAAATTAGAAATATTCGAAACGCGAAGTATCTTTTCCCGAAAGTACCGAAAGAACCGGGATTTGGTTTTAAAAATCCCGGTTCCAAAAACAACGCAAATTTCCGGGATTTCCCGGTACTTTCGGTTCCGGGATTTCCCGGGACTATTCACTACTGCCTATCTGCCCTCCATAGTTATACTTTGTACATGTCGTTCTCACGTGTATAATTTCAACATGAATTATGTAACCAACATTTTGTAACAATTTTATGATTTAAAAGTGTTTCGTGGAGTTTCTTGCCCGTTATTCTCCAACAACTAGCTTTATCTTTCTCTGACCGACCCCTTGGCAATTCAAAAGTGCCTATGATTGGTTTATTTGAATAATTGCTTTGAGTTTTACACTAAATCCTTGGGTACCTTATATAAATTCCTACTTTTATAATATGTATGGTGAATAAAGAGGATTCTATCTATCTACTACCTAAAACTGGTTGTCATACTTTCGGTATTCTAACCCAGCACCGCCCCCCCCCCTCGCCCTAACACGACTGTCAATGATTTAGTAATGACAGCCGGGATCAATGGCTTAAGGTGTTTTCCGAGGCACAGATTGCAATATATTGTGAAAAGAAATAAATATAACAGAAAGATAGAGATGAATTGTATCAGACATGCAGGAGGACGAGGGGCCCGTGGCTAAATAATAACAGCCGCACAGGTCGATCGATCAGGTTAAGCTACGCTTGCCGCGGTTGGTCTGTGGATGGGTGACTACCTTTGCATACCGAGACCCCTCCGTGCCTCGGAAAGCACGTTAAGCTGTTGGTCCCGGCTGTCATTCGTGGATCTTTGACAGTCGTTACGGGTAGTCAGAGGCCCGAAAGTCTGACAACCAGTCTTACCAAGGGGTATCGTATTACCCAGTAACTGAGTTGTGGAGTTCAGATAGGCAGTCGCTCCATGTAAAATACTGGTATTCAGCTGCATCCGGTTAGACTGGAAGCCGACCCCAACATAGTTGGGAAAAGGCTAGGCAGATGATGATGCAGGAGGACGTTACTCCCACTGACATTATCAGTCATCAACTTCTTATCACAGGAGATGTCATACCGCTATCACTGAGATTATTATTGAATCGGGGCTTGATAAGACTACAAAACCACTAGAACCCGACTACAACATAAAAACTTTTTTACAAAAAAAAAAAAAAAACAGCAACCGACTTCCGAAATTAAAGTTATTTTTGACTTTGTAGTATTTTTTTTTGGAAGTCGGTTGTTTATTTTGTAAATTATTTTTTATTTTTCACTTTAAAGTTGTAGGTACTTATCCAACACAAATTCGTATAACATTAATTGCTATGTAAATATCAGTGACAGGAAGTTATTATAACATCATCAATCTAAGTGGCAAAAATACGTATTATTGAAGCTAACACAAAAACTATCCAAGCAAAGTTAATAAAACCTATATGGGATCACCCCTGAGGCATACCCTATCCATTATTAAGGAAAGAATTTTTGATATCGATTTAGTTTCCCGAGATATCCCGTAACAAACATACAAAAAAAAAACATACAGTCGAAATCAGAACCTCTTCCTTCTTTAAAGTCGGTTAAAAAGACCTCATAGTAAAGTATGAAACAAGAAAATAATTCGGGCAGAAAGCCGACCGCGGCTTTCTCTACCGCCATCAAAATATCGTAATTTCTTTGTTGCACCACATAAAATATTTTTTCATTGGCCATTCAGAGGTCACAGCATGCAACTGCAATGTAAGTTTATGAAATTCATATTTTATGCCTCTGACGGGTCAGACAATTTCTTACGGGCAATTCTCGTAATTTTAAGAAGTCAGGGGGCCTAAAAAGGCCACTTTGGCAGAATCATAAAAGTATAACAGAATGGACAGTTAACTGTTAAGTTAATCGTATCAAATCACATTGGTGAAGCGTTTTTCAGTTATTTTTTTTGTCTGTGCTAAAATACCAATCAATCCAATCCAAATCCAATCCCAATCTCTTTGATTGTACCTTCGTAGTGCAGCGAAAAAAAAAGAAAAACACGGACTGTCTTCACCATTTTATAATAATCCTTTTATGATTCTCCAAAGTGGCCTTTTTAGGCCCCCTGATCTGTCTCAATCTGTTTGTCGTCGAGATGAGACTGTGACTAGATTTTGAATGTTTTAAATTATTAGAATTGGTCTTCTGGTGTATTGAACCATAACCATATTCAAATACTTGTATTCAATTGACATTATTTCCACTTAACGAATAGGTATATCGATTCTATGCTAATTGTAAATTAAGTTGATAGCAGAATGACTAGTACACACGACGACATAATATCAAGCTATGCATTTACAGTTTTAGCTGACCTCGCATTATACATAGGCTTTTCGTACAATGAGAAGTCAGCTTATACTGGAAATGTATACCATGATATTATGTCGTCGTGCGTACGTACTGTGGAAAAAGTGATGAAAATGTTTGAAGTTGTGGCTCAAACTGAACTTTATATCTAGACAGTTACAGTTGATTTGCCAAAAACATATATTTGTTTACATAGTTGGAAACGAAATTACAAACGCAGTATAGGTGTGCATAACATTACTTGAACTGTTTCCTACTATTACCCACTATGAAACCTCATTGCAAGTCATTTGGAGCTAAAATTGCATGTTCTATACAAACTTACGTAAAATTAGTTAGAAGTTGCTCAAGCCGTTCCCAAGAAATTGAGCAACAAACAGACAGATAGTAAACATTGAGTAGGATTACGTGGCGAATCGCCATTGATTGTAAAGTAAAGAAACAATTCATTTACATTGTGTAATTGAGTAATGAGTATAAATTATAATAATATTTCCTTTGTATAATCGAAAAAGGTTTTGTGTTGCAAGTTTATGTGAGCACCATGGTATGTATCACATAATAAATTTATCTGATATAGCTTCATTTTTAATTCTTTTGTACAGGGTTATTGGTAAAACAAAAATATAAAATCGAAAAAAAACAGCTGTTCCCTACATTTTGACGAGTTACACGAACATATATGTAGGGAACAGATGATTTTTTTTCGATTTTATATTTTTACATAAACTATTGTAAAATAAAAGAGTAACGGTGGAGTTGCTTGCCCATAAATTCTTCTCCAGGGCAGGGGCGACTAGAATAATTTCTATTTTACTGTAAATCTTGACGTTCAACGTTCAAAAGTGCTTTTTATGTGCCTATTTGAAATAAATGCCTGACTTTAGTAGCATAGCATCACTAGCATCGTTATCAGGGCCCATAACATAATCATTCTTGGGCAAGTAATATGCACGAGGGTAGGTCAAGGTGACAGTTAACAGTTGCACCGCACATGCATGATACATCGTGCGACACTTCAATTTTCGTCTAATATTGAATAGAATAGAAACTTATTTTGCATACACTCACACATACAGCAGTTCCCATATCAATCTTAATGTGAATAATTTTGAAGGATATTGCTAAACCATTGCTTGTTATGTTCGAAAAAATTGTCTGCTCACCAATGTATGTTGTTGAACTGTCACAATGAAAGCCATTGCTATTGTAAGTGTTTTACGCAATGACCCCGCTGCTGTAAGAGTGTAGGGGAACCCCCTGGTCAACTTAGTATTGCTGGTTGTTATTTCGGTCAGCCAATCAAATCAGCTTCATTACGAACTAGCAGAGGATCGAGAAGGGGGGTGGAGGGGGGGTTTGGGGGATCAGACCGCAATTAATCTATTTTTCGGCTCTATTTTCTATATCGTTCTTTTTTTATCTTCAAAACAAGAAATCTAGGTACGATTGTAACCTAGTCAACAGATATTACCCTAATTCAATAAGATTTCATATGTAACTCCTTTCTTTCATGCATACATGACTCATTGAATAGGATTTTCCCATTAGGAATTTCTCAATAGGGCAATAGTATAAATTAATATCATCATCTGCCTAGCCTTTTCCCTACTATGTTAGGTTCGGCTTCTAGTCTTACCGGATACAACTGAATACCAGTATTTTACATGGAGCGACTGCCTATCTGACCTCCACAACCCACTTACTGGGTAATACGATACCACTTGGTAAGACTGATTGTCAGACTTTCGGGCTTCTGACTACCCGTAACGACTGTCAAAGATCAGGCACGGAGGGGTCTCGGTATGTAAAGATGGTCACCCATCCACAGACCAACCGTGGCAAGCGTAGCTTAACCTGATCGATCAACCTGTGCGGCTGTTATTATTTAACCCCGGCCCAATAGTATAAATTAATATAATCAGCCTCTAATGCTCCCACTGCCGGGATACAGGACTCCTCTCGGTGAGAGGGAGTGGGCCTTAATCCACCACCGCTGCACCGGGCCCAGTGCGGGTTGGTAGATGTCACATATCTTCGAATGTTTGGTTCTAGGACATGTCAGTTTCCTCATGATGTTTTCCTTCACCATTTTGAGAGCAGTGGTGATGAAATAATTTACACAAAGTAAAGCGCCTGTCTGGGTTTGTACCTACGACCTATAACTCGTAAGTCGCGGCCGTTACCACTGGGCCACGTCTGCCCTGAATAGGGCATTAGCCTCGCCCCATATAATATGAAACTTAAACATTACTTGCGAATTGTGGGTGTATTAATAGACCTCTGCTTACCGCTTCCGGGAATACAGGCCTGACGTGTTGTTATTATTCATACCAAAGAAGCTGTATCATCGAGTTTTCGGCATTGTTTATAATTTTTACATTACACAACAAAAAATCACATTAAGTCTTAAATGAATCATTGCTGCCTGGACTTCGAAAGGTCTTTGTCCTCATAGCTAATGTGGGTGTAGTTCTTTTTGTATGTCGACGTAGTTTAAAAGTGTGTGCGACGTAGTTATGTTTTCAACATTCAAAATTACAATATGGAGGGGCCCGTGGCTAAATAATAACAACGGCACAGGACGATCGATCATGTTAAGCTACGCTTGCCGCAGTTGTTCTGTGGATGGGTGACCATCTTTACCTACCGAGACCCCTCCATGCCTCGGAAAGCATGTTACGCCGTTGGTCCCGGCTGTCATTCGTGGATCTTTGACAGTCGTAACGGGTAGTCACAAGCCCGAAAGTCTGACAACCAGTCCTTACCAAGGAGTAACGTATTACCTAGTAACTGGGTTGTGGAGGTTAGATAGACAGTCGCTCAATGTAAAATTCTGGTACTCAGCTGCATACGGTTAGAGTGGAAGCCGACCCAACATACTTGGGAAAAGGCAGGCAGATGATGAGGCATCGTTGATTCGTTGGTCTCAAACTAGGCACAGCCTGTATCTATTCAATGTGTAAGTAAGAATTGGTTTGGGAAAGTACAATCTGGGGGTTTACTATACATTCTTAACTACCATAATCAAAATTAAAAGTCATTAACTCAAACTAGCTGATAATCAGCACTTTTTGAACGTCTAAATTACACAAGATGGTCCCTAAAATGCCAGCCCTTCACCACATCCTAGTGCTTTCGCTGAGGAGAAGAAGTGACGCAACAAACTCCCCAGCAGCACAGCTGTCTGTTCAGTTAGAAAAACTTGAGTCTATACAAATACACACAATAATAATAATAATAAACATCATCATCGGCCCAGTCTTTTCCCAAATATGTTGAGGTCGGCTTCCAGTCTAACCAGATGCAGATTAATACCAGTACTTTGCATAGAGTGACTGCCTATCTGACCTCCACAACCCAGTTACTGGGTGTGGGTATTATATTAATAACCCTAAGGGCTGATTTTACCAAAGTCAGATATCTTTTATACGTGGAATTATAAAACTGTCAATAATTCAAAATTTATTCTCAGGATTAGACTTATTCTAGGTATACAGGGTTATTGGTAAAACATTAACAACCTCATATGAGGTCATTGAACTCATCATTATGAACAACTTTTACTATGGGACCAAACCTGAAATCGCAAAAAAAAAAAAAGATGTTCCCCACATTTATGTTCAACTCGTCAAAACGTAGGGAACAGCTGATTTTTTTTCGCGATTTCAAGTTTGGTCCCATAGTTAAAGTTGTTCATAATAATGAGTACAATGACTTCTTAAGAGGTTGTTAATGTTTTGCCAATAACACTGTATAAGTTTGATGAAACCGTGAAATGCGTCCTTAGTAAGCTTACTGCAGGTCAATATTAGACGAAAAGTGAAGTGTCGCAAGATGTTATAGCATGTGCGGTGCAACTGTTAACTGTCACCTTGACCTGCCCTGCGCCCCTGCACGTCACATGCCCTGATAATGGATCCCTACCATCCATTATCAGGGCATGTGACGTTTTGATAGCAGTGGTGACGAAATTCATTACGCAGGAAAGCGCCTCCACGGCACGACCTAAACCTCGTAAGTCGGGGCCGTCACACTGGGCTACCCCAAAAACTCATGTTTGTTTATAACTAAAATGTAAACGCAGTTTAGCCCAACTGGGTTCTTCATTTGGGCTAAACTGATTGACAAATCAGCTGATATATTTAGTTGAAGATCCATACTAATATTATAAATTCGAAAGTAACTCTGTCTGTCTGTATTACCTTTTCACGCCTGCCACCGAACGGATTTCGATAAAATTTGCCAGAGAGATAGATTGCATCCCGGAGGAGGACATAGGATAGGTTTTTATCGACATACCTCGCGGGCCAAGCCGCGGGCGGAAGCTAGTCTAATATAAACAGTGCTTTGTTTAATAATATGTGGAACGTTTCCTCATAACATAACACGGCGATCAAGGTCATCACGTGACTTTGTTAATGATGAAAATCTTTCTGTGAACGCAGTAAGGTCTATTATAGCGTACAAAGCAATAAGGGCTATAATTGCGTGCATTCACGTTGTAGTACACAATGATTTTGTTCGAAATAGGTGTTTTAAGGCTTCGCTAAGTAATAAATAACAGCCGCACGGGTCGATCGATAAGGTTAAGCTACGCTTACCGCGGTTGGTCCGTGGATGGGTGACCATCTTTACCTTCCGTGCCTCGAAAAGCACGTGAAGCCGTTGGTCCCGGCCTCCGGCTGCCATTCGTAGATCTTTGACAGTCGTTAGGGCGAGGCCACAACACTGCGTTGCGGCATCGCATCGTAAAAATCTACGACGCATTGTATGTACGACACTGTACTGTGCGACGTCGTTTTTGCGATACGATGCCGCAACGCAGTGTTGTGGCCTCACCCTTACGGGTCGCCAGAACTGCCACTGTCAACCAGTCTTATCAAGATGTATCGTATTACCCAGTAGGTAACTGAGTTGTGGAGGTCAGATAGGCAGTCGCTCCAAGTAAAATACTGGTATTCCGCTGCATCCGATTAGACTGGTAGCTGACCCCAACATATTTGTGAAATGGCAGGCAGGTGATGATTTCTAATCCCATTGACGTCAAAAAGATATAGAAATGCTGCGACATTGTTACTGATAAACATAAGATTTATTATAAATTGCAATTTGATAGCGTTAAAATCCGCGACGATATGATTAATCAATTGAATAGATAGCAGGCAGTAATTATAACCGTTCAGACTGTGATGATTCTGCAAGGTGAGTAGTAGTTTCGGAGAGCACCCGTCTGTCTTGCTTATCAGAAACATGGCTACGCAAAAAAATAACGGAAAAGATATGTAAAGAGAAACTCCTCTCTGAAAATCCATACTAATGTTATAAATATAATTTATGCGAAAGTGTGTATATTCGTCTGTATGTTACCTTTTTACGCTTAAACCGCTGAACCGATTTAGATGGGTATAGAGATAGTTTGAGACCTGGAAAAGAACATAGGATAGTTTTTATCCCGATATTCCCACGGGATCGAAACTTACGCGGGTGAAACCCGCGGACTTGTGCTGGCCGCACCGAATTGCGAAAATCCTTCTACCTACCTCACTTTCTTACATTTTCTATGAACCAACACACACTACAGGCGGGCCGCACCGCGCTTTTTTGGATGAAAAAGCGTTGGGCTGCGGCCCGTAGCGGCTGTAATATGCGCTTGGCTGTAAGGCCTACAAGGAGTTGCTGATGATCAAATACGATCGGGACGTGTTTTCTTTACCTAGTACCTACTTCTTCGTCATGAGCGGCAGAAGTACCTACTAAGGAACACGCGTTTTGGTCGTCAACAAAAATCGGGCAAATCTGTGTAGGTACGTAGGCACCTATAAACGCTGTAGTACTCATACAGTGCAGCGAAATGCGACCGAGGCTTTGGTTTCATATGGAATATTATAAATGTATGTAAATCATTGACCTGGAGTTGCTAAGGTCAGATAGCAGTCGCTCCAAATAAATAATACCGACCACAACGAAGTTGCGATAAGCTAGGTAGAATGTTTGTTTCAAAAACATCAACTAGCCATTTCTCGTCATGCAGCTGAGTACCTACCAGTATCTTACGTAGACCTCACCTGCGGTTAGCCGTGCCTATGTTTTGAGGAAAACACTCCCAAATATTGTTATAATGACGCTAAATGATTCTATAATTTAGAAAACCTGTTAATGTTATTTAATTAACTAGGTACAAACATGGCTTTTCTCCCGTAGAAAAGATTGCCTTATGCCTGCTTTAAGGGAGGAGGCCTCTGCCCTGCAGTGGGAATACACAGATATAGAGATGTCAAATAGAGTTTTGTCATTTTTACCCGCAACTACACTCACCGGCACGGAAACTTGGCCACTCGTGATTTTGCTGATTATTTGCATTAAAAAATTTACATTTGCATTTATGACAATTAATTAAGGGTAAGTGGCTTTAATACGTGTCTCTTATGCTTTAAGAACTTAGAAATTAAAAGATTACCTCACCAATAAATCTGTTTTTAAAATCACGCACATTCACTGAAATTAGGAATGTTTCACTATACATTTAAAAACACTACAAAATAAAAATTAAGGTTTTTTTCGTTATTGTCTATTCGTTTTAATATCGGGTGTTTCCTCCTCTAGCCCTGATAACTGCCTGCATTCGATCTGGCATACTTTGGATGATGTTTCGGACATCAACTTGCAGTATACTGCGCCAAGCGGCCAGCGCTGCAGTTCGGAGCTGATTGAGAGTTTCCGGCGGGTTGGAGCTGGACTTTATCTTTCTTTTGAGCATGTCCCAGATATGCTCGATTGGTTTTAAGTCTGGGCTACGAGCTGGCCATTGCAATTTTTGTATGCCAACCTCTTCCAGTTATTCTTCAACGCAATGTGCAACGTGTGGGCGTGCATTATCGTGCATTAGGAGGAATTGGTCGTGTCCAATGAACCCCGAATATGGCATTACGTGTTCCTGAAGAACTTCCTCGATGTATCGCACAGCTGTTAGCCGATTATCGACGATAACCAACTCTGTACGTGCGTCGGAACTTATACCTCCCCATACCATTATTGAGCCTCCATGGAAACTCACTGTTTGAGTGGTAGTAATGGGTAAAAACCGCTCTCCTCTTCTTCGCCACACTCGTTCTCGACCGTCTGGAGAACGTAAAGCTATTCGACACTCGTCTGTGAACAGTACTCTAGCCCATTACTCGTGGGTCCAGTTAACGTGTTCACGTGCGAAGTGAAGTCGAGCTACTCGGTGCTGTCTGAGAAGTTCTGGACCTCGTGCTGGTCTACAAGCTTTTAAATTGACTTCCTCCATTCCTCTTCTCACCGTACGCTCATTAACATTAACGCCTCTCACAATTTGAAGCCGCTGGCGTATCTCAACAGCGGTCAGGTAGCGGTTTCTCAAAATCTCCAGGACAATAAAGCGGTCGTCTCGGTCCGATGTGCACCTTACGCCTCCACTGCCTGGCCTGCAGGTGTACTGGCCTGTCTCCTGGTATCTTTTAAGGGCATATTGCATTGATGACCGTGGTACGTTAAGAGCAATAGCAACTTCACGCTGTGTCAGCCCTTGGTTAATTAACGCAACGGCTTGTGGAACCTGTGCTGGTGTTAGAGGCAATTTTATTGCTTTTAAAGCACCTTTACTTATTGAATTAAAAGCATAAAATCACAATAATTCAAAAACCGAACAATAAATTTTTCACAACACACAAATTTAAAACGTGAACTTAGTCGCTCAAATGACCCGATTCAACTGTAAATTAAAAGTTTCGTTGTGGTGCACTTAAACATAATGGATTACCCTCTTGAACTAAAAGTAAACATTTTTTGACATACCTGCACAACAAACATTCATCAGAAACACTTTAAACTTTTGCTATCGCGAGATAAGCGCTTGGCCAAGATTCCGTGCCGCTGAGTGTATTTATTACCCAGCAAATCTAAAAGGAAACTGTTTTGGTAATGCTTAACTTGGTATATCTAGGAAGGGTAATGGAGCACTTGTTAGTTGTTTGCCAAACAATTAAAATCATCATCTGCCTGCCTTTTCCCAACTATGTTGGGATCAGCTTCAAGTCTAAACCGATGCAGCTGAGTACCAGTATTTTGCATGGAGCAACTGCCTATCTGAACTCCACAACCCAGTTACTGGATAATACTATAGAATCAGAATCTTTATTTGCATACTCCTTGGTAAGACTGGTTGTCAAACTTTCAGGCTTCCAAACAATTAAAATATCAAGAAATTATTGACTTGCTGCTCGCAAGTGATTTATTTAAGGAAACTAAATTAGTTATTGTAATCTCATTTTAGCAAGTTTTAGAAAACCCTTTGTTTTTTTTTTTACTCTACCAAATCAAGGCACAATTGATATTTGACAGCATAGCTAATATAGCTATCCCTAACTTCACAAAACCTTTGTAGTAAGACAATTTAAACTTTACAAACATTGCTAGGAAATACTGAGACTGTACACAGCAGCTATTAATAAACAGATCAACTTCCACCAATAGAATTAAATTATTGATTACAATATTTTACCTATTAAGCCAGTACCTGGGTGTGAGGGTCAAATAGGAAAAAAAAATATTTATAAGTTATTATTAATTTAATTTTAAAATAAAAATTAAATAATATATTATAATTATTTATTAAATAAATAATAAATATAATATATAAATAAATAATATATTTTATTGTTATTCATTTTATTTTTAATTTTTAAAATTAATTTTTAATCAAATAAAAGATTTGTTGATTCAAATAAATAAACTTATTTTCTTTCTTTCTTTCTATCAATTTTGTGCAAATAAATTATTTATAAACATTGCTTAAAGTTAAGTACGAGAGACAAGACAAGACAATTAATCAACTCTTAACTTTAAGCTACTTTTATAAATAAAGGGGTAAACGATTAGCTCATGCTTTCTCTGTATGAGAAGAGCCCTTTGCCCTGTAGTTGTATTATAACAATCAATGATCAAGTACTCTTGGCCCTATAATAATTTTATTTATTAAAGCACTATCTATTTATCGGACAAGTCATCATAGATAGGAGAATTCTGTTAGTCAATAGAGTACTTGTTGCTTCATGATGCAATTTGATATCCTTTTAGTAAACAGCTGTTGAAGTGTTTTGTTATTGAAAGCATTTAGAAGATTTTTCTGTGAATAGTTTTTAAGCTTATATTGTGCTGTTTTATTGTAAGTAGGTAAACAAAAAGTAGTTTTTGTTTTTTTAAAGGATTACGATTTTTGTTTTGGTATTGATGGAAAGCATGGAGATTATTGTCTCGAAAGGAAACAACACTGCAGAAGTTTAGAAATAGGCAGGCTTTAACTTTTTAACTGACACTACGTAAATTAATATTTCAAAATACTTATTTACAAAAAAATAATAATCGCTTGAAATCATGATTATTGGAGTGAACGTCTTTTCGGAGAAATGATGATGGTAAACTCAAAAGTCTGAGCTTTTAATCCTATTTCCTCAGGAATCAGAAATCTAGGAAGCCTAATCTTGAACACGTGATTTGCACGGTGCAATTTAAATGCCTGTAGCATTCCGTAAGTTGAAATAACAATAAAGACTGCACCTTCTAAACAGTTTAGGCTAGACAATGCAAGTCATTGTTCAATTTTATGGCATGCCACAGGAAAGACGTGATGTGTAGATGGTGCTTAAAACTATTATGAGTATTAAACTAAACCTAGAATACCGACTACCACTCACCCTTTTAGCTGGTAGATTCTTTCTCTGCAGCTTCTTCCGGTCATCAATCAGGAGACCAGTCTTCACTCCACCAGGTTCAGCACAACCAAGGTCCATAGACTCACACACAGTCACATTCCTCACATTTGCACAATCCACCTCATCCTCACTGCGTTCCGCATACAAGCTATCATCCGCCAAATTACAGACACTTTTAGACAGAGAAGCGGCTAAATTGAACGAAAAATTGCCACATCCTGAATCACTCATGTCCGAGTCACTATCATAGTCCTCAGAATCGCTGGTCTCTCCGAATACGTCATTTGATGTGTAGCAGCTGTCCGGCGAGTCTTCGAAGATGATGAATGAGTCTTCAGATTCACAGTCTGAAGTTTTGCGAAGTTTCTTACAGTCATTGAAGACAATTTGGAAGGAATCTTCGCTTCCTGTGACCGAACTTGGGAGGAAACAACCAGATACCTCATCAAAATATTCCTTTTCAGGTTTCATAGCTGTAATGAATTTTTCTAAGCAACTCAATGATGGGGAGTTTTCGACGCTAGAAGCATCTTCAATAATGATCTCGTTTGCAAATTGTAAGTCCTCTTGAATTGACTTCTTCATTTTGGACTTCATCCGTTTGCCACATGTGCGGTTCGGGTTCTTAAATCTCTTGTCCTTTACTTTTGTTTTGGGTTTTAGTAATTCCGGTACAACAACAGGTTCAGGCTCAACAATCGGTTTAGATTTATTTTTTCTATCTTGCAGTAGTGCCTTTAATTTATTAAGCTTATCTTCGCATGTAGCGACCACTTCTGGCTTTGTATCACATTCTAATTTATTTTCATTGGCGGTAACAATCTCAGGTACATTTTTAACAATTTCTGTTGTGTCACAGATTTCGGGAAGCTCTGGGATGTTTTGAGGGATTTTTGCAGTCTCGCTTTTAACTGTTGGCCCATCAATCTCATGGAAAACATGCTCATGGTAGCATAAGGGACTGGAGAACTCAATAAAGGATTCATTAGCAATGGTTTCGAAGTCTTCAGGAGAAAAGGCATCTTCAAAACTGTCTTCAATGGAACTTGCCTCTACAAAAACCCTCTTGGGACGTCTCCGAGCCCTGAAGTTACATGGAACTGGCTTGCTACCAGTCAGTAACAGACGGACCTGCTCGATTTTATTTTGACAATGAGTTGCCGCCTCCTTACAGTCGGTCATTTCTGACGCCAAAAGCTCACTAGACTTTTCATTTGCACGATTTTCATCCTGTAAAATTTTATTTTCATCCAGAGTTTTGGCGCCATGCCACATCGACTCTACCGCCATCTGGCCGCCCGGCTCCGCAACAAATTCACTCTGCTTCCGCTTACTAAACATTGCGCTGGTAATCACATTCATTACACCAGAAAAAAAACTTGTAATACCTGATAATGGGGAATAATCAGGTCCAATATGCATGTCTTCGCTTGTTTTCACATCAATATTATTATTTAATTTAGATTTAGGCGCCATTTTTTCCTCAGTAATGATCGTGTCCGCCAAATTTTTCATCAAAGGATCCGGAATCAAATGAAGGTTGTTTAGAAAAAGGTCGTCACCAAACGTAGTTCTCATCTCCTTTTTGGTTTCTGTACTGTAGTTGGCGATGGAATAATGTGCAGGACTAAAAACAGGGCGCCTGTCGGGCCGATTCATAGCAAAATTCATTTTTATTTATTTCTTTTTACACTATTTTCTATACACTTGTAAACTAGATCACAGTTAGGACATTTTCACTCACGCACACATTGTAGGGACTCGAAAATCTTTAACAATGTCTGGAGAAGGCCTAGGAACGAATCTGCAGCACTTTATAAAGTTCTGAAAAGACTGCAAAGGAAAATCTCTTGGGGAAATCCACACACGGTCACGGAATGAAATCGCGTCGGTTTTACACACTGATGAAGATTTATCTTTGCAAATCAACACGTCTGCGTTCGAAAAAGTAGTTGTGCACTTGTTTTTGTTGGAATAATCAACGTTTTTAAGCTCCATTATGACGAATATAACTTGTGATACACGTCTCTATAGTTCAGCCATTTTGTGAAAAGTAATAAAAGTATGGGAATGACAGATAAAAACACTATTTATGTTGGTGTTGTCTTTGCGCTTCTAGTGGTGTGCCAACATGACCATTCTATCGTTTTTCCACGTATCGATTTAGTTTTGATCAACAAAATATAATAATTACATCACAAAATAGATTTTACTATTTTATATTATGTATTAATTATCAATTATTTTCCTTACCGTTTTCTTTCGTTAGGGACATTTTTTTTTACAGCCCTCTCCTTTTTCTTTGTTTTTTGTAGGTAAGAAGATTCGATAATTATGTAAAAAGTACGAAGGATTGCAAAAGTTACGAGGGATTTTCTTTTTCTTTTTTTTTAACGCTTCCCTAGTCGCTGGATAGATGGCGCTGAACTTGGTAAGTTACTGCAAGGAACGGAAGTCACATAATTTTTTTATTAATTCACTTGGATGTAATTTTGAGATCGTAAAGCGAAAGCAAACGAAACTGTCACTCAACGAGCGTATATGACGTGACGCAATGTTTTTTTTCCAAGCGTTTTGACTTTGGCATCTAGGAACGTAGTCAGTTCAACGCCATCTTCAGGGTTCTTGGGAACTATTTTTTTTTTTAAATACTGAAAAGAAAAACCTCTCATTAAATATTTTACCTTGACATCTTATACTCGATAAACAAAGCACACTATTTATTTAATAATCGATTCATAATACAATCGGTATTGAATAAACTAAAACAAAGACAATCTGGAAGCCCTTGAACGTTTTCTGATGCAATAGTACGTTCTCTATGACGCATGTTCAGTTCTCACTACTTCTATAAATAACTCTGATTGGCTAAAAGAAAATGAAAACAAAAGCTTTCATTGGATGAACATAGATTTTGCCTTGTCATTGGTCATTAACACATATACGTTCCTAATGCCGGGCTACACCAACGGGTAACGCTGTTGATTATCGCGATATTGGGCGTTAACCGTAGATTATAACGCGATAAACAACGGCATTTCCCGTTGGTGTGGCTCCCGGCTTAGCAATAAGTGAGAGACAAAAACAAAACAGACTGTTTTTCACACTGACCTCTATCATACAAGTATAATACAGATCAGTGGTTTTTCCACAAGAATCTCGAAGTTACCAGAAGAAAATTAAACTTCGTTCTATTATTTTGTGTTGGAAAAGTACTGGGCACACTGTAAAAGTTAAAAGTTTACGAGGTTTATGAGAATCCTATTCCTAAACTCCTAGTAAGACGTGATTGACGTGAATCTCTTAGATTAGGAGATTAGGACTAGGATGAGAATAGAGTTTACTGAGATCATCTGTTACAAGCAAAGGTCACATTGTCGACGATTTGCGTTTTATCGAAATAAAAAAAAGAAAACACACTTTATTATGTTTAGGTACTTATATGTTTTTATTTCACATTACAAATCGCTTGCAATCACAGTTATATGCTCCCATTGTCTTATTAGTAGGTAAATTAAAAATAAGGTACGTAAACAATAATAAAACCCCTGTAAAGTATCTATTAGAATAACTACACTTTAATATTCTTAGCTCTTTCACTTTTACCAGGCGCTTAGTTAGGTTCGTGTTTTTTAGGATTGTAATTGCCCAGAATTATTAACACAATAATTATTGGTTACATAAGATACGGAAAACACAATTAAATCGATACATATTTTAATAAATTAGTCTTCGGAGATCAGAGGTATTCAAGGGAAGAAGATAATTATAACATCGGGGAATGGCGTGAACAATCTTTACTGATTTTGCATAGGAATTTATTGCTCCTAAGCAAAATCAATAGGAGCTAAAGATTGATTGACGTGAATTGGTTTATAGAATAATCTGTGTTCACGGTGTGATAAAAAATATAATCTTGCCCCTTATTCGCACGGGTGCATTCGACAACGGCATGTCAAACATTGGAATTTCAGTGTGTTGATTTGTGTGCTGTGTTCATAAAGGCGGATACAGACATTGGGAGGCATGCGCAGCGCACGGCGCTCATCGCATGATTCGTAACGTGTGGACGTTCATATACGTGGTGAGGCATGTCATTGTGCTTCCTCGTGGTGAGGCATACGTGTATCCGGGCACACATGCACTTCCGACTTCGGCATTGTCTCTGACGGTACCGAGAGCTCCTGCGCTTACACATACATTCACAGCGAGTCTGTACACTTGGTAACCACAAATAAAGCACGCGTCGCTGGGTGAGATAAAAATACTACATTTCTAGCTAAAAAGATATTTCTTACACACCTCACCTTATAGCTTGATTATTTTCTTGTGGTTTATCTAAATAACCTAACTACTTATATTTCTAATAAGTAAGTACATGCGTTCTTTAGTGAAACTAAGACATTTTTATTGATGCGTTGAAATATTAATTAGATATACAATCTTAAATTTTACCTTTCGCGTGACTGGTACTTTGGTCTGGTGATCTCCCGATAACTCCTTGATAACTTAACTTGTGCCAGCACATCAATCTACCCGAAACTATCAAATTTTCCCAATCAACCTTGAACTTTGACAAATTATAGTAGCTTGATCTGCTGGCGTCTGTATTATCAAAAATATTCAAGGCGACAATACCAAAAATAAACTATTTTAAGTTCTAAAGCCCTATATTATCTTCAATTTCTTCTGCCCTAGCTTGATTGATGAGAGGTAGACTCTTCAGGGTGCTGTCCAGGAGTTCCACCGAGGATGTGAAGATGTGGGTGTTGCTGTACAGGGACCAGAACAGCAGGGCGAAGAATATCAGCTTGATTAAACGGTCGGCAAAGTAGCGGCTAGAAGGAATAAAAAAGAAATTAAGTTTTGTTTTACTTATCTTCCCGTTGGTCTAGTGGTCGTAAGCGCTACTGGTGAGCTTGAGGTCCTGAGTTCGATTCCCAGGTCGGGCAAAGTATTATTAAGGTTATTTAGGGAATTTCTCAGTAGCCACCCGAAATCTAGATTTGGTGCCCAGTCAGTGGCAATAGGTTCGCCCCCCTATTACACAGGACTTAAACAAAACTGGCGAAATGGAGGTGTACATACTACATAGGTACCTACAGCTCTGCCTAATCCGTCGGGGAGTACACTGTGATGTTATGTAATGTAATGTTTATTTTTATTTATCTCATCAGAGGGTCGTGACGTCACATAAAATTTATCGGGACTATTTAAAAAAAAACTCCTCTTATCAGCGGGGTTATTGCGAAAGGCAACACACTATCAGTAACAATATGGCTTTCGCTAACACGCTATCAGTAGCAATGACTTTCATTTTGACAGTGCAATAACATTCATTGCGTTATTTACGTTGTTGAGCGGACAAATTTTAACACTGCACGCTACGGTGTAGAATATTGCAGTTTTAGGTCAGCGCCATCCCTTGACCGAAAGTGGAACTAACGTAACTTTTGTTGATGATTTCTGAAAAAGTGTTAGAGATTTAGTTTTATTTTTCCTGTTTGTTTTTGCTCTTTGCGAACTTCGGAGATAAGGGGGGGGCGGGAGGACGGTATTTTTTTTACATTTTTCATCAGAAGTCAAAAACCTCCAAAAAAAAAAAGAAAAAATGTTTGAGAATGTGCAAACTGCGCTCTTTCATAATATGATACCCCACATTCCCTATAGTAGCTCTACTTCGAATTTTTTAAAACCCCTTTTCAGTCCCTGTTGAAAAAAATATACATATATTTTTATTTCTTTCTTATTTGCAAAATAGTTGGGCAAACGTCATCTAAAACTATTCCAAATTTCAAGTTGATAGCATTAGTAGTTATTGATATATCCAGCAGTGACAGACAGACAGACAGACATAGTCTCACAATAAGGGTTCCTGTTTTTACCATTTTGATACGGAACCCTAAAAATGTCTTTAACTTACATCTTATGAAGTTTCCTAGCTCTCGGCAAGTTGGCAGGGTCCTCCTTACAGCAGAACTGCCGAGTTCCCAACACATAATTCTTCAGGTACTCCTCAGGGTCCAGCAGGGACGGGTCAGTGTAGAACGTGTCGTTGTCTGCAGGAGTGATCCTGGTGCGGAGGCTCTTGTAGTTGTTGTTTCTGAAGTGCCATTCCTTGGTGGTGTAGTATTGGAGGACGTTGAGGCCGTGGCTGATGCGTTTTTGGAGGTTTATCATGCTGGAAAAGAAGATTAGGTATTAGTACCTTTTTACTCAAAGTTATTAACTACTAGCTTCCGCCCGCGACTCCGTCCGCGCGGATGTCGGTCTTCGCGTGGATGGTTTATTTCTCCATTTTGAGTAACTCTGACAATGACATCTTATAAATATCTATTGGACCCAAATACGGCTAAGCCTATAATAATTAAGGAGATCCCTCTATTGAGCTACTGCTGTTGAGCTCGCGTTCTGTAGTAAGTATTTTTTTCATAGTAATTCCGACCTTGATAAGTAGCATGTAGCAGTAAATTACTGACAGTGACGAAAAGTTTGCAATAATAAAAAAGTGATCGTGACAATGCGACAGAAAGTTAATTGAGAGCTTCAGCATACACAACATTGTTAGTGAGCTCGTCCGGAATATGAACATGAAGATTTCTTGGACTGCTCACACGGGAAAGAGCTACGTAAAGTTGCCCGTGTGAAAAACAACTCGCGGTAAGATCTACGCCAGCAACTCCTAGGGTCTGACCTTGAGCCTTATTTATTGTCATGGCGTAACATAAAGCTACAGGAAACTGAAATGGAAAATTATCCACTACGGGTAATGCAACGTGTGTTCGCGGTTCTACAGAACAACGACTATGAATAAAACCGAAAAATAAGATTTTTTTTTCTACGTATTTTTCCAGGATAAAAAGTATCCTATTTTATGCCCAGGATAATAAGGTATAATTATACCAAGTTTCATCGAAATCGAACCGTTAGTTTTCACGTGATGCCTGCATATACAGACAGACAGACAGACAGACAGACAAAAATTTTTTTAATCACATATTTGGGTTTGGTATCGATCCAGCAACACCCCCCGCTATTTATTTTTTCAATATTTTCAATGTACAGAATTGACCCTTCTACAGATTTATTATATGTATAGATACTTATAAAAAAATACAGGGTGGCATCAAAACACCACCTGTTACCACGAATTCAGTAAGTACAGACGCCAGCACATTAAGCTACCCGAAACTATCTCTCAATCAACTTTGAACCTACAGCTTTAGCGATAGAGTTGAAAATCTATTAAAGAAATTTGACAGATTATAGGAGCTTGATGTGCTGGCGTCTGTCTGTACACGATTCTGAAACCCTCTGACAGCCCGTTCACATAGTCTCCGTATTTACGGTACCCGTTTTAACGGATACGAATACTTAATAATACTTTACTTAATACGTGAAGTCGCTCATACAACTCCATACGCCATCGATGAAAGAAAACGTATCTGATAAAACGGACCAGTAAAACGGAGAGCATGTGTGAACGGGCTGTTAGTTGAACTAGGACAGCACTAGTTAGCAATAAATGGTATGGAAAAATCAGTGGTGTGACAAACGAGAAAAAAAATCCTGTTTGTCATACCTACTGGTGTGATAATCTGGTGTGACTACGAGTCGGCAATGGAAATTTTTCGTCGGCTGATTTTGTTTTGAGAGATAAAAAAGTCTAAACCTTCTAAATGCTTACAGATGAATGTGTTGCTAATTACCTTTAGTGAGTGATAGCGTATCCAGTGGGGTAATTCACAATTGGTTTCAATATGACAGTTCAACAACATTCATTCCGTTGTTTATATTGTTGTTGAGCAGACACATTTTATTAAGCAGAACTTATGAAGCGATGGATGAGCAATATCCATCACAGCACTTCTAACAGATACTTTTGGAACAGACAATTGGTTTTTTTTTTAATGTAGGTTCCGAGGTCCCAGTGTCCAGAAAGCCCTGATCCTGATAAGTGTGGATAGTAGACCTATTTTTTTAACTTACAAAGTCTTCTTCCCCAGTAGAAACAGCAGAGCATCTACCAAGTAAGCCGGCACAATATGGCTGACAAACATGTCAAGCTGGTGCATGATTTTGTAAGACTTGATGGAGCCCCCAGGGTACCACAGCGCCACGGTGTAGGGGAACTCGTTCACAAACCTCTCTCCTGGAACATAAGGGAATGTTAATCATCACCAGTCTTAAGTTCTGAGTTGACCTGCACGATTCATCATGAGAGACTGGACAGGTCCACTCAATCTGTGTGGTTTTTCTTTTTTTTAACCGACTTCAAAAAAGGAGGAGGTTTCTCAATTCGACCGTATATATATATTTTTTATTTTTATGTGTGTTCGCGGATAACTTCGTCGTTTATGAACCGATTTTGATTATTCTTTTTTTGTTGGAAAGGGGATATGCCAAGGGTGGTCCCATGATAAGGAAACTAGGATCTGATGATGGCATCCCAGTGAAATCGAGGGGAACTTTCGAAAATCGTAGGAGCGACTAGTGCGTTTGTTAATTTTTTCATTAAGTATTTTAAAGCACTACAATTTTATGAAGGCCTGGAGTCGATCTGATGATGGAGCCGAAAGACAGTCGAGGGGACTCCTCAACGATTTACAGCAGTTACCTTGTGTTTGGGCTTGATTAATTTGTATTGATGTGAATTTTACACCTAGATGGGTTGCGACTGTCATTAGGGGTCTGATGATGAAGATGAAGGACAGTTAAGGGAACTCCTCAACAGTTTACAGTAGCTACCTTGTGTCTGTTCACCGATTACTCGAAGACGGCTGGACCGATTCCAAAAGTTCTTTTTTTATTTGAAAGGGTATACTCTCGAGGTGGTCCCATTATCATCAAGTTGGAATCTGATGAGAGGATTCCATAGAAATTGAGGGAAACCCTCAAATTTTATAGGCAAAGCTACAGCGATTTGGATATTTTTTAAAGTAACTTGAGCATTTGCTCTCGGAAATCATCACTTGGTAAAGTGATGATTTCCGAGAGCAGATGATGAAGATCACAGATGGCCATCGGAACTACTCACTGACAAATATTTCACGGGTTGCGATTCGATTACTTTAATATGGTTGCTAAGCAATTTATGCTCGTCACAATGCGTATTGCGAGTGATTGTTGAGGATCTCCTGGTTCTTACCGGGAGAACTCCTCAACAATTACCTAACGTCCCAGCATCGGGAAAAGCAAAATTTTGTAAAAGGTGATGAACAGTTGGCATTAGGCTATTGTAACTTAGATAAATTACAAACTGACCCACTAAAAAGTGAAAAATAAAAACATTTTTACAAAAAAAAAAAACAACCGACATCCAAAAAAAACACTACAAATTGAAAAATAACTTTAATTTCGGAAGTCGGTGTCAATAAACGAAAACGCGGAACCAAAGACACCGACTTCCGAAATTAAAGTTATTTTTCAATTTGTAGTGTTTTTTTTGGAAGTCGGTTGTTTTTTTTTGTAAAAATGTTTTTTTCAAAAGACAATTTCAAACATCAATATTCTTGGATCTGACCAAGATTATGTCTGGACTTTAAGAGACTGTGACCTCTGAGTTTGTTTCTTCTCAGAGTAGTCAGATAGGAAACGCCGACTATTTTTTCTTTTGTTTTTTTTTTACGGATGGGAAATCATCAAATTAATGACCCCTCCCGCTCTGGGTGGAACGGAAGGGAGTGTTAGACTCCTACTGCCTAAAACCCACCCGTGTTCCTTCCTTAGCCCTTTATGTTCCGGGCCAGCGGTAACCCTTTCGGACAATTCCGCTGACCCGGTAGGCTTCGGCCCCAAGGGGCCCCTTCCTTGATGCTGACATCTCTTTGAGGCGCGCGTGGAACACGTACGCGCCGTCCGGCACGGGCCTGGTCCTGATCGGACGGTGAGATACCCATTATACTCTCCGTCCGCAGGCCCGCGCCTACGGTGGCCGGGAATCGTCCCGTGGCTCCCGACGCCCGGAGCGTCTCCCGTGGCGGCTGGGACGGAAGGCTCTCTCCCTCATCCATCCTGCCACCTCCTTCGCTATGACTGCCACCGCATGAACGCCGACCTCTGTTAGTGAATAAATGCCTAACCAATGACAACTAATACATAATAGGTAAAGTAAGTAGTAGCAAACTGTAACCAAGAATGTCAGCGCATGATTCTAGACTTAGAAATTCTTCAACGGTTACGATAATTAAAAATCTGTATAGCGTTGCAAGGTTACGCGCGCCGCAACAAGCTTGCGTCAAACCGACGGCGTCCACGCCGATCGTACAAAGTTCTCCCCACTGCCGCGATCCGCCTGCGGCCCCGCACAGCCAGTCGGCCATAGCACAGTATAAAGATCATACAGTATGGTAACTCGGCCGTAACCTTGAAATAAATGCCTACAGCCGCGCGGTACGTAAACATGCGATAGGGCTGCCCGCCTCCAGCATTTTAATTACATTTGCTTACTTTGTGTTTTCATTTAGTTTTGTTATTGTATTTTACTGTGTGTACATAAATAATAAAATAATTAAATAAATATACTTTTTATATATATTATAAACAAATAAAATACTTTGTGAATTATAAAAATGCTTGTTGAAGTGTTTAATAAAAATGCGTGTTGTTTTTTGATTGGTAGATTTAATTAAAAAACCATGTTTATGTTTGAATAACAAATCTTATAAATTTGCGACCGAAAAATATTTGCGCCTCGGCTGAGACGTACGAAATGCTTTATTATTAAATTTTAAAGTACAAAAAATCCGCATTCTAATTTAAAGCTTACAATTGTTTGGGGAAACATGGACAAGATGGAGAAAAAGGAATATCTTTTACTTGGTTATATATACCTGAGGAACCCGTGGCTAAATAATAACAGCCGCACAGGTCGATCGATCAGGTTAAGCTGCGCTTGCCGCGGTTGGTCTGTGGATGGGTGACCATCTTTACATACCGTGACCCCTCCGTGCCTCGGAAAGCACGTTAAGCCGTTGGTCCCGGCTGTCATTCGTGAATCGTTCTGTGAAATCTTTGACAGTCGTTACGGGTAGTCAGAAGCCCGAAAGTCTGACAACCAGTCTTACCAAGGGGTATCGTATTACCCACTAACTGGGTTGTGGAGGTCAGATAGTCAGTCATGTCCATGTAAAACACTGGTATTCAGCTGCATCCAGTTAGACTGGAAGCCGACCACAACAAAGTTGGGAAAAGGCTAGGCAGATGATGGTTATAGATACCTGCAGCTACTTTACAATTTATATGTTTGGTTCCACAAATTAATCTTATTGTAGTCCGTATATCTTAATCATAGTATAATCTTATTGTAGCACAATATAGCCTACTCGTCATATTAAATATGTACTTAAACTTATTTTTAGTGAAAAAATCGCGCGGCCGTCCGTTCGTCACTGCGGTACAGTCGCGACTGTCTGCATGCCGAGCGCATGCCGAGGTCGAGGCGCGTAGGTATAGCTCGCGTTTCGTCCGTTTGTATGAAGTCGAAATACTGTATGATCTTTATACTGTGGCCATAGTCTATGCAGTCGGCCGCCTACGTTCGTTAGCTATGCGCGCGTTCTGCGAACGCCGCCCGCGACGAGACCTAACGTTTATAACAAGAACTCTGAACTCTCTCGTTTGTTTTATTACGCAACCTAGTTGAAAACTAACCGCCGACATCACATCTGCTTTATATTGAAGTGCAACACCTAAGCTACGCTGTCAAAATGTATGAACAGCAATTTTTTTTAATAACCGACAGAATTTCAGTACAATAGGGTTTAAAATCATGTACTGAATTTATAATAATAATAATAAACAATGTTAATTTAAATAGTATTTATCCTGTAGGTACACTTGAGTTATGCTAGTTAACAAATCAGTTTGCAACCAGATAAAATAACTCGTGTTATGGGCATTGGTACAAGCCTATACATAGTTCAGTTTCACAAAAGAATTGCATGAGAACAAGTGTTTTTTTTTTGTTGACATAAGACCATAATAATTGCAGAATTCAGAAAAAAAAATGGTGACAGATGGCGCATCGATGCTCCCTGCCGGGTGGCAAAATAATTAGCTATACAGGATGTTGTTTAACTTACCCAATTGAATAATTTCAGCCCACGTCAAGTTTATAACACCAGACAATGTTAGGTTGTAAAGCTGCGTGTCTTTTGGCCTGCAAACGAAAATGATTTGACTAACTAAATTTCATCGCTGATATAAGCGGTGAACCTGGTGTTTATTAGGCTATAGTGGGACCGGGCGGGTCAGCAGATGCATCAAGACAGATGGGACAAGTGTGTCCCACAGTGGGAGACTGAAAGCGGGTGTCAAACCAACACAGGCCTAAAAACGCTCCCGCGATGATTAGGCCGATTAAAATTGACTGGAGAGGGCAAGGACCTCCCTATTATACTTTTCCATTTATCTTTATTTGAACTATATAGACAATAGTTGCGCCCCGCGGTTTCACCCGCATAAGTGTCGATCCCGTGGAAATATCGGGATAAAAACTATCCTATGTCCTTCCCCGGGATGCAATCTATCTCGCTGCCAAATTTTATCGAAATCCGTGCAGTGGTTTAGGCGTAAAAAGGTAACATACAGACAGAGTTACTTTCGAATTTGTATTATTAGTATGGATATATCTAACCCATAGAAATGTAATATCTATGATCTAACCCGTCAGCCTTTAAAGCAAGAGTGAATAGGCATCTTCTGGGCTTACCCGCTCCATAAGAGACCTCATCCATCGATTTTCACCAGGCGAGATCGAGGTCAAGAGTATTCAAGAGCTGACCCATTTCGCAATAAAAAAAATAAAATGGATAGGGGGAGACCTTTGTCCAGCAGTGGGACAGTAAAGATAGATAAAAAAACAACCATTTCAACTCACTTGTCCTGTGCAGTGACGTAAGCTATCAGGATGCAGGCATTGGCGACCACGTCGACAGAAATAGCGTCTGCTTTGTAAGAAGGCTCGCAGTGCATGGTGCGGATGACTCCTGGAAAAAAAAAATATATATTGCTTAATGGGCTCGCTCTTAAAGTCGATCACGCCTGATGGAAAGCGATGGATGAGGTCTATGATGGAACGAGCGTGCCCAGAAGATGCTCAAGGCTCTGGAACTCCCACGCATCGACGAAACTCAGCAGGCTGCTTGACGCCGCCGGACTCCGGTGGGAGGGTGGTCGCAAACCAGGCGGGCGTTCGCCCTACCACCGCAAGGGAAGAATTGGCCAGTTAAGTATGGTGTTGGGTGTGACTGTCCAGGATGCGCCGAGCGCTCGGTTGAGTAACTGGCGGAACAAACTGCGCTACACGAGGAAGCTTCTTCATGCATCCCAAAATAAGGAAAAATTATCATTTTTACTTGTTATAATAAATCAGCCTATAATATCCCACTGTTGGGACACAGGCCTCCTCTCTTCGAAAGGGACAGGGCTATAATCCACCACGCGGGCGCAGTGTGGGTTGGTAGATGTCACCTGTCTTCGAATTTTTGGTTCTAGGACATGCCGGTTTCCTCACGATGTTTTCCTTCACCGTTTTGCGAGCAGCGCTGATGAAATTATTTACATCGTCATCATTATATGCTGGGTACAAAACCCTCACGAATAAAAGTGACTCACCCTTTCCACTTCCGATAACCAAGCCCGTCGGTCCGTTCAGGTTGTCCACCCAACCAGGGATGGGCTCTTTCCACGCTGCAGTTACTGCAAATATAAAATTACTAAGTGAGCCCAGGTGCGGATAGCTATCACCATTATCGTCAACCTACAGCAGTCCACTGCTGGACATAGGCTTCTGTGTTCTATGTTATGGGATTGGTTTCCGCACTTAGTCCTTCAAGTGGACCATTGTGCGTGGGACATAGGCCCGCGCTCTTCGATTCTCGACTACTTTCATTCCCTGCGATGTTTGTCCACCTAGTCTTGGGGAGTCTATTTTTCGTTTGTGTGCAGTTTTCTACCGACTGTACTTTGGCTGACGAATCGACGAAAACTGGCAAACACTGAAAACTGTCGAGTTAACGCAACTAATCGGCAAAACTGACGAATTAGTGAAACTGCCTAACCGAAACAGGCGAATTAAATAAACTGACGACTGAGAGAAACTGACAAGAGTGATACGCGGATTCATCGATACGTAGTCTCTGCACATAAGAACTTGACATTGGTCATACACAGACATCAATTCATTAGTTTGTTCCTTAAAATCTTAATGCTTGAGCTCATAATAAATTGTTGTCGCTCTCTTTTTTTTTAAATTTATTTAATATAACAGCATTGTGCAAGAAAAAATTATATACTTGCACACCATAATTATTATGTAATGGTAGAATGTAAAGGCTAAATATAGTTTTAAGATAATAAATTAAATTGTAAACCTACATTCTGGCAATGAAATGAATTTGAATTTGATCCAATTCTAGAGCTAAAAATAGCCGGCCCATTGCCACTTCAGCTCGCTTGTCCTGTGGACTATGTCAACGACAAATTCTGATGATACTTACCTAATAAGTACCCAAAACTGCCCCTTACTGTTTCCCGGTACAAACAAGACCGGTACACAACAAACTTCTCAACAACGCAATATTCTTACGGTCATCTACATTTCGGTTTTTTTTAAACCGTATTTTTGAAGCCGTTGGCGTCTCTGGAATTGTGCTAAGCTGATGATTGATGAGTGATGCTTTTGTGCTAAGGTCTATGATAACACTAACCTATAGAAGGCCTGGCGATGGCCACAGGAAACTTGCCGGCGTACTCCGCCACCAAGTCCTCAGTTATGGCCTTAGTGTACGAATAGGTGTTCGGCTCTGACGATATTAACCTGGAATTCAGAACAACAAGGTTAAAGAAGTATTATAACATCACGCGACCCAATGCGACGAAGGGTTTACGTGGGGAGATAAATACAAGATACCCACGTAAAGTGTCAACATAAAGGAATGTATTTAAAAAAGTGAACAACAAGAGAAAAGCTGTGGGTAGGTTTATGGTCACTAGGTTCCCTTAGTTTTTCCTGGGAGTAACACAGTACTCTCCTGGCTCAGGTTGGTGAGGCGAAGACCGAAGCGGGGTGCTACGCTGTAGGCGCCAGGTAAGGTGCCGGTTGGCGGATGGATTTGCCAGACCCGTTGAGCTCGACGCGGCCACGCGGGTGTAATATGTACCCGGCGTGGAGCTCGATGGTGAGGAGGGTTTTCGGAAGGTGGGGCTCGTGGCTCCGCGTCCGGATGCCACCGATAGCTCCGGATACGGAACCCTGAGATGACTCTGATTTGGTGAGCCGGAACTTTGGACCCCAGTATGGGGGTAACTGTTGCCCGCTAAATGGTGGAGACCACGTGTGCAAGGTCACATGTGATTCTGGATCAAGTGAACGTGCGCCTTCCCCCGGAGCAGGATTTCGAAATGGCTAAGAAAGCTGGCTTGATGGCTGGAAAGCAGCATGGCTATACAGTATTCCTAGAAATTTTAGGCAGAGATATCCATCCAGGTATCCACATTTTGCCAGTTACGTTTAAGGTCTATGTCATAGGGGCGAGAGAAGTTAGCCATGGGGCTCAAATCTAGACAACAGGCTGCTATTGAAAAATCCATACTTCATATTTGTCCATAGTATGGATAATTGGATATAGTATGGAAGTCGTCGTTTCAGCCGATAGACGTCCACTGCTGGACATAGGCCTCCCCCAATTTTGGGAGGGTTTGCCATAATCGCCACGCTTGGCAGGCGGGTTGACGATCGCAGTATGGTATGATGGTGGAAAACATAGAGAACGCTGCTGCCCATTCTCCGGTACGATCCTTAGTCGCCTTTTACGAAACCCACGGGAAGTAAGGGGTGGTGGTATTCTTTAAGTCCGGCACCACACAGACAATTAAATTTGGTATAGAGATAGTTTGAGTCCCGAGAAAGGACAGGATACATTTTATTCCGATATTCCTCCGGGACCGAAATTTATGCGGGTGAAACCACGGGGCACAGCTACTTAGTTCCTAATAAAATTGCAAATCTAATAGCGATTAGTTCGAACTGGGAAACGAACCCAGATTTAATAAACTTTGTGCACAATAAAGCTAGAAAGGGGAGACGTTCTCTACCATCGTTATTCTTCTTTGTTTATTTTAGTATATCAGCGGAAACTTGTAAATGTGACCTTAAATTTTACATTATATAAACACACTTCTATACCTACAAACACTGTTAATACGCTAGAATTTTCTGAAAATAATAAAATAACGTAGGTAAAGTAAAATAACTGTAACGACTATGTTTATTAGAAAACCATCGTCAGATAGATATCTGATCTAGCTTCAACTTTCTGACTAACTGACAGACTATTTAATTTTGACAATTGAAAAGTGCCTGTACAAGGTTTAATTGAAATAAATGCTTTGAGTTTGAGTTTGATGAACTATTTTGGTGCAGCCGTGATGCACACACTGTTGCAGTTTTAAAACATTAATTTCACTTTATATTTTGTGATTTTGTGACTAGCCTGCCCGTGGCTTCGCCCGTGTGCGTGAACCCTATTCCTTTTTCTAAAATAAAAGTAGCCAAAGCTACTCCTTACAACACCAGCTCTCTCCAGTGAAAGTCCGGTCAAAATCGGTCCAGCTGTCTATTTGTTTCGGAGATTATCCGAAACAAATAGACAGACACTTCAATATTATTTACATACCTACTCGAACTTTTGATAGATGATCTTTGATGCACTGTTGCCAAATAAATGTTATTCCTTCTCACTTACTTAGGTTCCAAGTAAGCCAGGGTCTCATCGTCCATCCACTGGATGATGTCCATGATCTTCCTCGGCTTGTGCACTGCGGGGTACACCTTCTCTTCTAGCACATCTAGGTCGCAACGGCAGTATGCTGTTGATAGATGTACGAACACCTGGGACATGAAGGAGATAGAAAGGAGTTGAGGATGCAATAGGGTAGCCCGGAATATTCAAAAAAATGTATCTCTTTTTTTACAACTTGGACCTCCACATTGTAGTGTCAAAATTACACAAGCCAGTCCCCCGGCACGCCGCCCTTCACCACTTCCTAGTGCTCTAGCTGGGATGAAGTTAAGTGGCGCAGCAAACTCCTCAGCAGTCAGGTTGTATATTGATCAAAATATTTATTAAAACTTTATGCACAAGTAAAAGAAATACTGTACAAAGACGGACTTAATGCCTGAGGCATTTTCTACCAGTCAACCTTAGGGTGATGCAGAGACAAAAAATGGCAGGTGCAACAAAAGGGATAAATAGCTAGGAAATTACTACAAAATACTTGAATAAATACTAATACATAGATAGATACATACATACATACATATAAGCAAAATCTGTGTGGAGAAAAAAATTATCGGTAGAGGAGAAAACGAATCCAGCAAATCAGCGCTGAGATGTTACGGCCAACTTTTGACGGATATGTTCACGTGCCCTCACTTTAAAAGATAACCGACTGGTTGCCATCCTGATGTTCAGAGGGAGCGCATTCCAAAGAAAGACCGCTTGGACAAAGAAAGAAGAATGAATGAAGCCAGAACGGTGAGAAGGACATCGTAGAAGACGATTGTTAGTGGATCGAAGATTTTTAGCATGGCCAGAGCATAAATATTGAATTTGGGAAGTCAAGTAAGAAGGAGCAGTGGGATTGTCGAGAATAGAGAACAAAGTATTCAGAGCCCTCAACTCTCTGCGCTGGCGAATGGGTAACCATTTTAAAAGCAGCCGATGCTCGGATACATGGTCATACTTACGAAGATTGAAAACGAATTGAATGCAGTTATTCAGAAGACGGTCAAGTTTATTGAGGAGATCTGCATTCAGGTCGTAGTAATACACATCACTATAGTCAAAATATGATTCACGACCGTAACAAATATACCTACATTTACGAATTTTTGTAGGTTACCCTAGCGCTTTCACCTTAAAATATTTGTAGGTGTCTATAAAACTCATAAAAGAGTACATAATAATATTGTGTAGAATGTACAGAAGCCAGCACATCAAGCTACTAGTTAGTTTCAATTAATAGATTTTCAACTTTATCGCTAAAGCTTAAAGTTTAATGTTGGTCAGTTTCAGGTGCTTCATGTGCTGGCGCCTGTACAAAACTTATAAAAACCTTAAATAAAATTAAATAATTGTCCTCGAGACCGAATTTCGGCCATGGCGACTACTCTCAGCGGAGACCAACCTTCGGCGCGGGAGATATTATAGTGCAGGCGTGTGCGCAGACACAGGTGCACTTCACTTCGTCTTACCTCACTCTCATAGTCCGATTGGATGGCAGAAATAACAAATTTCCAATGGAAAAACTCCACTTTGCCCGACCCGGGAATTGACCAAGGATCCAGTAGCGGTTGCGACCACGAGACCAAAGAGGCAGTCAAAAAATAATATCACACTATGCAAATCTATATTCTTACAAATAAATACATTCTAATTCTAATGATGCCAGTTCTTCTCCATAGAAATGGGCAACTAGCTTCATCTTTCTAACTAACCGACTTCTTGACAATTCAAAAGTGCCAGTAAATGGTTTAATTGAAATAAATGCGAGTTTTGAGTTTGATGATGCAGCGAATCAGCCACTATCTCGCAGTGACTTTAGTGCGATCAAAATGACAGATCGTGATGAATATTTTCGACTAACAATTTAGTTACCGAGCTACCACTGCAGGCAGTCGCTTTATCTGCGGTGGCACTTATCCACACAAGGAGTACACAAAAATGCTTAAGTACCTCTAAATTTTGCATAGTTTCGGCAAGACTCAACATTCTCCAGGTGCCAGTTGTGTTCATGTTGACAGCATCCTTCAGTTTCTGGTCAAATCTGAAAACACAGCACGGTTAAGAAGCCAGTCATCAATTTATGATTCACCATTATCATCTATCTGCCTTTTCCCAAGTATGTTGAGGTCGGCTTCCAGTCTAATCGGATGCAGCTGAATACCAGTATTGTAAGTACTTACTATTTGACCTTCACAATCCAGTTACTACGTAACACCAGACACCTTGGCAAGACTGGTGGACAGATTTTCGGGCTCCTGACTACCCGTCTACGAATGACAACCGGGACCAACGGCTTAACTTGCTTTACGAGTCACGGAGGGGTCTCGGGTGTATAATGTATGGGGGGGGGGTTCTCGTGGCTAAGTAATAATAGCCACCCGGGTCGATCGATCAGGCTAAGATACGCTTGGCGCGGTTCGATGGGTGACAATACCGAAACCCCTCCGTGTCTTGAAAAGCACGTTAAGCCGATGATCCTGGCTGTCATTCGTGGATTGTTGACAGTCGCGACTGGTAGTCAAAAGCCTGAATCATAGACAACCAGTTTTACCAAGGGGTATCATATTACCCAGTAACTGGGTTGTGGAGGTCAGTTCGGCAGTCGCTTCATGTAAAACACTGGTATTCAGCTGCTTTCGGTTAGATTGGAAGGCGACCCTAATATAATTGGGAAAACGCTAGGCCGACTGAGTCACCCATCCAGGGCCTGACCTCGGCAACCGTAGCTTAACACTTTGTGTCTCGTCCAATGTGCTTCAACCGATTATCCCTCGATCAACAGTTGTCGTTGTTATTACGTAGCCACGAGCCCCTCCTTAGCATGAGTCTTATCTTTTAAGTAAGAAAATATCTTACCTAACACAAGCGGCACTATGAAAGATGATGTTACATTCCTTCTGTAGGAGTTTCTTGTCATCTTCGGAGATGCCGAGCCCGTCTTCTGTGACGTCTCCGTTGATTATCTTAATCTTCTTGAAGCTGTCTGGGTTCTTCTCTCGAAGGAGATCGAATACCTGCAGGGACGGTAGGGTAGTATGAGAAACATAAAATCACGCCAGTTTTCTCCACAGGGTTAAGTAGGCAGAGCAGGGCAGAGGTGAGCGGTGAACATAACATCCAGTATGTTTAAGTCCCTTGTAGGTAATCTTAGAGTCACATAGTATGAAGGCTTGGGAGAAAGTTATTGAAAGGCGACTGAGAGAAGAGAGTGAAATTTCGAAAAACCAATTCGGTTTTATGCCTGGTCGAGGAACATCAGATGCCATTTTTGCCATCCGCCAGCTGTGCGAGAAATACAGAGGTGCGCATAAAAACTTGCACATGGTATTTGTTGACCTCGAAAAGGCATACGACAGAGTTTCTTGTGAAGTTTTGTGGTGGGCGCTGAAGGAGACAGGTGTGCCAAGGAAGTATGTGCAGTTGATTAGAGCGATGTACAGTCGATGCAGTACCCAAGTCCGATCTACAGTGGTTTCAGCACTCAGCCCGTACCTCTTCGTGCTGATAAGATCAGATATTCAAGAAGAGTTGCCCTAGTGTATGCTGTTTGCCGGTTGCCGAGAACGGCGTAGAGGTCCAGAGCAGGTTGGAGTTGTGGCGGGAAAGACTCAAGACCGTTGGCTTGAGAGTAAGCCGGACCAAGACCGAGTATCTGTCTTCTGGTTTTGGCGGTCTCTCCAGTCCTGTACCCATATCTCTCGCTGGAACGCCCTTATCAATCTGCTCCGACTTTCGGTACCTCGGGTCGCGTGTCCAAGGAGATGATAAAGTAGACCGAGACGTAACGCACCGGATCAACTCAGGATGGATGAAATGGCGACAGGTCACAGGAACAACTTGCGACCCACGGATGCCCCTCAAGTTAAAGGGGAAAATTTATAAGTCCTTGATAAGGCCTGTCGTACTTTATGGTTCTGAATGCTGGGCCGTGAAGAACACGGATGAAGTAAGAAATGAGTATATAAGAGGAAGTTTGAAAGTGGCGCCAGTGACAGAAAAGTTGAGAGGAAATCGTTTGGCTTGGTATGGGATAAGAAGGGACGAAACGCGTGTTACTAAAAGAGTGATGAATATACATGTGATGATGGATGGAGAGGAGAGGAAGGCCGAAGAAAAGATGGATGGATTGTGTGAGGAATGATATGAAAGAGAAGGGAGTGAATGATAGCGTGACGGTTGACAGGGGAGAATGGAAGAAGAAAACGTGTTGCGCCGACCCCAAGTAACATGGGATAAGGGTAGGAAGATGATGAGGTAATCTTAGAGTAAGTCTATGCCCGCCGAGCTGTGGCTACAATCGGGCTGATGATGATGATTCTATCTCTGTTGCCATAGACCGGAGATACATCTAGATTCATGACTGCTGTTGAGAAATTAGATTACTCAATAATACTTCTCCGACCTGGGGTACAAACTTAGGACCCACGTTCCGCAGTCTAGCTACCGGTGGGGGGGCTCTGATGTGATAGTAAACGCCACAAAATTCATAGAGAATTTATTATATACTAGCTGCGCCGCACGGTTTCACCCGCTTAAATGGCGATCCCGTGGGAATATCGGGATAAAAAGTAGCCTATATGTTAATCCAGGGTGTCAGCTACCTCCATACAATATTTTATCAAAATTGGTCCAGCCGTTTGAGCGTGAAGAAGTAGCAAACATATAAACACACACACACACACACACACCCTCACACCCTCACACACACTCACAAACTTTTGCCTTTATAATATTAGTGTGACTAGCGGCCAGCCCCAGCTTTGCACGGGTGCAATTTGTTTTTCGAATTTTGTGCAGTCATTCGGAAGTTATACGCGTACAGACATTTTGGCGACTTTGTTTTATACTTACTAGTTATATGTAAAGGATTTATAAACCCACCTGCTTACTGCAAAGGTCTTTAAGTCTTTCCTCACAGTTCATTCCTCTCTTCTGTCTCATCAGAAGGTAGATAGCGCCTAGTTCTGGACAGCTCCGCAGAAGCTTCTCGATGAGAGCCTGAAAATAGAAGAAGATGAGGTCAGTCAAGGATAAGGTGAAAGGAGAGAGTAAAAGTAGTAGGTACGTAATATTATAGTGGTCTTTGAGAAGCAGCTTGTCCGGGGAAGTACTACCACCATACATATGTCCACCGCCAAGCAGCGTCACTGTGTTCCACTTTGAAGGTGAACACAGTGGTGTGACGGTGTGGTTACAGGGACATGACACGTTCCAGCGTGACTCTTTTTTACCATTTCATGACTTCATTTAGTAGTAGCTGTAAAATGGTGTGCACATGATTCTTAATAACTAAAGTCCTCCAGACCGTATTTCGGCTACAGCGGCCAATCTCAACGGAGCTAGCCTCCTCGCATGAGATATTATAGTGCACAAGTGTGCGCGCAGACACATCATGTGCACTCCCTCTTCCCTCACTCTCTTAGTCCGATGGGACGGCAATCCGACACGACCGGAGAGAGATAAGGCGCACGACCAACGACTCAACGTGCTTTCCGAGACACGAGGGCATCACACCACCAACTTCCAAACTCCAGGCTGTTACTAAGGAATTCCTAATGGAAAACCCTAATAACACTTTGCCCGACCCGGGAATCGAACCTATGCAGGACCCCACGCTCAGCAGTCGTGCTTGGGACTATGACACCAACGGCAACGGGGCTGTTCTTAATTCTCAATACGATGTCTGGCAACCAGTTTTACTAAGAAGTGTCTTGTTACCCAGTAACTGGGTTGTGGAGGTCAGATAGGCAGCTCTATGTGACTTACTTGTATTCAGCTGCATCTGATCAGACTGGAAGCCAACCCCTACACAGTTGGGAAAAGGCAGGCAGACGATGATTGCTTACACAAAGCTAGGTCTCTCTCTGTGTAATATGTATTCTGTGTTCTAGATGCACATAGATTAATGGGTACTCAACCGAGACACAACAATCAAACGAACGTAAACAGTCATTTTAGCGATACCTGCATATTTGAGCTTTCTCCGTGACGTCATTAATTGGTTTAGTTGTTGAGTAGCGAACTGCGTAATGCTAAATTGCTAAAATATCTTTACAACACGCATGTATTCCCGGAGGTGTAAGCAGAAGGACATAGTACACCCGCATTTAGAAATTTATGTTTATTTCCGGGCGTGCCTCACCCAGACAATGATGGAAAACCCAACAACACTGACTGACTCAGAGGTCAAACCAGGGAACCCATGCTCAGCAATCGCGTTTGCAACCACTAGACCAACAAGGCGTGAATCCATACCAATATTATAAATGCGGAAGTGTGTCTGTCTGTCTACCTCTTCACGCTTAAACCGCTGAACCGATTTAGATGAAATTTGGTATAGAGATTGTTTGAGTCCCGGAAAATGACATAGGATTATTTTTATCCCGATATTCCCACGGGATCGACACTTATGCGGGTTAAACCGCGGGGCGCTACAAGTGCTAAGATAAATAGAAACATAGCTACGTTATTGAAAAACCTCATCTTGTTAGAATCAGATTTGGAGTTGTGGATTGCGGCTGCTGGGCAGTTTGTTGCACCACTTCTTCTTCCAGCTAAAGCAATAGGAAGTGATGAAGGGCGGGCGTTTTGTGGGACTGTCTTATGTAATTTTTACGTTCGATTCTCAGAATCTCAGCGTAGTTTGAATAAATGAATGTTTGATTTTCTCATTATTGTAAGACTACATGTTAAATATTGTGAAGAATTTTATAGTCCTACAATTACCATTAAGTGTGCTCATGCCACCTGTGATACAAGTTTATCCTAGTACAGGCATCTAAAATTATTATACCATTGTAAATAATTTCTAAGACTGTATCTAATAATTTTACCAATTTTAATACTGAATAAAACATTTATTTATTTTTTTTATTTGGTTTTGGTTAGTAGTCCTATATAATACCAACTAGCTCCTGCCAGCGACTTCATCCGCGTGTTTAACCCTCCCCCATTCACCCCCTCTGGGGTGGAATTTCGAAAAACCATTTCTTAGTGGGTACCTACTCTTCACAAAGAACGCATCCTCCAAACATGTCTCTAGGACCAGCGGTTTAGGCTGTACGTTAATATATCAGTCAATCAGGACTTGGAATTTTCTATATATAGAAATAGACTAGTTGCTGACGGCAATCTGTTCTGAGAAAATCTATGTGGAAAACGATGGCCATGTTTTATAAACACTTACTTTCCCAACGAAGCCAGTTCCTCCTGTGACGAAGATCGTTTTCCCTCGGTAGAACTCAGCAACTGTCGGCGCCATTTTGAATTTCTGGAACAGAGAGATAATGTAACTAACAACTTCTTCATTAATGTAGGAAAAGCTTAGCAGAAAAAACTTTAGTATCTAATAGAGCTTTTCCATTCAAAGCCAAACTAAGTCATATGCAGCACGAAACTCTTTTGTCTTATTAGATACAGATGTTAATGAGGTAATAAGTATAATAGATGAATTAAAGGAAAATTGTGCCGTAGGATATGACGACATAGCTATTAGTATACTCAAAAGATTTAAATATATCATTGCCCCCTCTCTTGACTCACATTTTTCAGTCATATTTAACAAAAGGAATATTTCCTAAATTGCTTAAAAAAGCCGTAGTCACCCCTGTGTTTAAAGCTGGAGACAAAAATTGTGTTAATAACTACAGGCCAATTTCAGCTTTAACAGGCGTCTCAAAGATCTTGGAAAAAATTATAAACAGTAGATTAGTAAAATATCTTGAAAGTAATAAATCACTCTCTGATCAGCAATTTGGTTTTAGGCCAAAAAGATCAGCAAGCCAAGCTATTCACCAACTGAAAAATTTTATAAGCTCAAACCTGGATAACAGCATGTACGCCATAGGGATATTTTTAGACCTTGCCAAGACTTTTGATACAATTTCTTGTACCTTGCTTTTGAACAAGCTGGAAATGCTGGGAATACGGGGGTACAATTGCAATTATTATCTGATTACCTTACCGAGCGCCATCAGTGTGTAAAAATAGGTAAGTGCATGAGTTCCGAACTTAAAATAGCTGTTATGGAATCCCACAAGGCAGTATTTTGGATCCTACTTTGTTCTTAATCTATATAAACGACCTGTGCAATTCAAAGGGTAAAAACGGGACCCTAATACTAAGACTTCGCTGTCTGTCTGTCCGTCCGTCTGTCCGTTCGTCCGTCTGTCTGTCACCAGGCTGTATCTCAAGAACCGCGATGGCTAGACAGTTGAAATTTTCACAAATTATGTATTTTTGTTGCCGCTATAACAACAAATACTAAAAACAAAATAAAATGAATATTTAAGGGGGCTCCCATACAACAAACATGTTTTTTTCGGCGTTTTTGCCTTGTGGTAGGTACGGAACCCTTCGTGTGCGACTCCGACTCGCACTTGGCTAGTTTTTTAATAACGGGAATTCACCTTCTGATGATAGGAGTTACTTAGACTACTTTAATTTAAAATAAGAATTAGGGTTTCGCGCAAAAAAAAAATTTAAACCCATAAATCCAATTTGTTTTCCGCCATGCACGAAAACAAAGTCGCGGGATACAATTACTTAATCTGTTTGTTTTTCGAGCCGTCTGGTTCTACAATAATAATTCCTTGATACTAGTTTAGCCACTTTTCAATTAATTAATTCATCGATCCATTACATATATTAGCTGAAGTAGCAGCTATCATAACGTAATATAGTTATATACGGTTTACTAATTAAACGTTACGTTATAATTTGGTAACAGTTAACCAATAGTTAACTATTTTATACACTGAACAACTGTGTTAATCAAATAGTAGGTATCTTTGATAATCTAATACAAGCACCATAATTGCGTAACACAGTATCAAGCACATTCTGAATAATTTTGAAGGATTGCTAAACCATTGATAAAAAGAGCGGTGGTGGCCAGGTGGTAACGTCTGGGATTTACGAGTTGTAGGTCATAGGTTCGAACCCAGACAGGCGCTTTACTTTGTGTAAATTATTTCATCACCACTGCTCTCAAAACGGTGAAGGAAAACATCGTGAGGAAACCGGCATGTCCTAGAACCAAACATTCGAAGACATGTGACATCTGCCAATCCGCACTGGGCCCGCGTGGTGGATTACTCCCTCTCACCGAGAGGAGGAGTTTGTCCCAGTACTGGGAACATTATAGATTGCTAAACCATTGCTTCATATGTTCGAAAAATTTGTCTGCTCACCAGCGTAAATAACGCAATGGATGTTGTTGAACTGAAAATGAAAGCTATTGCTATTGATAGTGTGTTAGGCAATTACCCGGCTGTTCTAATTAGCATAATCAGCCTGTAATGTTCCCACTGCTGGGACACAGGGCTCCTAATCATATACCCATTATTTACCACAGGTAAGGTAAATAATGGTACATGATAAATATGTCAAATAGTGAGACGATTATGTCAAAAAAGTAAGTAAGAAAAAGTAAAAAAAAAAAATGAACATCGTAATTTGGGAGCCGTTTTTTTTTTGCCGTAGGTAAATCATTAAATGACCCCTCCCGCTCTGGGTGGAGCGGAAGGGAGTGTCAGACTCTTACTGACTAAAACCCACCCGTGTTCCTTCCTAAGCCCTTTATGGTCCGGGCCAGCGGTAACCCTCTCGGACAATCCCGCTGAAAATTTTGGAGCAGTTAATAGACATTTACGTAGTTATGCCATTAATGAGGAGTCAGGGAAGCCACAAATGTGCGGGAGGAATTATTGCCAAACTACCTGGTTTTCAACGTAGTCTTTAATCTTATAATATACTGATGACGCGGATACGTATGATGTGGGTTTTGAACTTTACACTGACCCACAGACGAAGTCGCGGGTAAAGTCTAGTCAAGGACAACACAAGTCCACAAAAACAGATTATGAAATGATTTGTCACCTTCTAAAGTGAAATTGATTACGATTCGAGTTACGATGTTTAACTGTTTACTTAAAACATTTGCAAGTGTTAGCAATTCATGGATAGTAAAAGTGCGCAATTCTGCCCACCCCCACCCTATTTCAAGTTAAACAAATATCAACTTTATTTCAATGACAAATTAAGTTGATTTCAGAGTGACTAGTACTGTTGAAAAAGTTATAAAAATGTTTGAATTCGTAGCGTAAACTGAACTTTTTAGTGTAGGAATTAAAGTTGTTTTTACATTAATTCATATTTGTTTACATTTCTGGCAAATAAATCGCGAAGGCAGATGACTGATGAGGCATAGTTTTACAACCTAGTTGGTAGGTACTTATATTATGTTCTTGTACACACAGGTTTTGAGGTCAAAAGTAACTGATGGATGACATGTGTGGAGTGACGAAAATGGATAAAGTAAGAAATGAGTATTCAGGGTCAAATTAAAATAGCTAGCGAAACTCTGCAGACGTGTATCGTTAAATAATTAATATACGATAAAATAAAAAGATTTAATGTTTTTTTTTAGGGGTCAACGAGTGCTAGTAGTGTTGTAACTTGTAACTTGAAGTAGGTTGATAAAATATGTGATATTGTTTTTAGATATCCAATCACGTCTGTGAAGTTTACCCAAAAACTAATTTTTTAAATTGATATTACAGGTAAATACAAAAAAAAAGAGTTATACATTACTTTTTAGGGTTCCCTACCCAAGGGGTAAAAACGGAATCCTATTACTAAGACTTCACTGTCTGTCCGTCTGTCTGTCACCAGGCTGTATCTCAAGAACCGCGATGTAGACAGTTGAAATTTTTACAAATTATGTATTTCTGTTGCCGCTATAACAACAAAATACTAAAAACAAAATAAAATAAATATTTAAGGGGGGGCTCCCATACAACAAACGCGATTTTTTTGCCCTTTTTGGTCGATATCAAAAATGGCAACAGGTAGGCACTTAAAATATTCACAAAATACTCAGTTGTATTTTTACTTTAATAATAAATAATAAAATTAAAATAAAATAAATATTTAAGGGGGCTCCCATACAACAAACATGATTTTTTCGCGCTTTTGCCTTGTGGTACGGAACCCTTCGTGTGCGAGTCCGACTCGCACTTACCAGTTTTTTGTTTTGTCATGTTTAGATATCGATGCCCATCACGCCTGCGGAGTTTCGCTAGCTAACTTGATTTGACCCGGTATAAGGGCAAGTTTGAAACTGGCGCCAGCTGTTGAATGGTATGGAGTTGAATGGAGGAAAAGTTGAATGGAGATCGTTTCGTTTGGCATGTGATGAGTAAGGAGAAAACGCATGTGATGAGTAGGGAGGAAACGCATGTGATGAGTAGGGAGGAAACGCATGTGATGAGTAGGGAGGAAACGCATGTGATGAGTAGGGAGGAAACGCATGTGATGAGTAGGGAGGAAACGCATGTGATGAGTAGGGAGGAAACGCATGTGATGAGTAGGGAGGAAACGCATGTGATGAGTAGGGAGGAAACGCATGTGATGAGTAGGGAGGAAACGCATGTGATGAGTAGGGAGGAAACGCATGTGATGAGTAGGGAGGAAACGCATGTGATGAGTAGGGAGGAAACGCATGTGATGAGTAGGGAGGAAACGCATGTGATGAGTAGGGAGGAAACGCATGTGATGAGTAGGGAGGAAACGCATGTGATGAGTAGGGAGGAAACGCATGCGTAGAGTAGGGAGGAAACGCATGTGATGAGTAGGGAGGAAACGCATGTGATGAGTAGGGAGGAAACGCATGTGATGAGTAGGGGGAAAACGCATGTGATGAGTAGGGGGAAAACGCATGTGATGAGTAGGGAGAAAACGCATGTGATGAGTAGGGGGAAAACGCTTGTGTTGAGTAGGGAGGAAACGCATGTGATGAGTAGGGAGGAAACGCATGTGATGAGTAGGGAGAAAACGCATGTGATGAGTAAAGAGGAAACGCATGTGATGAGTAGGGAGGAAACGCATGTGATGAGTAGGGAGGAAACGCATGTGATGAGTAGGGAGAAAACGCATGTGATGAGTAGGGGGAAAACGCATGAGATAAGTAGGGAGGAAATGCATGTGATGAGTAGGGAGAAAACGCATGTGATGAGTAGGGAGGAAACGCATGTGATGAGTACGGAGGAAACGCATGTGATGAGTAGGGAGGAAACGCATGTGATGAGTACGGAGGAAACGCATGTGATGAGTAGGGAGGAAACGCATGTGATGAGTAGGGAGGAAACGCATGTGATGAGTACGGAGGAAACGCATGTGATGAGTAGGGAGGAAACGCATGTGATGAGTACGGAGGAAACGCATGTGATGAGTAGGGAGGAAACGCATGTGATGAGTAGGGAGGAAACGCATGTAATGAGTAGGGAGGAAATGCATGTGATGAGTAGGGAGGAAATGCATGTGAGTAAATGAGTGTGTATGTAACATCACGCCTATATCCCCCGAAGGGTTAAGCAGAGGTTTACCTACCATTTCGCCAGGTATGTAACAGGGGCCGACCCTATTCCCATCAACCGGGCACAAATCCAGACTCCAGGTTGCTACTGAGAAATTCCCGATGGAAAAACCCAATAACACTTTGCCCGACTCGGGAATCGAATCCAGGACCTCATGCTCAGCAGAAACAACGACGCAGTCAATATTAATGACATCGCAACAGTGTAATTGAATTTAAATTAAATTTCACGATTCATACATGTATGAAGTTTTTGCTTGAATAACGTTATTTACATAAATAAATAATGAATTTTCGTGAAACAATGACTGGGTTTAATTACAGGTTGCGTGTTGCAGTTCAAGCTATTAAAATGATAGTCGTTGTATGGGTCGGGAGAGGTCAATAATGTTTAAAATAAATAAATAAAATAACTCAAAAGGCCAATTATTTTTAGAACAAACAACCGCTCAAAAAAGGTTTATCCACTCTAAAAAATCCACTCTAGGGTTGATACGCGGAAACGCATGTCCGAAAATCCACCCTATGCCTAGGCCTAGGCCGAGGGTGGATTTTCGCATGCCTAAGCTCTAGACCCTAGGCATGCGTTCCTGCTTATCCACCTTAGGGTGGATTTTTTGGGGTGGAATAACCGCTCAAAATCGGTGAAGGAAAACATCGTAAGGAAACCATGTGCGAGAACCAAAAACTCAAATTCATTAAAATTTATTTGCTTAACACAGGTTTATATGTCCAGCAGTGGACATCTATCGGCTGAAACGACGACGACGACACAGGCTTATAAGATGTGACAAAAGATTGGATTAGGTTCGATATCCGTGGATTAGCTACTATGAACATAAAAAAAGTCCTATTTTGGCCATGGTGGCCAATCTCAACGGAGACAAGACTTCGGCGCGGGAGATAATATAGTGCAGTAGTTAGTGTAGTATAGTGCGTGTGTGCGCAGACACAGGTTCACTTTCTCTTCCCTCACTCTCATAGTCCGATGTGACGGCAATCCGACAAGACCGGAGACCACACTCTCATAGTCCGATGGGACGGCAAGACCGGAGAGAGATCAGGAGCAGTACCAACGACGTAAACTGCTTTCCGAGTACACCGCCAACTTCCAAACTCCAGGCTGTTACTAAGAAATTCTCAATGGAAAAACCCAATAACACTTTGCCCGACCTGGTAATTGAACCCTGGACCCCACGCTCCGCAGTCACACTTACGACCGCGAGACCAACGAGGCAGTTCTAATCGTGTGGTCATATGGACATCATCATCTACAGCCCGAATTCATCGATTGCTGGGCAAAGGCCTCTCCTCTCTTATGCCAATTCCCAAGCACCTGTGCCAGCCTCATCCAGGTCCTACCCGACACCTCGTCTTCCAGTCCTTGGACGCCACTCTGTCACAGTCTTACTCCACCTTTCATCACTGCGCCTTGTCAGGTGTCCTACCCAACTCCATTTGAGTTCCATAATACGATAAGGTCTTTGTACGTCTTCGTATCTCGACGTTTGGAACTCGGTCTTTAGTCTGATGCCAAGCATAGAACGCTCCATGGCTCTCTGTGCAGCTCTCAGCCTGTACAGTCTCCTGCGTAAGCATCCACGTCTCAGCACCGTACGTCATGGTGTGAATACACTGGTTATAGAGGACTATTATAAGGACCCACCGATTATTTTCAAATATTTAAGCTACCTGCTGCTTTTCGCCAGCAGCAGTCGTATCGGTGGCATATCATGGCCGCCAATCGTAATTCCTTATCGCCTGTCGGTTGATTGATGAAATTCACAGGAAATTATAGCAATGTTTGTCTAATTATTTATTGCAGCGGACATTGAGAAAGTGTTTTTGTTAACAATTGAAAAGTGATGTTAAATTATGTATGAACCTTTTTTGTATATGCTTCAAATTGTGGGGAGTTCCTTACTCCTGTTCTGGCGTTTCGACATGTCCTGTTTAGAATGACGTACTGTCTCATTGGTCTAGTGGTCGATAGCGCGACTGCTGAGCGTGCAGTCCTAGGCTCGATTCCCGGGTCAGGCAGTGTTTTTCCGTTAGCAATTTCTCAGAAAGAGCTCGGAGTCTGGATTCGTGCCCGGTTGATGGCAATAGGGTCGCCCCCTATTACATGGGACATGAACATAACTGACGAAATGTGGTTGTACAGACGCCAGCACATCAAGCTACCCGCATCTGTCAAATTTTCCCAATGAACTTTAAACCTTATGCTTTAGCGATAAAGTTGAAAATCTATGAAATAAATTTGACAGATTTTAGTAGCTTGATGTGCTGGCATCTGTACTATAGCCCCTCTGTCAACTCCTTTGGCGATTACAGGCGTAATGTTCAATCAAAAGTAATGCAATCTTCATTGCTGATAAAAATAATGTTGTGTTCGGTTTCCTATCAAACCAAATGCAACTGCATATATGTATAGTGAATATATTAGTATTTTGTATGTAAATATTATTATGATAATAATATTTATTTTGTTAATTAAATTAATGAAAACATCTTTTAAGTCAATGAGCGACAATATTATTAACCTGTGATTACCTCTGAGAGGGCAAAGCCCTCTTTATACAACGTTATTTTTAATATATGCGAAACCTGAACATAGTTTGTTCAGAATAAGTAGCTGAATCGATTTGGTCTATAATTATTCATATCCTCTCTACCCCCACCCTTGTGCACAGGAGTAATAATGGCTATTTTTAACGGGGCAGGAAGATGCCAGTGTTAAAGCAGAGGTTCGCAAGATGTGCTATGATAGGGACGGCTTCCATGCCTACATAGTCTACATACTTTAAAAATTTCGTAGAGATGTTGTCCCAGCCAGGGGTACTGTCAGCTTTTAGGTTAATTAATATTCTGTATACTTCGTCGGCGTCAGTTGCAAGAAGCACAAAAGAATTTACTAGATTTGATGCGTTACTGCTCTGACCGAAGGCATAATTGACGGTTGTAGGTAGGATTTGTTGAGCCAGGTCATGACCAATTTTAGAATAATAATTGTTGATAAAATTTACTGAATCAGACGGGGTTGGCTGAAGTTTTAACAATTCTGCATCATAATTATTTGTTTTCCGTGAGTAGGTAATAGCTTTTTCAACACACTTGCTCGTAAAGTGGCTCTTATTGAACCGCTTTTAGGTCCATAATGCAGTGTATTAAAAACGCGTGCTTTTTCTTTACTTTAATCCACTAGAGCTTTATTTCCACAGATAACTATTAACTAGTCGAAGATTCGCGCTTTCTAATCTCATCAATTCACTTTTTTTTTAAATAGTCTGTATTGTCCTTGGTCCCAAAATGAACTAATATTTATTTATGAATGCGCAGGGACTACGGACAATTTAAGGTGAATGCGCTGGTAGACCGCGAAATTCAAATTTTCTTTTGCAATTTTCAGATCAGTGTCAGGTTGTATCTTGATCAAAATATGATTTGCGACTATAACAGGTACGTCTTTATAGAATTATAATCATTCGAAACATTAATACATCTTTCTTATGGGAAAGTTCTTAGGGAAAAAATCTAACTTAAAGATTCTATTCAAATGACAATTCTGTAAATACATCTAAATTATAGTCGCGAATCATATTTGATCAAGATACAACCCGACACTGACCTGCAAATTACAAAAAACGTAAGAAAATTTTAATTATCCACCTTAAATTAAAAAAAATTGTCCGTGGTCCCTTCCGAAACCAAACGGAAAAGACCCTGACTAGCGTTCTATTATTGCGGATTCTCACTGAACTAATGTATATTTCTCTATGCCAATAGTACTTTCTAATTCCATACTAACTAAACTACAATTGTTTTTTTTTTATATAGTGGTCTGTTGTCAGTGCCTACATGCTCTGTGGCCAGTGCTTTTATTTACACTTGCGCGCGCATTGCTAGTGCTGGCTATGCGGAACGACCCGAAAGACAAAACCAGCGCGCCATTTTCCATACAAGTTAATATTTAACAATACAAGTCTGTTTTTTTCCTCGCAAGTGTGTTGAAAAACGTCGTATGAAACGCGTGTGCATTGATCATTAGACTCTCGGCTTTCTTATCGCACTCGCCTGCGGCTCGCGCGCATAATACCGCCTCGAGCATAATGATCAACATAGCACACAAGTATCATAATGTACTATTATATTTTTCCACAGTAATTTATTGTTAATAACTGATTTAGATAGCAGATTCGTTTCATACGAGGGCGGCACTGAAAATTTCGGGAATCAAGGAAGTGACACAACATAACTATTTAAAAATGTATTTATTGCTTTTCGAAGTATTTTCAATTATTGAAGCAACCATTCCATTCGGAAGTTGGGGTCTCCAAAATGGCCGTTTTGCAGGAATCCACAGCTTCTTCAGGTGATGAAAATCTCTGTCCACGCAATTTATTCTTTATTTTAGGGAAAGTATAGAAATCATTAGGGCTTAGGTCGGGGCTGTACGGCGGATGGTCTAATAATTCTATGTTCTTGCTCTAAAAACTCTTTTGTTCTGTGCGCGGTGTGAGAACTCGCATTGTCGTGATGGAGGATAACGCGGCGGTTGCAGTTCTCTTTACGGAGTTCAAAAACGACCTGTGGCAAACAAATGCTAGCATACCATTCTGCATTAACCGTTCTTTGTCCCTCAAGAAGAATAGTCGTAACATGGCCGGTTTTGGAGGCAAACGTGGCCACCATTTTTTTTGCAACACTCCGTGAACGAACAATTTTTGTTGGCATTAACTCATTTTCGAACACCCAAACTCGTGACTGGTTTTTTGTTTCGGGTTCGTACGCGTATATCCAGGATTCGTCACCTGATACGATGTTGTATCGGGATAGCCTCAGAAGTGTTGCAGAAATAAAATCCAGTAATATCTCCACAGCACTTTAATCACAAAATTTACCCTTTTTTTACAACGGTTGCGCGATGTCTGTCTATGCCAAAAAAAGACTGTCAGTTATGACATTCACTTCCATTACGAATACACTATCTTATATTAATATAATGGCTTTTAACAAACGATTATTCATCTAAAATTAGTTGATAATTAATAATACATTTAATTATTATCATTTAGATTCACAATGTAATATATTTCACTATAGATTCAAAATGTTTAAACTTCAACATCTGCCTACCTGTTGCTACTTAATACAGTCAATACAACATCTTAATAATTAGGCTTACAGCTCGGCCTTCCTGTGAAAGCGAGTCCCTTCGCGAAAAAGAACGACGATTGGCAATGAAATAATTATTGTCATGGTCATAGAACACAAACCAAACAGAGCCTATAGCTTAAAAGCGCCACATATACTAAAACATTAATAATGTATTATATTCTGACATAAACATCTACATGGATCTGCCATTTAGTACTTTTATCGTGGTCGCCGATTTGGTGTCTCTAACCGGCTTTACGATAACATATTTTGTAAAGCCGTCGACCAAAACGAGTAAATAACAATTGCCCTTTTTACTCCTTATAAATGGACCCAAGTGGTCAGCATGAACCGTATGGAACGGTACGCTTGGGGTTTCTATAGGGTGCAGTTCGCCTTCACGCTTACCACCAGGTGTTTTGTGGTGTGAGCATTCGAGGCAGGATAAAACGTATTTCTTTACGAATTTGCGCATTTTGGCAAACCAGTAATTTTTACGGATCCGCTGTAAGGTTTTATCATAACCGCAATGACCGACGTCATCGTGATTCATTTTTAAAATCTGCCAACGAACGCCTTTCGGTACCAGCCATTTTATTTCATCCCCGACTATTCTGTAGACTCTATTGTTTTTTAATTTGTAGTTCTTATGAATATCCATCACTTGCTCTGAACCAGGATCCGATAACGTCTCTTTTATCTTCCTGACTTCTTCGTCAGCAGACTGTACAGTAGCAATCCAGTCTTGCTCGCAAGTTTCGATGGTTAGGACATCAAAACAGGTCGGCGGCGGCGGTTCTGATTCGCTTCCATCGACTGGATTGCGACTCAGCGCGTCGACGTGAGACATGCGCAATCCCGAACGGTATTCGATGGTGCAGTCATATTCTTGTAACTGTATCTACCACCGGGCTATTCGTGGGATCAAATCGCGTTTGATTAACGTTGCCCGTAACGCGTTGCAGTCGGTGAGTATTTTAAAGGGAATTCCGATGAGATAGACGCGAAAACGATTGAGTGACGCAATTACCGCCAATGTCTCTAGATCGTACGAGTGAAGTTTTTGTTCATCTACGTTAGTTTTTCGACTAAAGTACGATACTGGCTGGAACACACCGTTTGAGTTAGCCTGTAATAAGATACCAGCTAGTCCGGCTTTGCTAGCGTCAGTATGTAATTGGGTTTCCGCACTATGATTGTAGAGCGCAAGAATGGGTCTATCAACGAGAAAAGCTTTGATTTTATTAAATCCTAATTCCTGATCTTTGTCCCATGCCCATTTAATATCCTTTTTTAATAAATCGGTTTAGTTTTGCGGTTCAAGGCACGGTAGTCAACGCACAAACGTTTATCTCCCTTTTTCTTTTGTACGAGGACAATAGGGCTCGCGTAAGATGAGGTAGATTCTCTAACAATACCGTGGTCGATCATTTCCTGCACCATATTTCTTACCAAAACGCGGTCCGCGTAAGACATACGATACGGCCTATAAACAACCGGTTCTGAATCCTCAAGCTCAATCACCATCTTTGTCAGATCTGTGTACCCCAAATCGTCAAGTCCCTTTGAAAAGCAGTTACTATATTTATTAATTAATTGTTTTAAATTTAACTTATCTTCTTCACTTAGAGCATCGTTACAGTTCAAAACGTCATTGTTTTGGAATTCACAGATTGTGACATTGCACGAGTTTAAGATATTTTCCATCAACACCCTTATATTGTACTCGTGTCAAAAGGGTTCCTTTCTCAAGTGTGATTAAACTGGGTGATGCATTGTGAATCAATAGCGCGCTACGCCCACCCTTTACCTCGTATTCTCCAGGGAGGAGGTAGTATTCCTTCCCTTCTGGACCCCGCAAGGAACCATTAACATAAACTCGTGCATTTACGCTAGGATCAGTAGAAACTTGCACAGCGCGTAAAGTATTCGATGGGATTTCAGCATCGTCGCTAGTTGCAAGACGCATTTTAACGCTCGGAATTTTGTTAAATATCACAGCGGTAGGGGTTTTTGTAATAACGATATCTGGTTTCTCGGTAAAGGAATGTCCTAATAGAACTGACTGCTTGATTACGAAATCCTTTACTACATACAAATTTATCGTCTCCTTTATGCCTTGAACTTCGACGGAAACAATCGTCATACCTACTGGAGAGATCAGGTTAGCGCCTATACCCCTAAGAACAGGTAAATCTTCTGGTACTACAATGTCTAAGTTGAGTTCCCTAGCTTTTGTTAGCTTTATAAGAGAACATTGACTCCCTAAATCTAGATGACAATCTAAATTATGGTTATTGACTTTGATCTCAAGCATGTACTTAGCAGTCAATTCTTCAGACAAACATAATTGGGACACTTGCTTTTCGGTTTTTTTATTGTTCAGACTAGTTTCCTTTTCGCAATCTTTATTTAAGCGTTTGTTTTTAAAGCAGTGAATTGACAAATGACCTGATTTATCGCAAGTGACGCACTTAGCTGGGGGTTTATTACAACGGAAACTTGGATGACCAATTTGATCGCAATTGTAGCACGTCATTTTCAAACCCGCTGGTTCTGATAAAAGAGTTGTACCCTGACGTTCGTTTCGGGATTTAAAACTAGAATCAGGATTTTCCCGACCATGCCCTATTTTCACTGTTCTGAAATATTTCAGCACTTGCTCTGGCTCAGAGAATTGTGCAGCCTGCGCACCTATTTTAACAGCCCTATCTTCAACGCCGTATAGCAAGCAATCGACAGCCTGACGCCCATAGATCTTACATCTATTTAGCAAATTAATTTTGGCATAATAGTAATGTTCAAGTGACTCTCCATATTTAACCCTTTTGCCCAGCATTTCAGTCAAGAGTTCAGCATAGTCTTCACGAACAGGAAAAGATTCAAGCAACTTGTTTTTCCACTCACTCCACGTATACAACATTGTCGGCAAACTTTGATACCAAGTCTTCGCTACCCCTGTCAACTTTGGCAGGGCGTAGTGAATTATCTCTCTATCTTCCCAGCCATAAATTTCTGAACATTCTTCTACCTTTGTCAACCAAGTCAAAATAGTTTGCTCCTTTGTCATAGGGTCAAACTCGGGAACAATATTAGTATTAAAAGGCAACTTCGACTTATCTGAACTCTTAACTGATTGCAAAATTGACAAAAATTTATCTAAAATACCCTCAGTGGAGTCTACACACCTAGGTTTCTTAGAAGTAGATGACATTTGTTGCTCATCCTCGTCTCCTTGCTCAAGATGATGGCTCCTCTTCCGGTCACGTCTGGAACCCGACCTTGAATCCTTATCGTCCTCCGGTCTCCTACCTCGTCGACTCGTACTTCTCTCTCTGGTACCCTCGCGGCTATAGGATCCAGTGCTCGACGAACGACTACGCCTTGACCTCGAAGGCGTACGAAGAAATCTTTGCTTAACCCTTTGTGGACGAAGCACCCTTCGTCCTTGACGCTCTCCGTCAATGTTGTCATAATTATTATCAACCTCAGTATCACGCACCCGTGATACCCCTGGTTGTTCCGAATGTGTAGCCTGACCCTCATACATGGGTACTCTTGGCCAAGTTGCGCGGCTAGACTCACGCCTCAAGTCTACCGCTTCCCGACCCTGACCCTCAAACCTGGGTACTCCTGGGTCCGAACTAAGAGTCCTATAATCTCGGGTTTGACTCTTCTCTCTCTCCATGTTGAGCACTGAAACTGACAGACGACAGCTTACTAAACCATTTTTTTAACAACATTAGCATAGATTAAGTTTATGCAGCTATAATGTATAGTTGTTTTATATTTTCGGTAATAGTAACTTAATCACTCCTGATTAAGCTCGATCTTTATCTTATCTTTATCTTTTTATCTTCTCTTCGATTGCAAGACTCGACCCCAGTACCCTTGCCGATCGCGGGCAACGATAAATAATGGTTCCAAAATATTTGTGTTAATATTTGATTTAGGTACATACTTTTTTTAAAGACAACAGTTATATGAAAAAAATTTCACGTTATAAAAAAATCGAATCAAACAATTCAGTTGTTGGTACAAATAAACGTACTTACGTTTTTCTCGTAGGCGTAAGTCGAAAAGAGTAATACCTTTCGTTTATCCCACTTCTGAAGCTATCGGGATAGCCTCAGAAGTGTTGCAGAAATAAAATCCAGTAATATCTCCACAGCACTTTAATCACAAAATTTACCCTTTTTTTACAACGGTTGCGCGATGTCTGTCTATGCCAAAAAAAGACTGTCAGTTATGACATTCACTTCCATTACGAATACACTATCTTATATTAATATAATGGCTTTTAACAAACGATTATTCATCTAAAATTAGTTGATAATTAATAATACATTTAATTATTATCATTTAGATTCACAATGTAATATATTTCACTATAGATTCAAAATGTTTAAACTTCAACATCTGCCTACCTGTTGCTACTTAATACAGTCAATACAACATCTTAATAATTAGGCTTACAGTTGTATAGAGCATTTGAGGATCCTGCGTGGAATCTTTCGACAGTTCTGACGCACCAAGTAACGCGAACCGCTTTTTGCTCTTCACAGAGCGAATGCGGTATCCATCGGGAAAACAACTTTTTTACACCTAATTGTTCATGCAAGATTATTTGTATTTGACTCATGCCAATGTCTAAAGTTGCCTGAATTTCGCGGTATGTCACATGTCGATCTTCCTCAATCAGCTTACGCACAGCATCAACGTTTTCTTGGGTGACTGCAGTTTTTGGACGACCTTGACGGGGATCATCACTGAGCTTGACACGTCCACGTTGAAATTCAGCAAACCAGCGATAAATTGTGGTTTTGGATGGGGCTTCATCACCAAATGCAATTCAAATAGCCCAGTTTTCTTGTCTCAAAACTAAATAACATGTAGGTGACCGTCGCGTTCGGCGGCCTGTTGCGCTTTGAGTGCATCGTGCACGAAGCAATATTTATCTCATCTAGATTGATCGCGAAGAACAGGTTTTGATGATACTTTGTTGTTTTCGTCATTGTTTTTGTAATGATATGTTCTTGATTTGGTACTAGTTTATTTATTTATTTATAAGTATACAAAGTATGTATTAGGTATGTTGAAACTGTGTGTACTCCCCGTCACTTTTCCCTAAAGGTTCATTAGAAAACCAGCGTCAGACAGCATCTGTCTGGCATTAATGCTGAAATGAACCTTTTTGGCGCAGCCGTGAGGCACATACTATACTATTGTTGTTTTTTTTATTTTTTGTTAATTTTGTATTTTGTGTTTCATGAACTGTGTCCAAATAAACTTTTTTTCTTTCTTTCTTTCTTTCTAAATGCAGAAATCATCCGGTCAACACACTGTTTTTGTGTTAAACCACTTCGAAAGTCATAATAAATCATCGCTCTTGAATTTTCTCGAGTCAATTCCATTTTCTCAACGACTAAATAAGTTTGACAAAACCTTGTGACAAGACCGAGAATCTTTTTAGGGTTCCGTAGCCAAATGGCAAAAACGGAACCCTTATAGATTCGTCATGTCTGTCTGTCTGTCTGTCTGTCTGTCCGTCTGTCTGTCTGTCTGTCTGTCTGTCCGTCCGTATGTCACAGCCACTTTTCTCCGAAACTATAAGAACTATACTGTTGAAATTTGGTAAGTAGATGTATTCTGTGAACCGCATTAAGATTTTCACACAAAAATAGAAAAAAACAATAAATTTTAGGGTTCCCCATACTTAGAACCGAAACTCACAATTTTTTTTTTCATCAAACCCATACGTGTGGGGTATCAATGGGTAGGTCTTCACAAATGATATTGAGGTTTCTAATATCATTTTTTTCTAAACCGAATAGTTTGCGCGAGAGACACTTCCAAAGTGGTAAAATGTGTGTCCCCCCCCCTGTAACTTCTAAAATAAGAGAATGATAAAACTAAAAAAAAATATATGATGTACATTACCATGTAAACTACCACCGAAAATTGGTTTGAACGAGATCTAGTAAGTAGTTTTTTTTAATACGTCATAAATCGTAAACCGCAATTTACCATTCATTCAATCAACTCAAAAATAAAAATAAAAACATTTAATTTCATAAACATAAACCTTATGCATAAACCCGGATGTTACGGAACCCTCGGTGCGCGAGTCCGACTCGCTCTTGCCCAGTTTTTTTAAAATAAATAAATGGTATTCGATTTTTAAAACCAAGGAGTTTTCAATTAAAAAGATTTTAATATGACAGGAACAGTGGAAATATTCCATTGCCGATACTTTTAGTGCAGCCCTCGTATTGTCTTTTTAGTTTTTTAATCAAATTGTTACAATAGTTTCTGTAACTGGTTTGATCCTGACGAAGTTTATTTTGGAGTGTATTCCGATTTTGTATACAGCGCAAAATACCATTAGTACCTAATCCACGGTTTTAAAACGCGTTTTTGCTAGGGATCTTTAATGTGATTGTATTTAATTTGATGGAGTCAGCTAGAGTTTGTATCAACAGAGTACACAGGGAATCAGGATCATCACAGAAAAGTAATTCAGTCAGGTTCTTTTTTTTTAGATAATGCAGGGCCTGTTCAAAGTCAACAAAATGTCTTAGTTTTACGAACATTTTGTAAAAATTTTTGCTTAGACAATACTAGAAGGGTTGTGTAATGGTCAGTTACTGTGGTATTAAGGATAGCAATAGTGGGTGAAAACTTTTTCTTATTTACTTTAAGCATGAAGTGGTCCAGGCATGATTTGTCTCTCGTTGGCAACAGCTGCCCTGGAAGGATACCGAGTAAAGACAACATGTTGAGATAGTGCATACTGTTTGTCAATTCATGAGAAAGCTCATAGTTTAGGTATAATATTAATGTTTATGTCGCCTGCCACAATAATGTTTTTATTTGCTGTTATGGTCTCCAAATTATTGTTGAGCGAACTGACAAAACTGGCGGTGTTTGAGTTTGATGGTGATCGGTAAATACAGAGAATGACGTTATTCAATATTTCCAGACTTAGACAAGAGGCCTGAGATAGTGTTATTTCTGTAACCCGATGTTCGAGTGCACTCTTTACATAAACGACTACAACATCATTTTGGTATAAGTATAACTGACTTGAAGTCATATATGAACTGTAATTGTTAAGTTGATGAATTTAACCTACATTCTGTAAATATTATGATATTTCAAAGTTAAATGTAGACAATGTCAATAATAAATCATTAAAGTTACAATAAATGCTACTAATTTTCTGTGAAAAAATAGTTAAGTCACTTTTCTTTACAAAAATGTATTTAGGCAGCTCATTACTGTCGCATTCAATGGTGCGCGCAATCTCAAAATTATGTATAGGTATCAGTAACTGTTTGAAGCGTATCACTCATTTAGTTGGAATTTTAAAAGAATGAATGTCATTACATGGAGCAAATACCTTAAAGTAATGGTAATTGTTTAACAACACGAGCAATCGATAAACGATAAAAAGAGCAATCGTTAATGGCGCCGATTCTGTTGTTCACAGACTAAACTAAATTTAAGTTCAGGCATCTTTTTCTTTCTATTTCATTAAGAAAGGACAGAAGATAAATATTAGTTTAGTCCTGTCAAATTAGGCAGCGCCTGACGTAAATTGACGTATTTTTAATAGCCAACTTTTTAATCTCGTCTAAATTGTCTATGGAGTATCTTAATTTGACAGGACTAAACTAATATTTATCTTCTGTCCTTTTTTAATGAAATAGAAAGAAAAAGATGCATGAACTTAAATTTAGTTTAGTTTGTGAACAACAGAATCGGCGCCAATATCTTTATATTGTAGAATTTATGTAGTACAAGTAACTAACGATTGCTCTTTTTATATTACTACTGTACCGTAATACACAACAAAGTGTGTGAGGTATATGAAAATAGCGACTGAATGTGTTATAAGTGTAAGGAGGAACGTGTTAATGTATAAATGAGTTTTGGTTGGTTATGTGTAGTATAAGTAAGTCTATCATCATCTGCCTAGCCTTTTCCCAACTATGTTGGGGTCGGCTTTCAGTCTAACCGGATGCAGCTGAATACCAGTATTTTACATGGAGCGACTGCCTATCTGACCACCACAACCCAGTTACTGGGTAATACGATACCCCTTGGTAAGACTGGTTGTCAGACTTTCGGGCTTCTGACTACCCGTAACGACTGTCAAAGATCCACGAATGACAGCCGGGACCAACGGCTTAACGTGCTTTCCGAGGCACGGAGGGGTCACGGTATGTAAAGATGGTCACCCATCCACAGACCAACCGCGGCAAGCGTAGCTTAACCTGATCGATCGACCTGTGCGGCTGTTATTATTTAGCCACGGGCCCCTCAGTAAGTATAAGTAAGTCTATGTGAAACAATATTGTTTTCGTTAAATTATTGTTGTGTAAGTGTTTAATGCATGCATATGAGTTATGTGTAAGCATATGTGAAATAAGGTTACGACGTGTTAAATAGCATATATTTATAACTATGGTGATTAGCACCGCGCAGAAAGTTTTAACAGTATACAGTAAAAAGCGGGTGACTGCTTATAAAACACGGAACGAAGCCGTAATGCAGTATACAATATTTATAGAATAATACATATAGTGGCATAAATACCGCAGGCAATATGTATGTAGTCATTTCTGCAGAGTCAGACTGTGAATCTGGTCTTAACTTTTAATAACAATAGTCTGCGATTGTTCGTCCTTTTTTACATAATGTACACCTTATGTACACCTTATCGTGGGCTGTCCAACAGTATTTATTTTATAGGCGCCTGATTTTACTAAGTCTCGGGCGAGGAAATGTTGGCGATATCCTTTTGTTGTTAAATGCTCCGTAATAAATATGGCGGTTTCTTCCTGCGTTTTAAAGCCAAGATATTTACAACATACTTTAGTTTTGTGTTCGATATTAAATGCTTTTACCATCTTCAATATTACGTTTTTCAAAAGAGTGGATTTCGTTTCAACAATTGGTGGTGAAGGTGAAAGGTGACTGATTGTTGTCTCTGTTGGTACCTCGCAGTCTGTAAATATCCTTAATGTCATATTTCTTCATTTTACAATCAATGCTTTGCGATCTATCTATAGATTTATAAGATCGTCCTTGGTTTTGTTATTTTTTTTCGGAACGTTTTTTATTACACAGTTTGTTTTTCTACTGCCAATTTGCATGTCCTCATATTTGTTCTCCAATGTAACTATGTACTCCTTATCTTTCTTCGCCTTGATTTCTGAATTTTGAATTGGTGAAAAAGTTTGAATCTGAATTGGTGAATTTTTTTCTGGAATCATCGTTTTGTGCGGTAAGAAAAGCTATCGAGTTCTCAATATTGGCATTTGATAGCTGAATTTCCTTCAGAGTAGCGGAGATTTTTGATATCTCATTACCTTGATTAACTGAAAAAAGAGTCATCATCTTCATTTTTTTTTCTCATCAAATGACCCCCCCCCGCTCTGGCTGGAGCGGAAGGGAGTGTCAGACTCTTACTGACTAAAACCCACCCATGTTCCTTCCTTAGCCCTTTATGTTCCGGGCCAGCGGTAACCCTTTCGGACAATCCCGCTGAGCCGGCAGGACATCATCTTCCTCATCTTTTCTTTAAATTCATGCAGTTGCCAAGAGAGACCATTATACATAATATCCTCTCTGCTCCTCTTGACTCGTTGAAAAACATAATTAGGTGGGGTCTTATTTGTATTTCCTAATAGGTTTACATCAGTATCTGACAGTGATTTATTCAACAAAGGATGCATAGTAGTCATGGTACTTCTAGTAGAAGTGTGGCTGCGTTAGATCGTAGAAATATTCTTCGGCGCTCGTTATGGGAAGTGCGAGACTATGATAGCCACAGCAGTCCATAGCTGTTAGAAGTTAGGAGATAAGGCAATGTGTTTGTTGGAGGTCCTCTATTAATTAATACATAAATGATTAAAAAATAATCACGTTACCTAATAGAAACGTAAAAATACGCATCGAATGCATTACCTCCTTGTTTTTTTAATTCGGTGAAAAATGCTAGACACAAATCCAATGTTTTAAATTGAGTTTTATAACTAAAAATATTACTGTCCTTTGTGGCTCGCCACAGTTGTGTTAAAAAACATCGTTCCAATTTTCGACCTGTAAGGGTCAAATCACACCGAGATGGCAGCGAAGCGGCGAGCAGTTTCAGTGTCATATAATTTTAAACTTTATATTCATTACTATACATATATTCATTACTACACATAGTATCACTTGAGAAACTTGAGTCGTCGGAGTGCTCGCGGCGCCGCGGGCGGCCGCGCGACCTTTTCAAGTTTCTCAAGCGATACTGTGTTATAGTAATGACGATAAAGTTTAAAATTATATGACACTGAAACTGCTCGCCGCTTCGCTGCCATCTCGGTGTGATTTGAGCCTAATTCTGTCTACCCTTTTCATCATCATCTGCCTAGCCTTTTCCCAACTATGTTAGGGTCAGCTTCCAGTCTAACCGGATGCAATAATGGCTCCGTACCCAAAGGGTAAAAACGGGACCCTATTACTAAGACTCCACTGTCCGTCTGTCACCAGGCTGTATTTCATGAACCGTGATAGCTAGACAGTTGAAATTTTCACAGATGATGTATTTCTGTTGCCGCTATAACAAAAAATACTAAAAACAGAATAAAATTAATATTTAAGGGGGCTCCCATACAACAAACGTGTTTTTTCCTTGTGGTACGAAACCTTTCGTGTGCGAGTCCGACTCGCACTTGACCAGTTTTTTTTTATAAATTACGAAAAATTTAAACGTTATGTACTGAATTCACGGTTTCAGTTTGCGTGTCAGTGTCCCTGCCACTCTGTGTAAGGAATTCTTGCGCTAAATTTCATCCTTCTAGACTCAGCCGTTTAAACTGGGGCCCTAGTCTGCTATTTTTATAAATTCGTCATTCCAACACGATCCCACCACCATCCCATTGTCATTTTGCTAAAAGTTCGTAATCTGCTAAATTCATAATGGTTGATCATTGATCGGTCAATGGCACAGAAATTATACGATACTCGTAATTAATTAGAAGCAATTACTGCACAATGACGTTCTAATGGTAGGTTACTGATCAAAGGAACTGTCAAAATTTTTGCAGATTACCGCGTAAGTCAGTAATTCATTTTTCATTACGTACGGGATTACCATTCTATGCCATTTCTTTCAATGGAGTGTCAGTGGTTGACCATTGGAAAGTCATAATGACGCCATTATATTAGTAGATTACCAAACTTGTCAAAATCAACAATTATGAAATCAATGATAGACAATTCTGACACTATTGTAATAGCAGACTTGAGGCCCTGTGCGTTGTTTGTCAGTGACCGTATTTCAAGGATTTGTATTGAGGGTCACATTATATTAGGTAGCGAAACTCTGCATAAGTGATGGGGTACCTACTTATCGATATCTGATCACGATAACATAAAAATATAAAAAACATTTTTATTTTTGGGTACAACTACCGCTGGTTGTTACCTGAAGGCTGAGAAAATCCGAAAAGTTTTATTTAGTTTTGTTTTCCACGTCGGTGAAGCTTACACAATAATGAGCTGATTTTTAACTGATATTTCAAGTGACTACAATAACTGCGGTTGGTAACTCCACAAAAAACATCAAATTAATTTATTTTTTGTTTTATTTTAGATATCGATAACTAAGACGTCTGGTGGAGTTGCGCTAGCTAATTTAATTTGACCTTGTATATAAATAAAAAAGTAAGATAAATACAACTTCTAATCAAGACACACGTCCAATTTCATTTGAGTTTTATTACTAAAAACTATTATTTACCCTCTTTTTTTGGCTCGCCCAATCGGGTAAAAAAACATACATACTACTTAGGTCTTTATTTGTATTTTACCGACTTCAAAAAAAAGGAGGTTATCAATTCGACACGTATGTATGTAATATTATTGGAATTGAATTATATTCACATAATTATGACAATCTATTAGGGCTTCCAAACAAATATACAACATTTTATAGACGTAGTATGTATGTATGTATGTTTGTCCACGCATTTCTCCGCAACTATTAATCGGAACGTGACCATATTTTTTAATTGGCTTACATTTACTTCAACTTAGGGAACAGTGGAAGTTTCATCAAATTCGATTCAGTAATTTTCAAGATATGGACTAAGACGTGAAAGTGTGACGACCTGGCTTATTGATACGAGCTATGGGTGCAGTGTCAATTATATTTACAAAATAACTATTACCTACTTAGTAGGTACTTATTCCAAAAAACAAATATTCCAGTTTTTACTTAAAACTAAAAATTACGAAATAAAAAAGTAATTTAAATAAATTAAACCGACTTCAAAAATAAATGAACTCAAAACTCAAAATTATGAAATAACTTTAATTTCGGAAGTCGGTGGCAAAAAACTAAAACTATAAAATACAGATCCCAAAGACACCGACTTTCGAAATTAAAATTATTTCATAATTTTAAGTTTTGAGTTTATTTCTTTTTGAAGTCGGTTTAATTTTTTAAAATTACTTTTTTAACCTTTAACGTCTAATAAATGATTTTATTTCTGTAAGCAGGTTTGCACAAACACTTTTACACGTCAATCATATTTTAAAAACCAGATGAGGTCAGTGTTTCCTATCTGACTACTCTGAAAAGAAAGGCCGAAACAAACTCTTCATTTAAGTTTTGGATCAAGACAAAAATCAAATAGAGTTTTATAATTAAAAACATTACCCTTCTTTTATCCACAGTCGAGTAACAAATCCGTGCCGTATTCAACCTAAATAAAATTTTATATTGTTTATGCAATCATATTTATTCAAATAATTGGTTGTTTATATAGTTGATTTATTTTATAAATATGCGGTTTCCTAATAAAAAAAAAAATATTATTATAGAATTTGGATTTCTTCTTCAGTTGAGCTTTCTGTGGGTGCATATGTCTGAATTGCCTATCTAACAGACAGTAGAAGGAACAGAAAAACCACAAAATGGAAAGGACCGGAAGGAAAGAGGAAAGTTGGCAGACCTAGTAAACGATGGATAGACGATATCGCCCAAATATCAGGCAAGGAATGGATAGAAATAGGAAAAGACCGAACTAAATGGAAAATAGCATTTTCCATTTAGTTCGGTCTTCACCTATGAAGGGGTCCATACTTCAAACACAAATCTCTATAAGTAAACTTAACTTAACTTCGTGTGCATTAGTTTTTAGTGTAATTATAATATATTTATTTATAGTATTATTAAGTCTTATTAATATTGTATTGTATGTGTTTATATGCGCCTTGATGCCTGAAATAAATGGATAAATAAATAAATGTCAAACTAATAATACTAACAACTAGATATAAGTAAACTACTAAACCACGTACTAGCATTTATGTTATGTAAAGTGTCATTTAAGTAAGATATGAAAAAAATAAAGGTTTAATTAATATTATAATTATATTTATTTAAATATAAAATTGTAAGTATTATTTCCTTTATTTCATTTTATACATATAAATTAGGTATATTTTTAAATATTAGGATATATGTATAAGAAATATAAAAACATTTAAAAATATAAAAAATAATAGCCCACCGGTATCGGGAACAGGGTCCAAACTATCATTATAAGTATTATTATTATATATTGTAATTAGGTAAGTACTGTTTATTACCTATATAATAGGTAGTACGAATCATTTAATCTGACTTGGTTTCTGTATATACGTCCTTTTCGGGTAACCACTGAGAATCAGCGCTGTGCTGTGGATCCCCCTATAGCATCACGCTGAGTGGAAGCCTTCTTGTCACAGTGAAGACGTGCAGCTGCCGACTATCTCTGCTTTGTGCTCGTGATTATAGATCTATTTTTGTTTATTATTAGAGTTAATTAGGTATATTTTTGCATGCATTTGTTTCTGTGAGAAATAAACCTATTTTTCTTTCTTTCTAACCAGTCATTCTGCCTACCCGTTTCAAGCTAATAAAATGGTAAATACTCACCAATGTATTCCTGTGTCACTCAATCAATTCGCCGCGATGAACACTTTAGACCGACTGCGCGTGAGTCGTAATTCAAACTCGAGTCTCAAGCGCATTGTTGCGCGGGCGCATGCTATACGTAAGTGTGTTCGTCTGTCCGTATGTGCGTAAAGTTATATTACTGATTATAGGATATAATGTATAACTGATTGGATAAAAGTTTTTTATTTTTAAAGATCGTTCTAGATTGAAATATTTAATATATTTTAATATCAATTATTAAAGCTATTGTTGATGGAAGATACATAGTTTTTTTTTAACCGTTGCATTGGCAAGACGTCCCGGCTGTCATTCCTAGATCTTTGACAGTCCCTACACACCCAATCAAAACTCTGACAACCAGTCTTACCAAGGGGGTAACGTGTTACCCAGTAACTGGGTTGCGGAGGTCAGATAGGCAGACGTTCCATGTAATTAATAAAGCTGCATCCGGTTAGACTCGAAGCACACCCCAACATTGTTGGGAAAAGGCAGGCAGATAATGGTGTTTATCTGCCAACCGTAGACAAAGTGGTAAGCCGAAGTCGCACTGGCGATTTCTAACGCGACGATTGGATTACGCACTAGATTATCAACTCTTGATGCTTAAAATAATTTTTTTTTTTTTTTTTTTTATTTATTTATCCAACGTTATTTTTAGTACTTATAAGCGAAACCTGAATATAGTTCGTTCAGAATAAGTAGCTGAATCGGTTCGGTTCGGTTCGGTCAGTGTGTTGTTATATTTTGTCCCAAAAATATTTAAAAAAGGATAAAAGTTAGACACCGAGCGACACTAAGTAGGTTATCCAATCTCCGCGCCGAACGATTAGGTACCTAGGTACTTATAATCAATGTGCGCGAGACGGCGCGGCGCGAGCGGCGCGGGTATGTTTTTGTACGGACAAACATAACTTTGTGATACTTACAGTTTTGAAATTTTGTACATAGATTCTTTACATAAAAATACTAAACACGTGTTTTGGGTTTCGCATATACTAAAAATAATGTTGTTCTATGAGAGGGAGTGGGCCGTAATCCACCACGCGGGCCTAGTGCGGGTTGGCGGATGTCACATGTCTACGAATTCTTTTGTTTTAGGACATGCCGGTTTCCTCACGATGTTTTCCTTCGCCGTTTTGAGAGCAGTGGTAATTAAATAATTTACACAAAGTGCCTGCTTGCGTTCGAACCCACGACGTACAGACGCCAGCACATCAAGCTACCCGAAACTGTCAAATTTTCCCGATAAAATTTGAACCTTATGCTTTAGCGATAAAGTTGAAAATCTATTAAAGAAATTTTACACATTGTAGTAGCTTGATGTGCTGGCGTCTGTACAACTCGTACGTACTCGTATGTACCTGCTCTAGCTCGCATATTATACTGTGTCTAAACAGTGTGTTAAAAATTCAGTGTCTGATAGAAAAATCGCCTGGACACGAGGGCTAATAGTTTAACGATGAAGGGAAACGCAGATTGATAAATGATTTATTTTCTGTGAGTAGGTTTGTACAAACACTTTCACACGTCAATTATATATTTTTTTATACTAGATGAGGTCGGCGTTTCCTATCTGACTATTCTGAGAAGAAAGGCCGAAACAAACTCAGAGGTCACAGTCTCTTTTAAAGTCCAGACAAAATCTTGGTCAGATCGTGTGAAGGCCGTGTAGATTGGAATCTGATATAGTCTTTTGAGGAAAGAACCACACAGATTGAGCGGACCTGTCCAATCAGTGCATTTGTCAAAAATCGTGCAACTCAACTCAGAACTTGAGGAGCTCAACGATTTGGTAAGACTTTAATATTTTTTGCCAAGCTATAGTAGGAAACAGGATAACAAAGGTGACTCCAACGATACATTAGTGGAATTAGAATCTAATGCGTCACCTTGAAGCCAGCCATAAATAAGTCCGCTAGACAATTTGGACGACGACTGGACGTGAACAGAATATAATAGGCATAGACTCATGTGACTGAAAGAGTGATGAATCCATACTAATATTATAAATTCGAAAGTAACTCTGTCTGTCTCTCTGTATGTTACCTGTTCACGCCTAAACCACTGAACGGATTTCGATAAAATTTGGCAGAGAGATAGATTGCATACCGGGGAAGGACATAGAATAGTTTCTATCGACATACCTAGCGGGAAGCCGCGGGCGGAAGCTAGAAAGAATATAAATGTTCTTGGCGTGTCGATGGCAACCCAGAATTCGTCTTCGCGTTTGGCGCCATCACCAGCGTCCATCAGTTCCTGTAACGTGCAGCTGACGGGACACATAGGACACGATATTAAATGTCCCACAGCTTGTGAAACATCACCACATTTACACTCCAAGGCGGAGACGTGTGTGAGTCCACCTGAACAGGTTTTCCTTGCTTTGGCCTACCGGAGTCTGTTTAAGGTTACCCTAGGCAACTCATGTCCAGGTGGGAGATCTACAGCGGGTGGAACGAATGGTTTGGGTAAGGAGGTACTGCCTCGCCACAGCTTCAGTCTTTCTTTAGATCGTTCGCCAGTGAGTGGAACGACACACTTTAAAAACTGGTTCGGCCATTCAACCTTTTTTTTTTTTTCGTATGGTAAATAATCAAATGACCCCTCCAGCTCTGGGCGGAGCGGAAAGGAGTGTCAGACTCTTACTGACTAAAACCCACCCTTGTTCCTTCCTTAGCCCTTTATGTTCCGGGCCGGTGGTAACCCTTTCGGACAATCCCGCTGACCCGGCAGGCTTCGGCCCTAAGGGGCCCCTTCCTCGACGCTGACATCTCTTTGAAGCGCGCGTGGAACACGTACGCGCCGTCCGGCACCTGACCTGATCGGACGGTGAGCTACCCATTACTCTCCGTCCGCAGGCCCGCGCCTACGGTGGCCGGGAGTCGTCACGCGGCTCACGACGCCCGGGGCGTCATTCAAACCCAAGATGCGCATGTCCGCGCTCTTGACAGGCCTGGAGACCCGAGCCTCGTCCGCATCGAGGGACGCCCTTAACTTCTCAGCTAGGGCGTCAGGGGTGGGGCCACTTGTCGCACCGGAGGTCTCCAGCGTGCGGGCGCCAGTGACGGTCACCCTGTGCCGGAGGCCCCGGTGATCCCCAGCTCCCGGAAGTCCACCGTCTCCCTTGCCTTCGAGAGCACGTCACGGTATGTCACGCCCCTTTTAACCGCGTCCGCAGCCGCGGTCTTCGGGGCGCGAAGCCTAGCCGCGACGGCTCTCTCCTTACGGCGCCGATTTGGCGCCTTTTTTCTGGCCGCCTTAGCCGCCTTCTTCTTCTCCCCGACCACCTGCCATTCGGCGTCGGTCGTGGGAGAATTTTGGGGGCTCTGGGGCCTTCGCCTCCCGTGCCGTACTGCCCCTCTTCCGGTCCGGTGCCAGGGTTTTGTCGGACGGTATACTAGGCTATATAACATCACGCTAGCACCCTAAGACACAAAGCAAAAAGAAAAAAGTCTAAAAGGACTCTAAGTGGAAACGACGGCTTAGCGCGGGCAGGCGTTGCGGTGTGACGGGGTTTATCGGGCAAGTTGCGGGCAAAGCTAGTAGCTAGTAGTAAATATGCTAGTTGTATATCATACAGTATCTGCGCCGCTGGTAAGATGGCACATCGTCTTTAAGAAAAACCGGCCAAATGCATGTAGGACCACGCAGGCACGCACAACGAAAGGCAAGGCATTCATTGCATAGTTAGGATGAATACTCGTAATTTTAAAAAAAACCAAGTTATTACTTACTGCGGAATTAATTGAACAAAATCCATAATTTATTTCTAAAATGATTGACTAAAATATAAAAAGTCACTTAGAAACTTCATCATCTTTTAATTTTTTTAATAATGGGATCCTACGATAACCCACCACAGATTCAACAGAATCAGAAACAGAACAGAAAATAGTAAGTACTAACATAGCCCCAAGCTTATGTGCATACAGAACGCACACATCTCTTTTGAGCTTTGAACATAGTTAGCCTTTCTGTGGAATCTCACGTGGGGGTCGTGTCAAAAACTGCCTCTCACCCCCTAATTGCGAACTGGACCAATTGCGAATTGGACTAATTGCGAACTGGACCAATTGCGAACTAGACCAATTGCGAACTGGACCAATTACGAACTGGACCAACTGCGAATTGGACAGTTGGACATTTTGCTAATTGGACATAATGCGCCCAAACGATTTTTCGTTTCATCCCTGGGTTATATGTACGGGGAGTGCCATCCCTAATTGTTTTTTCGTGATTTCACCATTGATTAGCGATACACAAAACTATACCTTCTTTCCAATTTTCATCGATGTAGTACAAATATAGTCTCAGAGTAAAATGGCTAGGTACCAACCGGAGGACAGACACACAGACCCAGGAACCCTAAAAAGCACGTCTTTTAAACCATCCAAAACGATTTAATGAAAGTGTAAAATATAGTTTTATACACCATGAAAATATAAACAAATCTCTAACTAAGTATACATTTCTGCCTACACCTGAGTGGAATAGAAGCTTGATATTACTGTTATACATATGTAATCTAGATCTATTGGCATAATTATTATATTTACGTCTTTTAAAGCCTTATAAAATAGCATTTTAATCTTTCATAATTTTTATAACTTTGACGACTGCCTACCGTCTATAGTGTAGTAACCTTTATGATAGAAATATTTAAATAATCAATTCAAAGAAATGTAATAATATCTTTGATTTCTAGACTTTGTTCTCGATTTCGGTCAGTAAAAGTTATTCTGCGCTTAAACGGTCAACTTATTCAGCAATAATTTGTTGCCCAAAAATAGTTGCCGGAACTGGAGCAACAAAAAAGTTGAGCAACTTTTATAAATTTCTTTAAATAACTTCTGGCATGTTTACCTTATGAGAGCAGTGGTCAGTGGTATCGGCCCCGAGTTACGCAGGTCGTGGATTTGAACCCAGACAGGCTCTTTACTCTGTGTATTGTACTTCATCACCACTGCTCTCAAAACGGTGAAGAAACATCGTGAGGAAATCGGCATGTCCTAGAACCGAAAATTCGAAGACATGTGACATCTACCAACCCGCAGTGGGCCCTTGTGGTGGATTATGGCTCACTCATTCTCACTGAGAAGAGGCCTGCGCCTCAGCAGTGGGCAAATTATAGGCTGATTATGTATTATACTATATTTAGTTACCTTTAACTTGATCTTTAAATTCTGTGTTGTCTATAAGTTTATCAAGTTGCTTCATATCGCCCAATATGGTGTGATGGCTCTATCTCTAGCAACTGTTGGCGTTGCTTGATGTTGTCAAGACTACTTCATATTAATTAATTAGTATTGGCCCAAAATGCTCAGAGTTAAGCAATTTAATTAAGTGGCCCAGTATTGAGCAATTTAAGTTACTCGTTGACGAATGATGCTAATAAAAAAATACAATCAGGGAAATAAAACTAGTTCTTCATCTTAATTTAATTTATTATTGATAATTCGAATTAACATTATTTATTACAAATATACATGAGGTAAACAGTTAGAAATACATACTAAGGATATTTGTGTACAGAGCAACTATTTTGTTGCTTAACAGTCGCGCTACTGTTGCTCTACAGAAGAAGTAGAAAAAGACAAGAAGAATAAGTATATAAATGTATGTCAATTTAATAAAATATTTGACAGTGATATAGTATAGTTTTAATTTCATGTCAATCTACTTTTCCGTGTCCAAACGTTAAAATGACAACATATCGAGATTTAGAAAGAGACTGTAGGTAGGTAGAGGTAGGCATGAGTAATAGAGGACGTGTGACAAAGACGAACGTTTTTAATAACTCAATGTGCCATATTTACTTGGTACACTGTACAAAATATGATAATATTGAGTATTAGGCAGGTTGCACATGCAATGATGGTCGTCTGTTTTTTGGTTTATGTGCAATCAAGGAATGAAAATGTTAAGTAACGTAATGGCATACACATGAGCGTGCTTCGATGCTTGCAGTTGCCACTGTCGTCGACGCGTTTCGCTCCTGTTTATGCACACTTGAGGTAAATTTTACTTGCACCTTATTATTTAACTGATACTGCTTTTATTAACTTCCTACGTTCGTTTGTGTTTCCAGTGACAAGAATGACAGTTCGATAAGCTCACATGCGTCTGCTTTGTAGGAAAGGAATTTGTTCAAAACTTGCTTAACATGTTCGCTCTTTTACCGTATGTTACTCAAATGTTTAAACAATTTATCTACTGTACAATAATATTAAGCTAAGGGCGCTCGCACACTTCGACACACTTCTTACACAAATACTTGCCGTCAATATCGACAAATTGTTTTCTTAAATTGCTAGGTATTTTAATTTATACTTTAAAGGGATAAGTATGACATTCATGACTTGAATTGGATTACAGTAAGTTTAATAGGCACTTTTTCGTAGCCTTATTTTGAACATAATGACATTAATTATTGTTTTATCTAAATTACGAGCTTATTAGAGAGTATAGCATATTAAAATAGTAGTACGCAAAGTATGATACCAATAGGCCGACCACTATCTGTACTGTTTTGTCCAGGTAGTATAATCTGTGGACAATAGAAGAGAAATTTGTTATAATAATAGTGAAGCAGAATAGAACGTGCACTCACACGGGAAACTTTTCAACAACAGTTGCCAGGGATAGTGGAGCAATCTAGATGATTAAGTTGCTCCATATCGGTCAATATAGGTGTGGCGATACCTGTAGCAATAAATGCTGCATGTTGACATCACAGTGAATTGATGTACATACTACATAGTCGTGTCATGTGATATGATTACTGCCAAAAATTTAGCAATTTAAGTTACCCGTTTAAGCACCTTAACAGCCTGCGAATATGGGTCAAACTTCCTTCTATATACGAGAAGAGACGTTAGTCCTGCAGTGGTACAGTGATTCTTATTTATAACGTAGGGTCAATTACTTAGTACCTATTGTCGGACTTATTGCAATCAACAATAGGCTCGCCCTCTGTTATATGGGCCTTAAACGTCACGGGCGAGAAGTGGGTGTATTAACTATACGCCTCTGTCTTATTATGACTTTGGAAGGTAGTGTCACTTACTGTCCCTGTAACCGCCTGGCCGCGGGCAAGGTCGAGGGGTCCTCTTTGCAGCAGTACTCCCGAGCTCCTTTGATGTAGTTCCTGATGTACATGCTCCAATTCATGTCCTGGAAATATAAGTGACATTAGATAAGACGAAATGCGGTCGGAGAGACTTTTGAAAAAGCCTAAGTAAAAAGTCATAATTCGAGGTTGGGCTCTCGTCTATTTCCTCCTACAATATTAATTTAAAATATATTTCATAAACTGAATAAGAAACGTGTCCTCTATGGCTTTTCTTTTTTCATTAATAGTTGTCAAATTTGTACACTAGGCCTTTGTGGACAGCGGTCTAAATCGGCAATTTTAAGCATTTTTTGAGGGTTTTAGTGCTTATAAAAATAATGTATCATCAAAAAAGAAAACATCGGGACATACAAGTAGTTAATATTTATTATTCTGTAAAAGATCATTGTTTTATGGTCATTAACCAGAAAGAAGACAGACAAGAGCGTTTCTACGGAGATAAGACCATCCGCATTTCCTCTTAACGAACAATAGTTGCGTGATTTCAGCGGAAAATTTTAATAAATGATAGAATAACTCTTCCAAACTTTAATACCGCACATTAACTTTTATACATTGAGCAATACGGGATAAATTACAGTTGGAAAGCATATTAATATAGACAACTAAACGATAGGATTCGCGTCAGTGTGCGACTAGTTTTAGAGTGAAAACCAGCAAAATTATTTCAGAACTTTTATCCTTGATACTTCATACTTCCTCCGTAATTCGCAAACGGTGCAAACAATATTACTTATTTGATTAGTATTCTTGAACACACAATAAAAAAGTTGAGTACCTGACTAGTCTCTGTCACTAATAACTATGTAACAGTCTCTTTATAAAACTCACTGTACCATACAAATGACCAGTTATCACTGTAAATATTATTTAAAATGACTTAGTTACCTTCATATCAGTGTAAAACGTTTCGTTGTCACTCTTAGAGATCCTGTGCTGCAGCGCCACAAAGTTGTCATTGGTGAAGTGCCATTCCTTGGTAGTGTAGTACTGTAGGACTTCCAGGCCGTAGTTAATTCGCTTCTGGATTTTAATCATGCTGGAAACACATAATAGGTATTTTATTTTTATTAGAACACCGAAGTAAAGTTGCGTTTCCATAGCCGATTCTTTGAATTGAAATCTTCTATGACGTCTTTTACACGTAATATTTTTAGTCAAAATTTTAAAACTAGATGGCACCGCATTCACCAATTATTACTCGCGACAGTTACCCGTGGTAGTGCGCAATCTTCATTAAGTTGCTTCGTATCTCTTTAATGTGTTGTGGTGTAGCGTTATGTGTAGCAAAAATTACTAGAATCTTAGCAGCGCAATAAATCGCGCAGTGTTGCGTGACATCACAGTCAACCGTGCAAGTTATTAGCGCAATTTTAGTTGCCCGTGTAGGCAAACCTTAAGATAAGGCAACTTTTTGTGGCGATAAAGTTGGCCTGGCGTGTTAAATAAATAGTAGATCAATTTATTAAACGTAAATAAATAGCAGATTGCGGTCCTTTAGCAGCCTATATTAGTTCAATTATTATACAACCAGTTCTACAAGCGTTCAAAACAAACTTACAAAGTCTTCTTTCCCATGAGGAACATGAGCATGTCCACAAAGTACGCGGGCAGCATGTGAGTGAAGAACAGCGCGAACTGGTGCGCTATCCACGAGCTCTTCGGGGAGCCTCCGGGGTACCACAAGCAGACGGTGAAGGGGAACTCCTGGACGTGGACCCGGCCTGCAAGGAAATTACGTTTTAGTGATTAATTTGGCAAAACATCCATTAAAGTCATCAACATTATTTCTGTAAGTTAAAAGACACGGGCAACTAAAGTTGTGAAATGCTTGGCAATTAAGTTCAACTATGACATCTGGGCAACACAGCAATTTATTGTGATGTCAAGTTTATAGCAATTGCCAAGATTTAAGCAATTATAGTTGACCCTTGTAAACAGACCTTAATATTTGACATATATTATGATGATGTTATGTATGAATTATAACTTAGAAAACTGTTTTGATGATTTCATTATCCTTTCTCAACATACCTACGTAATTTAGTACAAAAAGTGGTAGGCATAAACGTATTGACTTACCCATATCCAAAGCTTGTCCCCACGTGATCGGATTGATTCCTGACTGAGTGATGTTGCAGATGTTTATCTGTTTGGGCCTGGAAATTCAACGAAAACGTATAAAAACTTGGTTTTTTATAGTTACTCCAAGCTAGGTATAGAAAACTTCACGATTCTTCAGCATTATTGCCTGGCAATTTTATTTTCAGAAATACTATTACCTGCTGCTTATTTTATATTCCACATATTATTCTGTATTGTTAATGAATGTGCCTACTTTATTAAGTTTGTATCACCATTAATCGCTTGAAATTGCTATGGCGTACTAATTTGACCAAAAATGTCAAGAACCGCGCAACATAAGTTGCTCGTGTAAGCACACCTGTAGGTTACCATATCTATTGAACATTAAAGGAGTGTCCTTGGAGTTTCTTGCCCGTTCTTCTCCGTAGGCACCTATTACGCTTTGGGATGAGCAGCTAGCTTCATCTTTCTGACTGACCGACCCCTTGACAATTCAAAAGTGTCTGTAATTGGTTTATTTGAAAGAAATGCTAGGAGTTTGAGTTTGATTGGTAAAGTTAGTCAACTTACTGCTCAACACCAGTAAGGTATCCCAGAATGATGCAGGCGTTGACTGCCACGTCAACCGGCACCACGTCTGCTGCATAACTGTCGTTGCAGTGCATCGTACGAATAACACCTGGAAACATGACACGACATGTGATGTGGCAGAGGTATAGAGGACAACGCATGTCGCTACATGTAATAGGAGGCGAACCTATTTGACACAAATCCAGACTGACTTTTCATTGAGACTTTTTGCTACTGAGAAATTCCGAATGTAAAAACTCAATAACACTGCCTGTACTGGGGATTGAACCCGGGACTTCATGCTCAGTAGTCGCGGTTGAGATCACTGCACCAACGAGGATATTACTAAGCATACTCATGTATTTAAAAAAAAAAACGTCGATTTATGAATCCATTATTAAAAATATTTCATTAATTAGTTATTATTCTTTTGTTTTCAAACTTGACCAAAAAATGTTTATGATAATAAAGACCATTATAATTTGACCTACGTATGATGATATGGCTAAAAAAGGGGTGACTACTGAGACTAATAGAGAAGTATGGGAGGAATAGACATGTTGTGCCGACACCAAATAAATTGGTATAAGGGGAGGAGAATGATGATGAATTTGACATACCTTTACCAGCCCCCACTAGTAGTCCAGTAGGTCCGTTTAAATTGTCCACCCAGCCAGGCATAGGCTCCTTGTAGGCTGCTGCCACTATAAAATAAAAGAGAACTATGAGTCAGAATTCCAAAGTAAAACTATGTCTAAAATTGTGCCGCTATAGCCTACGGACGGGAAACTGTACCTAGCTGCTTTTCTGAGCAATATTGGTTAATGCCCAGAATTGAGCAGTTAAAGTTGCCCGTGTGTGTAGATCTTAGAAGCGGATTTTTATCAGAGCTGTCAAAGTAAATTGAACTATAACGTTTCATACTAGTTAGACGAAACTTAAGAAGTTGTAAAACTCAAAAGTTACAGTCGCTTTTTATTTCTTTCTAACTCCATTGTTAGAAGAAGACAAGAACAGTTTTTGGCGCGCAAACCAACCAGCCGCCATGTTTGTTCGCAAACGAGTACCGCTACTCACCGATAGATGGCCGTGCGATCACTATGGGGAACTTCCCCTCGTACTGTGACACCAGATCTTCTGTGAGGGACTTTGTGTAGGCGTATGTGTTTGGCTGAGGCTCAATTATCCTAGAAAATAAGTAATGTTGATGTTAAAATGAATGATTACTTAATTAATTGCGAATAGATGTCGGTCACGGTGGTCAATCTTAACAGGGACTAATAATCAACATCGGAAATATTTTAGCGTAATTAGCGCAGATGTGTCTTCAAATGCTGAGGCCTCCTCCGTGAGACGGTCAGTAACATCAAGGCGTTGCTGGCCTTCCTTGGGGAGCTGGGGTGGATCGAATAATCGATAATCCCACCCGTACACAAAATATGCAAATTGACGTGGAGTTGGGGTGGAGGTAATATGAGGTGAACTTCCACTTTCCTCACTCTTATAGTACGATGGAACGGCAATCCGAAACGACCGGAGGGAGATCAGGCGCTAATTATTCGTAGGAGTTGATCAAATAAACGACTGATGCATTCTGTGTAAGATGATGTGGCTATAGAGGGGGTGACTACTGAGACGACGGTTAATTATTAGATATGTGTGAACAAGATAAGCTGCGCCGACTACCTACAACTTTTTATTACACTTTGTGCTCAGGGCTGATAGTCAGATAACTTTTATCTGAAGAATAATAAATTAGTTACTTTATCATCATCTGCCTAGCATTTTCCCAACTATGTTGGGATCGGCTTCCAATTTACCCGGATGCAGCTGAATACCAGTATATTACATGTCTGCCTATCTGACCTCCATAACCCAGTTACCGGGTAACGATACCCTTAGTAAGACTAGTGATGATGAATAACATACAAGAAGTACTTAAGAACCGGGTTCTTTATTTGTTTTTATTGCGAAATAGACTTGTCGATCGTTTCTGTAAAAAAGCACTGTCAAAACTTAGGGGAAGTGAGCTTGATGCTGCAACGGACCTATACTATTGACAGCTTACTTCAGGCTGGCTTCACCAAGGTTTTCACGATGAGATTTTACAGAATAGACCGGCTTCTCTTGACTTCGATGTCGACCACTCATCTTACTTAGGCTGCATATGCGTCAGCAGCTCGTCGTCCATCCAGCCGACGCAGTGCATCACATGTTCCGGCCGGTGCTTGGACGGGTACAGCTTCTCTTCGAACAGATCCAGCTCGCAGCGGCAGTATGAGGTCGATACGTGGACGAAAGACTGGAAAAGAAAAATAGAAAGTGATAAATCTATATACTAATCATATAGCTGAAGAGTTTGTTTGAACGCGTTAATCTCGGGAACTACCGGTCAGATTTGAAAAACTAATTTTGCATTTGATAGCTCAATTCTTGAGGAAGGCCATACGCTATTTAACACAACGCTAGGACCCTTAGGAACCGATCAAAAAGAAAAAAGCCAGAAAGAACGCTGAGGGAAAACGCAGTAATAGCGCGGGCTAGCGGGGGCTTAGTTATTTTAACTATTCACTATGATAAAAGGTCTGTAAACTTTAAAGTTTCAACTTCATCATCTGCCTAGCCTTTTCCCAACATAGTTGGGGTCGGCTTCCAGTCTAAACGGATGCAGCTGAATACCAGTATTTTACATAAAGCGACTGCCTATCTGACCTCTACAACCCAATTACTAGGTAATACGATACCTCTTGATAAGACTGGTTGTCAGACTTTCGGGCTTCTGACTACCCGTAACGACTGTCAAAGATCCACGAATGACAGCCGGGACGAACGGCTTAACGTGATTTCTGAGGCACGGAGGGGTCACGGTATGTAAAAATGGTCAACCATCCACAGACCAATCGCGACACGCGTAGCTTATGCGGCTGTTATTATTTAGCCACGGGGCCCTCTAAAGTTTCAACTTCAAATACCCAATACAACCACGAAATGAGGGTATACATATTATTTTGTGTGTTTTTTTGAGAGGAGCAAGGCAGTTCTTTAAAATAATAATGTATCTTACCTCTAGGTTTTTGACTCCTTCAGCTAACTCCAAGACTTTCTTCGTCCCAACTGTGTTCATCTTGACAGCATCGCGGAGGAACATATCGAATCTGAAAATTACAAAATTTTTATGAACTCTAGGATTTAATTTAGATTAGTTTTAGTTTAGGATTGCTTCGTTGGTTTAGTGGTCGCAAGCGCAACTGTTGAGGTCCTGGGTTCGATTCCCAGGTCGGGCAGAGTGTTATTAGGTTTTTCAATCAAGAATTTCTTAGTAGTAGCCCGGAGTATGGATTTATGTCGGTAATAGGTTTTTTTTTCTTTTGGGTGGGAAATCATCAAATGAGGTCCCGCTCTGGGTGGAGCGGAAGGGAGTGTCAAACTCTTACTGACTGACTAAAACCCACCCGTGTTCCTTCCTTAGCCCTTTATGTTCCGGGGTAGCGGTAACCCTTTCGGACAATCCCGCTGCCCCGGCAGGCTTCGGCCCTAGCGGGCCCCTTCTCTGTTACTGACATCTCTTTGAGGCACGCGTGGAACACGTACGCGCCCTCCGAGACGGGCCTGGGCCTATTCGGACGATGAACTACCCATTACTCTCCGTCCGCAGGCCCACGCCTACGATGCCCGGGAGTCGTCCCGTGGCTCCCGACGCCCAGAGCGTCTCCAGCAGCGGCTGGGACGGGAGGCTCTCTCCTAATCCATCCCGCCACCTCCTTTGCTAGCATCACTGCTTCGCAGAAGGAGGTGACTGCCTCCCACTCCCTCTCGCTCCGGACCATGGCTTGCACCAGGGCCGGACGCGAGAGGTCGCCGCCGCTGCCGATCGCCTTTACGAGGACACGGCGGTGCTCCGCCCAAGCGGTCGGTAATAGCCCCCTATTATCATCGTCATCATCATTTCAGCCGATAGTCGTCCACTGCTGGACATAGGCCTCCCCTAATTTGGGGGGGGGGGGGGGGTTTGCTATAATCGCCGCGCTTAGCAGGCGGATTGGCGATCGCAGTATGGTATGATGGTGGAATGCATAGAGAACGCTGCTGCCCATTCTCCGGTAAGACCCTTAGTCGCCTTTTACGACACCCACGGGAAGTAAGGGGTGGTGCAATTCTTTAAGTCCGTGCCGGAAGTCCGGCACCACACAGACTACCTTACCAGATAACCTTTGGATGGATTAAAAAGGGGAAGGACAGACAAATACTATAGGTAGTCTGTGGTGGTGGTGTGGTGCGTGTGTGTGTGTCTGTGTGTGTGGTAGGGTGTGTGTGTCTGTGAATGTTATGTTAGGTTTATAATGTCACTTTTTTGCATTTGGGACATTTTGTTCAGATAATTGAATAGTTCCCACGGGAAGCAAGTAACACTGTGGGCAAAAGCTTATTTGGAATAAATCTATACTAATCAGAAGAGTTTGTTTGAAATCGCTAATCTCTGGAACTACCAGTTGGTACCAATAAAATCTTGATATCCCAATTATTGAGGAAGGCTATTTAATATCGGGCCTGCGGGCGGAGAGTAATGGGTAGCTCACCGTCCGATCAGGACGAGGCCCGTACCGGACGGCGCGTACGTGTTCCACGCGCGCCTCAAAGAGATGTCAGCATAAATTGAGGGGCCCCTTGCCCGCTGGGGCCGAAGCCTGCCGTGGCAGCTTTAATATCACGCTAGGACTAATGGTCCTAAAATGGAGACGAGCAAAAATAAAAAAAGTCAGAAAGTACGCTAAGTGGAAACGAAGTAATATCGCAGGCTGGCGATGCGATGCGACGAAATGGGTCGGAGGATCATGAAATTTTACGCGGACGAAGTCACGGGCAGAAGCTAGTTCTTCTATAAATGTCTTTTACCAACCTGACGCAAGCAGCACAGTGGAAGATAATCTGTGCCTCATTCTGGATGAGCGCTCGATCCTCGTCGGATACCCCCAGGTCTTCGGACAGAATGTCACCGGGGACCACCTGCAGCTTGTCGAAGACTGTGGGGGATTCGGCTTTTAGACGATCGAACACCTGGAAAATTAAAGTTAAAGTTGGTGAAACAAATTAAAAGGAATACAATGTATACATGGTTATTTTAAATTGGGTAGCTAAACTCAACAGTCGCGATGGGTAACCCTGTATAAATCTTTGTTTGTTCTACATCTGTGTTTGTTGTTTTTAGGGTTCCGTACTCAAAGGGTAAAAACGGGACCCTATTATTAAGACTCCACTGTCCATCTGTCCGTCTGTCCGTCTGTCACCGGGCTGTATCTCATGAACCGTGATAGCTAGACAGTTGAAATTTTCAGAGATGATGTATTTCTGTTGCCACTATAACAACAAATACTAAAAACAGAATAAAATAAATATGGGCGTAAAATTAATTATAAAAACGCCGAAAAATACACGTTTGTTGTATGGGAGCCCCCATACAACAAACGTGTATTTTTCGGCGTTTTTGCTTTGTGGTACGGAACCCTTCTTCGAAACTGAAGAGAGTTTTTATTTTATGTATGTTGGCACTTTGTTATTATAATTATATTCTTGTAATTTGTTAGCATTTAATTGCGCGTTTGTATGTTCTACTACATAATATCTCTTGTGTGAACTAAATAAATGTTAATAAATAAATCTTAATAATTTATTTTTTTAGTTTATCTATCTACATAATTATTCTGCCTATCCTCATGGGAAAAAGGTGCAGGTTATTGTTTATCTTTCTATATAAGTAGTAGATATCTTTTGGTAAATTTGAAATCCATTTTTTTACTGTCATGATGGTCGTGACATAGGCATGATGACTCATTAAAAAAACGTTTTTTTTTATATATAAATATGTGCATTAGGTACTCATCAATCAATATTAAAAACATAATGTATTTAACAAAACTTGAATGGATGAGATCGCAACTTCGACATTTAATACGAACTTAGTTCTACTACTCCATACTAGATGGCGCTACTTACCCGATAACTCAACAAGTCATCCAACCGTTCCTTACTGCTGTGTCCTTTCTTGGGTCTCATGAGTAAGTACATCTTCTTGACATCAGGACAGCATCTTAGGAGCTTCTCCACCATGACTTTGCCCATGAAACCAGTCGCTCCGGTGATGAACAGCGTTTTACCGGCATAGTACTCTGCTATGTTCACAGAGGGCGCCATTTTCTGTGGACAAGGAATAGACACTGATTACTAACACTGCCTACAAGGATCTTTTGGAACCTGAATAGCATTGACGGGGGAGTTGTTGGTAAACATGATGAAATAATTTAGACAAAGTAGATAAAGAGCCAGTCGGGGTTCGAACCTACGACCTACAACTCGTAAGTCGCGGCTATTACCACTGAGCCACCACTGTCGTCAATTCTAACTATCTAAAAGGATACATTGTAATCAGTCAGCTGTTTGACAATAATTAGACGATTAATATTCGTTAAGTTATATTGAACATGCGTTACACTGAAGGTTATGTTTGTAACTTAAACTAAGTTACGCAAACGAGCCATTGATGTGTTTAATTACTGGTAATTAAGCCAAACCGCCTTAGGGTATAGATATGGTGGACTGTGTTGCATAAGAAATTAGATGATAAGAATCAGGAATCAGAAATTGATTAATGGCGTCGGTCAACATTACAGCGTGCAGCGGCCTGTAGCCAAGCTAAGCTCGCGTACTTTATGGGCACCAGATAATCTGTTCTCTAAGTCCTTCAACGATGATGCGGCTCGTCTGAAAGTAGCTCAATCGGAGTGAACCCTACTCCAGATTATTTCACTTTTTCGGACGGGCAAAACACATCGGGAGTAAGGACAAACTTTTTTTTTTAATAATAATGTAATAGTTTTATATTGTTTTTATGGAGGGGCCTGTGGCTAAATAATAACAGCCACACGAGTCGATCAGTCAGGTTGAGAGACGCTTGCCGCGGTTGGTCCACCATCACCGCCGCGGTTGGATACATCTCATCATCTACCTAGCCTTTTCCAACTTTGTTGGGGTCGGCTTCCAGTCTATCCAGTTGCAGCCGAGTACCAATATTTGACACAAAGCGACTGCCTACCTAACCTTCACAACCCAGTTACTGGGTAATAGGGGAGGTAAGCCTAAAACGGGTAGCCCGCTTAAAACGGGTATGCTTTTTAAATTGCGCACCGTTATTGCTAATAAGAATGTGTGCGTGCAGTGCGCGGCGCCTGCCGCTCGCCAATCAAAGGGAGTCGGCACGCTTCTCTGGCGGACACAACTTCACAGTAAGATAAGAAAGAAGTTTTTTGCTACTTCCACTAAAAAAAATTGAGTTACATTACTTTTGAATACTCGAAAATGGTTTACAATCTGATCTTACTAGTTTTTTGTTATGATTTTGCAATAAATAGACGTTTTATTTGTGTAATAGGTTGGCGTTTATTATTTGGGTTTTAAGGATATGAGTCGATTGAAAAAAATACATGCTTGTGGGCAAAAAGGGTAGGGGTAAAGCGGGTGCCCGTTTTGCCCATACCCGATTTGCCTTGTATAATTTCATTGACTGCTTATTAGTTCTTTTATATTTGCAGATGGTTAATAAATACAAAAGAAAGACTGCAAATCTATCGGGATAAGGGAGTTATGAAGCTTGCGATAGAAGAAGCTCTCAAAACTTCCGTCAATGGTGCAGCAAAAAAATATGGCATCAACTTTTCGACTTTACAGATACATGTAAAGAAAGGATGTCAAAAAAAATCTAGGAAGATTCACAACAGTTTTTACAGCAGCTCAATAATTAGAGCTAGTTGAGTATCTATTTCATATGGATTATCTGTTTACGTTGCCAACTCATTACGTTGTCTACAAAGTACCGCAACCATTCCAAGAATACTGGTCCATTGATCCAACCATTATCACTGCAAGTAGCTGATGATCCTGGTGGAGCTCCATCTGAGTTATGATTGTAATGAAACAGTTCTAGTCATTGATTGACGTTGACCTAATGTAATTCAGTCCCTACCCGCTTTGCCCAAAAGCCCTACCTGCTTTAGGCCCCCCCCTACGGGCAAAACGGGTAATTCGAATGGTAAAGATTTTTGTTATTTTTTTATTCTTAATGTACAAAACTACTGAATATGTCATTTATTTTATAGCCCTTGACAACTAAACATTTCAAAATGTACAAATAAATGTTCAATTTGTATCCATAAATTGTTTTTATTTATCATCAACCTTAGCTTACCCGTTTTAGGCTACTCTCCCCTACGATTGGCAAGACTGGTTGTCACACTTTCGGGCTTCTGACGACCCGTAACGACTGTCAAAGATCCACGAATGACAGCTGGGACATAGATATAAGAAAGACATTTCTATGCACGGAGGGGTCTTGGTATGTAAGGATGGTCACCCATCCTAGGACCAGCCGCGGAAAGCTTCGCTTAACCTGATCGATCGACCCGTACGGCTATTATTATTACTTAGCCACAAGCCATCTCAACATCTGACAATTGGGAAAAGGCTTCCCAACTATGTTGGAGTCAGCTTCCAGTCTAACCATGTAAATTGCTGGTATTCAGCTGAATACCAGCAATTTACATGGAGTATCTGACGTCTACAACCCAGGCTTGGTAAGACTGGTTGTCAGACTTTCGGGCTTCTGACTACCCGTAACGACTGTTAAAAAAGATCTACGAAAATCGTACTTATTGCCACGAAATAAAGCCATTGTCAAAAGGAACTTGATTGGTTGTCTGTAACTTTCTTTGACTGAACTATTTAAACACAAAGACGTTCGACCTACTACTATTTAATGTGTGTTATGTAACAATTTCTCAGACAATTAATAATCAAGATACAGAACTAATGAATGTTATTGATTACATAACAACTGTGGAGTTATAACTGCAAGTAGGTAGCACGCTATGCAATTCTATTGTTTATAGAATGCGGGTGGGTACATACATACTATAGATGACAGATAGTTAGAGTCTAACATAATCAGTATAAAATGTTCCCACTGCTGGGATACACGCCTCCTCTCTGTGAGAGAGAGTGGGCAGTAACCCACCATGGGGGCCCAGTGCGGGTTGGTAGATATCACTTGTCTTCGAACTTTTGGATCTAGGACAACCCGATGTTGTTTTGCAAACACGAACTCAAAGCATTTATTTCAATTAAACTTTTGCGAATTGTCAAATAATCGGTCAGTTATTCAGATAATTGAAGCTAGTTGCCCATTCCAAAACGTAGATCTCTATGGAGAAGAAGGGGCAAGAAACTCCAAGGATATTCTTTTAAATCAATAAATTATAAAATCTTGTAGGTACCTAATTGTATTTCACCATTTTGAGAGCAGTGGTGATGAAATAATATACACAAAGTAAAGCGCCTGTCTGGGTTCGAACCTACGACCTACAACTCGTAAGTCGCGGCTGTTACCACAGGGTTACCACTGCTCCTATAGTCATACTCATCATCAATCACCATTCTCCTCCCCTCATCCCAATTTATTTGGGGTCGGCTCAGCATGTCTTTTCCTTCCACACTTCTCTATTAGTCGTCATCTCGGTAGTCACCCCCTTTCTAACCATATCGTCATGCACACAGTCTATCCATCGTTTCTTTGGTCTTTCCACTACCACTGCTCCTTTAATAAAGTCTACATAGTTACAAGACCATTACATATATTTTCGTCTTCCCATCCATCTGATCGCCTGAATTAAAGCTTACATACAAGAAATTAATCTGGGGAGTGGGGGGGGGGGGGTATCTCGTTACCCAATAACTATAGTCCGACTTTTAATTAGCTGTATTAAAACGACAGTTCATAATAACTCATTTCGGACTGAGTTTAGAGATATGCACGTCAAATAAGTTTCGTTTGTTACACTATGCTGTACTAGAAAACAAGATTTTGTTGATGGCCGCGAAAAAACGGGTCATTCCCGTTTGGTAACGCTACATATCACACACCTTAAAGTACAGTCAGAGTAAAAAGTTCTGGTGTGCCGAATTTATTTCATATTAATTTTATTTTCTACTTTTAAAACTACCATATTAATGACTAAGTACTGCATTGAATTCAAATGACAATATTTTTAAGAATCACAGGTAAATAATTCTAACGAAATAAGTGCAGGTACAAAAAGGTTTGGAGTACGCCCCTTTTTTTTTTTTTTTTTTTTTTTTTTTTTTGGTTGGGAAATCATCAAATGACCCCTCCCGCTCTGGGCGGAGCGGAAGGGAGTGTCAGACTCTTACTGACTAAAACCCACCCGTGTTCCTTCAGTTGCCTGTGCCAGGGGCCACGGTATCTCTTTCGAACAACCCGCGACCCTGGCGGGCATCGGCCCTAGCGGACCCCGTCAGTTGGTGCTGACATCTCCTTGAGGCGCGCGTGGAACACAACGCGCCGTCGACCCGGGCCTGGTCCTTACCGGACGGCGAGCTGCCCATTGCTCGCCGTCCGCAAGCCCGCGCCTACGGTGGCCGGGAATCGGCTATCGATTCCCGACGCCCAGGGCGTGAGGGCGCAAGGATTGCCTCTCCCTCACGCGCTCCGCCTCCTCCTTCGCGAGCATCACTGCTTCGCAGAAGGAGGCGACAGCCTCCCATGCACTCTCGCTCCGTACCATGGCCCGGACTAGGGCCGGACGCGAGAGATCGCCGCCTGGAGTACGCCCCTAGTGATTGTTATTGAGCTGTAAATGAAATCCGGTTTCAGGACAATGCTTTGCGAAACTGTTACACAGAGATGGACATAATCAATGTGTTTTCACATTAATTCTATCTCTGTCTTACAGTTTGAATTAAAAGATTAAGTATGTAACTACCTATTAGTTACCTGTTAGTTATTAATATAGTGTACTAATAAAGAGTATTATATTCTATTCTAGTTCAAAATGCGAAATTTACTACTCCTACCTAAAAAAAAAGGTATCCTATGTCCGTCTCATGGTTCTAATCTACCAAATTCAAAACAAAAATTCAAAATCCATTTAGTGTAAATTAAATCTTAAGTATGTCCAAGTTAAATGCTACTAAAGCATAATAAATAGGTAAACACTACAAAAATCTTAAATGACTTATTTCATTTCAAACAAATATTTACATTCCATAAAAATTATACTTAACATACTTACTGTACCTGGTGCATGCCATACACCGCTATAGGTAAGTATGTGTAGCGTTACCAAACGAGAGCGTTCCCAAACGGGAGTGATCCGAAAAAACAAAAAGACGCCATTTTCAGTCATATAAGTAACACATAAGCTGTCATTTTACTGCAGCTAATTAAAAGTCCGACTATAAGAAGTATGTTGTGGTAGTCCGATGGGTATAAATAGTTTTTTTATTATTTATTTATCTTTTATCTAGATTCCTTTCTATTTTGTGAATTTGTGAACGTTGTAGGCCTTGTGGACTGATAAAGGTTTTGACATGTTGGCCATTTCCTATTTTGTCAAGTACTTGTTGACTGGAAAGTTCCAGTCAACAAGTACTTGACAAAATACACTGTACCCAAATATCTATTAACACTGTAATTTGAAAACATTTTAAAGAGTAACCGTGGAGTTTCTTGCCGGCTCTTCTCCATAGGAAACGATCAATTGGACCCGTGCACCTAGCTTTTGACGTTTCATAAATGCCCATGTAGGTTTATGTGAAATAAAATATTTTGATTTGACTTGATAGGCAGTCGCTCCATTTATAACACACTAGTGTGTAATTCACTAACAGTAGCGTCATCATCTGCCTGCCTTTTCCCAACTATGTTGGCGTCGGCTTCCAGTCTAACCGAATGCAGCTGAATACCAGTACATTTTACATGGGGCGACTGCCTATCTGACCTCCACAACCCAGTCACTGGGTAATACGATACCCCTTGGTAAGACTGGTTGTCAGACTTTCGGGCCTCTGACTACCCGTAACGACTGTCAAAGATCCACGAATGAGAGCCGGGACCAACGGCTTAATGTGCTTTCCGAGGCACGGAGGGGTCTCGGTATGTAAAGATGGTCACCCATCCACAGACCAACCGCGGCAAGCGTAGCTTACATAGCTGAGCAGACAATTTTTTCGAAAATATGGAGCAATGTATTAGCAATATCCTTAAATGATTCAGATTGAGATTGATAGTGTGTTTTGGAATTAGGGTGCAAGTTAGACTGAAAACCAACCCCGACATAGTTGGCAAAGGGCTGGCAAATGATGGACAGATTCGCACAGCTGGTATAATTAGCCATGAGCCCCTCAGAAATGTGTAGGACATGACATAATCCATATAACGACATTTATAGCTATGATAACATGATTACATACTATTTGTATGTTTGCCACGTTTTCACCTTGGCAACACACCAGGCTACGACCACCACTGCATACTAACTCTTTGAAGTCGGGAAGTTTATTGTTTTGATATAACACGGAATTAAATTAGGCTTCGAAAAGGTCAGTGCGTATGAGCAGAGGGGCAACTCTCGTAATTTTAAGAATCGAACGTTCACAGTCTGAGCTCAGTCTCGATCTGTCAAACATATCTCGAACTACCTACCCTACATTTGTGACAAGTTTTGACAATGATTGTCGCTAAGATGAGATTGCGATTCGATTTTGAACGTTTTTAGGGTTCCGTACCAAAATGGTAAAACGGAACCCTTCTGGTGAGACTCAGTCTGTCTGTCTGACTGTCTGTCTGTTTGTCACAGCTGGATATCTCAAGAACTACTAATGCTATCAACTTGAAATTTGGAATAGTTTTAGATGACGTTTGCCCAACTACACACATCAAAAGTGTCTAGGGATCAACATATATTTTTGCAATAACTTTTCTCCTGATTGAAATTAATTAAAATTTTCTTTAAGGATTCATCAAATAAAGTGTTTTCGTTTGTCACAGTAACGATAAACCAAGTCACCTTTGCATTAATAAAGAAATTTGCCATTTTCCTAATAAAGGGATTTTTGACATTTGAACCACTAACACAAAAGTTCGAAAAAAAGACTGAAATAACAGTTTTCTTTAAAATTTTATTGGGTAACTTAAACAATTAATAATCCGTGTTTCTACCGCGAACACTAACAACACAAGAACATCGGTTTGGCATACTCAAAATGAGTTCATCCAAATCACGCTGTGGAATGGCCGCCCATGTTCGTTGCAACAACAAAAAAAGGTCTTCTTGCGACTGGATACCCTCCATATTCGGCAGAGCTCTTCTCTGTAGCATATCCCATGCATGCTCAATCGGGTTCAAGTCTGGCGACTGAGCAGGCCAGGGCAGGACATTGATGTTAGCTGCGGCGAGAGTCTGTCTTACAACTCTTGCGGTGTGCGGTCGTGCATTATCATGCATTAACTGAAATAAGGGACCGATTTACACTTGTAGAGGAACGATGACGTCTGATACAATCGTCTCAGCATAAATTTGAGCGTTGAGGTTGCCTCTGATCCAAATCAACTCAGTTCTTCCGCCGATCCAAATACCCGCCCATACCATGATGGTTCCACCACTATAAGGATGGACTTCCTGGCAGGATTTTAATCGCTGTTGGCGTCCAGGGGTTCTCCAGTGTCGTATACGTCTTGTATCCGGTCTCATACCAAAACGAGACTCATCAGAAAAGCACACGAAACGCCATTGTTCTTCTGCCCAATTTCTGTGTTCAAGAGCCCATTGATATCGAATCCTACGATTGTGCATTGCTATAGGTGGTACCCGTAGCGGTCTTCGGGAATGAAGGTTCACTTCATGCAAGCGGTTTCTGACTGTTTGGTCGCTAATTAAGTTCCCTGAAGAGTGATGAAGCCTCACGGCTAACATCATGGCGGTTATTGTTAGAGCTCTTCGAGTTAAGATTTGAATGTATCGGTCTTGTCTCCGTGTGGTGCAGCGATACCGTCCTCCATGGCGCTCAGCCACGGTACCAGTGCTTCGGTAACGTGTCCAAAGTCGACTGATAACACTCTGACTTGTATTCAGAGCTAAAGCCACAGTACGTTGCCGGGAACCAGCTTCTATCATTCCCACGGCTCTGAGCATTTCTTCCCTGCTTAAATGACGTCGCCGCTCCATAATAACGTTGGTTTTAATCAGTAGTAGGGAAACAGTAGCACTAATAATGTCTTCAATGCGTTGTATGTTTTTATAGGGAAAATATTGACAGCTGATTTTCATCTTTTACTCGAATTTGATTCACAGTTCCTGATTCAAATTATGAAATGCACCAAAAAGGATCCATATAAATTTATAAAATCATAAATTTATTACAAAGCCACATCTCAATCTCAAGAAATCCGCATAAAAATACTTGATCCCTAGACACTTTTGATGTGTGTATTTTGCAAATAAGAAAGAAATAAAAATATATGGACCTATATTTTTTGCAACAGGGACTGAAAGGGGGTCTGAAAAATTCGAAGTGAGGCTACTAGGGCATGTGGGGTATCATATGAAAGAGCGCAGTTTGCACATTCTCAATAATTTTTTCTTTTTGTTTAGGTCGCATAGTTTCGACTTTTGATGAAAAATGTAAATAAAAATACCGTTCCCCCCCTTATCTTCGAACTTTGCAAAGAGAAAAATCTGAAATAATTCTATGTAATAGAAGTTTACATAAAGATTACAGGAAAAATAAAAAGAAGTCTCTAAAAACACACTTTTTCAGAAATTGCAATATTCTACACCGCAGTGCGCAGTGTTAAAATTCTCTAACGAATATAGACCTCGCCGATGAAAATTTAAAAACATATGATGGTACGAAATCCTCGGTGCGCGAGTCCGACTCGCTTGCCCGGTTTTTTTATGACGGGAATGGGCTTTCAGATGCACGTAAACAAAGCAATCAGTCTGCCTGCCTGTTCCCACTATGTTGGGCTCGGCTTCCAGTCTAACCGGATGCAGCTGAATACTAGTATTTTACATGAAGCGACTGCTCACCTCAACTCCACAACCCAGTTATTGGGTAGCACAATACCCCTTGGTAAGACTGGTTGTCAGACTTTTCGGGCTTCTGACTACCCGAAACGACTGTCAAAGATCTACAAGTGACAGCTGAGACCCGTGCTTTCCGAGGCACGGACGTCGCCGGACCGACCTCGGCAAGAGTAGCTTTACCTACGATTGACCCAAACCCATGCGGCTGTTACTGTTTAGCCAAGAATCCCTGTTGTAGCGGATTGTTATTCCACCTGACGCTAGGGATTGACACTAATGACAGCTCACTTCGCCTAAGTTTTCATAGTGAGATTTAAACATATTAGACCGGCAGTTGTGAACGAAGCAGACGGAGTAAGTATGTAAAGATCGTAGCAGGTGGAATTCTGTACTTTCTGTCTATCCTCATGTGAAAAAGGTGCGAGTATTTGTTGTACTAGCTGCGCCTCGCTGTTTCACCCGCTTAAATGTCGATCCCGTGGGAATATCGCGATAAAAAGTAGCCTATATGTTCATCCAGGGTGTCAGCTACCTCCATACAAAATTTTATCAAAATTGGTCCAGCCGTTTGAGCGTGAAGAAGTAACAAACATATAAACACGCCCCCAAACACACAAACACACACACTCACAAACTTTCGCCTTTATAATATTAGTGTGATACATAATCAGCCTTTAATGTTCGTACTGCTGGGACACAGGTCTCCTCTCTGTGAGAGGGAGTGGGCCGTAATCCACCGCCGGGCCCAGTACGGGTTAACAGATGTCACAAGTCTTTGAATTATTGGTTCTAATATTATGCCGGTGTCCTCACGATGTTTTCCTTTACAGTTATGAGAGCAGTGGTGATGAAATTTAATACACAAAGTGCCTGTGGCTGGGTTCGAACCCATGGTGACCTACAATTGGTAAGTCGGGGCCGATTTCACTGGACCACGACTGCACTGCCCTTTTGAATTTCACTTTTCTTGCTTTTATATTAATTGAGGTTTTTTTTTTGAGCCGTTGAAGGGAGGGAATGGGCCTCCATACTCTCTTTCAATAAAACTAATTAATTTAAATTTTTATTTTTTTTAAATTAATTAATTCTTTCTTTTTTAGGGTTCCGTACCCAAAGGGTAAAAACGGGACCCTACTTCGCTGTCTGACCGTCCGTCTGTCCGTCCATCCATCTGTCTGTCACCAGGCTGTATCTCAAGAACCGCGATAGCTAGACAGTTGAAATTTTCACAAATTATGTATTTCTGTTGCCGCTATAACAACAAATACTAAAACAAAATAAAATGAATATTTAAGGTGGGCTACTATGCAACAAACGTGAGGTTTTTGCCTTGTGGTACGGAACCCTTTTCAGTTTGGCCAGTTTTTCTTTCTCTTTTCTTTCTTTCTTCAATTGACGTTATTACCTAAATTTTCGTCGATTATTTCCAATCACAATTGTATAATGTTGTTCAAGCAATAATTGTTGGAAAAACACATCATAACCTCACGCCTTCTTTCCATGCGGGTAGGCACAAACTACAGAACACCTGCTACGTTGCTGGTTAGAGAAACTCGTGAGACATACAAGTTGAAACCTTTTAAATACATTACTAATTCCCTTTGATGAGTGATTGAATAAGAATCTAACCTAAACAGGCTTTGTTTATAGTTTCGTCAGATACTTTTGAAACAGACCATATAAGTAGGTAGTACGATTTTGTGTTCGCGATTTCCTACTGTATGACAGCATGTCCAGGCTCTCGATGTTTTTCCTTCTTCATAAGCGTGACTTCATGCTTATGCATATTGTTTACGAGATGCTTTTGAACAAACAGACCGACATTACCTATTTCTAGCGCGGTTTGCTAAGTGTTTTGTAAATAGGGAAAATGTACAATGTGTGTATGTTTATTTTAAATATAATATACATATATTAGATATAATGAGATTGAGCTAACATATAGGTAGATTACTAACTTCTGCCCCCGACTTCGTCCTCATCACTTCGTTTTAGCTTAGCGTTCTTTCTGGCGCTTTTTTTTTTCATTTTTATCGGCTCCTTAGGATGCTAGCGTGATGTTATATAGCCTATAGCCTTCCTCAAGAATTAGGCTATCAAATTCAAAGAATTTTTCAAATCCGACTGGAAGTTCCGGAGATTACCATATAACTTACAAACAAAAAAAAATTACCTCTCTATAATATTAGTTGATTGATAGTACCTATAGAAGACTGTTTAATTTTGAGACAGGAATCAATATTTACTAATATCAATTCTTTTATAAGGGTTTTTCATTTTACAAGGAACCCTAAAAGGCGCCTTTTCCCCACATGGGGCAAACAGATTTTTCCAAATTTAAAGTAGGTAATGTTTTTTTTTGTGTTGTCAGAATGAAAACGATTGTCAATAGACGATGTGTACCGCTAGCACCCTAATTGCTCAAAGCACCCCGTTTTGAGCAATTAGGGTACAATCCGTACACGTCCTCTATAAATAGGATAAAACAAAGCCGCTTTTCGTGCCTGTCTGTGTTACCGAATTCCTTAATTAGAGCATTTATTCCGGAAAGTTTATGTGTATATTACGTTAATATTTAACTTAGTTATAGCATAGAAATCTAGAAGTTTTGATACGTCGCCATTGCACCCGAGCAAAGCAAGAACAAGCCGCTAGTATTATTCTTTAGAATAGAATATTTTCTTACAACAATCATTACTAGTTTTTTACAACCATTATCATCTGCCTAGCCTTTTCCCTACTATGTTGGGGTCGGCTTCCAGTCTAACCGGATGCAGCTGAATACCAGTATTTTACATGAAGCGACTGCCTATCTGACCTCCACAACCCAGTTACTGGGTAATACGATACCCCTTGGTAAGACTGGTTGTCAGACTTTCGTGTTTCTGATTACTCGTAACGACTGTCAAAGATCCAAGTATGACAGCAGGGACTGAGTCACGTAGGCATAGATATAAGAAAGACTTTTCTACGCACGGAGGGGTCTTGCTATGTAAAGATGGTCACCCATCCACAGACCAACCGCGGCAAGCATAGCTTAACCTGATCGATCGACCTGTGCAGCTGTTATTATTTAGCCAAGGGCCCCTCTTTAGCCACGGGCCCCTCTTTAGCCACGGGCCCCTCTTTAGCCACGGGCCCCTCTTTAGCCACGGGCCCCTCTTTAGCCACGGGCCCCTCTTTAGCCAGGGGCCCCTCTAGTTTTTTACACCCATCGTATGGAAATTAACTCAAGTCTTAACCCACATTTTCCCCGTGACTAACCATCAGGCAGGCTATTAAATTAGATGACCAATCATTTAATACAATGATCGGTTATTAAGTCATTCACGGTCATTTATACGAGTAGGTGGCAATGATAATACTTCAACAAGATGCGTTCTGATATTGTAAACAAGTTACGAGATTCGAGCAAAAGACTGCGTGGCAGGCCCAGAAAAAGATGGCGGGATGACTTCAAATGACATGATTCTAAAAAAATTGGCCCACAATCACATTGGAAAGAGGAAGGGAGGCCTTTACATAGTAATTGAATATTTATATTTAAAACGATAGGTATAAATAGGCGCTTCTCTCCGTCACAGAACACGCGTCAGCTCCCATAGTATGTTGAGGGCATTGAGTGACCGGTGGGTCTGCCCGATGCTTGGCCGGTGGGTGAGACTGCACACACAGGTCGGCGTTATGTAGTTTACGTAATGTTTTCTTTTTAGGGTTCCGTACCCAAAAGGTAAAAACGGGACCCTATTACTAAGACTTCGCTGTCTGTCTGTCCGTTTGTCCGTCCGTCTGTCTGTCACCAGGCTGTATCCTAAGAACCGCGATAGCTAGATAGTTGAAATTTTCACAAATTATGTATTTCTGTTGCCGCTATATCAACAAATACTAAAACAAAATAAAATAAATGTTTAAGGGGGGCTCCCATACAACATACGCGATTTTTTTGGCCTTTTTTGCTCGATATCAATAATGGCAACAGGTGGGCACTTGAAATATTCACAAAATACTCAGTTGTATTTTTACTTTAATAATAAATAATAAAATTAAATTAAATACATATTTAAGGGGGGCTCCAATACAACAAACGTGTTTATTTCGGCTTTTTTACCTTGTGGTACGGAACCCTTCGTGTGCGAGTATGACTCGCACTTGGCCAGTTTTTTTTAATGTTTTCACTTTTATTTATATTATATTTTCTTTGTGATTGTGTGTTTAGTTATTATTATAAACAATTGTTTATTAAGTAATTTTATAGAAATACTAAAATTATGGACTGCAAGATCTGCAAATAAAAGTTTATTATTATTATAAACCAGACAAATTGTTTCAGTGCCATTGAGTAGGAAAACACTGGATGGACGGTGGGAAAGATGACATATGGATAGAAAGGTGAGTACCGAGATGACGACTAATAGAGAAGTGTGGAAGGAATAGACATATCGATGCTTCCGACAACAAAGGTCGTAAACACCAAAATAGCACTTTTGGTAATCGACGAAAAACAAAAAATAATTTCGTTTTTGGCTTAAGTATATCTTTTTAACTTTAAAAGTTGTAAAATTGTGTTCTATACAAGAAATACGTAAAATACGATGGTGTTTCATAATATATTATTGCTATTTATGTCAAAGCCTTATTTTAAAAGTTAGCTTGGACATACACCCCAGAAAATTTATGAAGTTGGTAGGTATTTACGACCACTAACAGACGACTTTTTACAACCGACAGCTGTTTGTACGTTGTATTATACGACCTGCACGGTTATTCGGTTCTAAGCAATATGAGTTATACATACCCTCTTTTGCTAAAAAATCTTGATTATACTAGTAAAAATTTTGGGCGTAAAAGTATTTTTTTTAGGCGAATATTTTTTTCACATTTTTAGATCGACGCAGCGCCAAAAATTAAGTAGGGCTGCATTCTTTACTCATTTTCGCCAAAATGGCGTTTACGACATTTGTTGCCGGAAGCATCGATAATATGTTGCGCCGATCATAGATAAATAGGGATGAGGACAGGAGAATGATCATGATGACGCAACGTCACTTAATATCTGTATTTTCCCACTTTGAACATTGGTTAAATTTTAATTGGCTTAGTATTTATATCAAGTGTGAAAAACACGAATGCATTTTTTTTTTCTAAATTTTTAACAATCTCAACCGATTTATATAACGATTAGTGGTCACGGTATTAATTCGCGTTGTTGAATTTTGGGCAAAACAAATTTAATTTAAATAGTAATTGCATATTTTTGCCGAAGAAGTGGTGATTTATTTAAAAGTCCCTGAAATTTTTAATTGTTGTTGTTCTCGTTGTTATTGAGTTCCTTATTGGGCTAGTGATCGCAAGCACAACTGCTAAGCATGATTTCGATTCCGGGGTCGGGCAAAGTGATATCACAACCCAGTTGCTGGGTAATACTGGTTGTCAGACTTTCGGGCTTCTGGTGACCCGTAACGATCGCCAACGAACTACGAATGACAGCCGGGACCAACGGCTTAACGTGCTTTCCGAGGCACGGAGGGTTCTTGCTATGATTATACACATAGGCCTTAAATAAAAACTGCGGAATAAATTCTCATCTCATTCGTTGCGAAGTTTAGAAGAACAACGTGGACACAGACAGAGACAGAAAACATAACCCTCCTTCTGGTGCAGTCGGGTAATAAGTAAACTTATGTGAATATAGTACTAATGCCAACCAGGTATGACATTATAAAACCTGCAAAGTACTGAATTTTGTTAACACATTGTTAATTTGAATAGGTATGGTTTGGTATCTCGACTTCGGCAATATTCGTAAGAGTTCGGTTGCAAAACTTAACGCGAATCCGAAGGCCGTCTTCCTAAATTCTTTTAAATACCGTTGCGTGGACGCAGTTTTGCAATATCATTTTTATGTTCATTATTAAAATGACATAATCTCCGGTTTTGGTTTTGTCTTATCGACATAACTTTACGCCTTCCCCGAAAAGGTTGACAGAGAGGTATTGCATATACCAATCACGTACACCAATAATGTTTAGGTCCCATGTAATGGGGTCTAGTGCTATAGAGAGGGGGGGGGGTGCTACTCGTTTCTCAAGTATGAAAATTATAATATTTTTATTTTGAAATTTTTTGAGGAATACTTTTGGTGCTTTTCAAAGTTGGTGCGTTTCGAGGAATACCCCAAATTGAAGGGTGTAGGTACAGACCTGACCTTCAAACTGAACAACTTTTACTATAGTATAGGACCATGGGAAAAAATAATCAGCCGCAAATGCAATACTTTGGGTCGAGTAGGTATTGAAGTTTTGTATGTTGTTGTTGATAATATTTTTTTCGCGATGTACAGACGCCAGCACATCAAGCCACCCGAAACTGTCAAATTTTCCCAATCCACTTTGAACCTTATGCTTTAGCGATAAAGTTGAAAATCTATTAAAGAAATTTGACAAATTGTAGTAACATGATGTGCTGGCGTCCGTAAGGTACTTACCTTTCATTTTGACAGTTCCGCAACGTCCATTGCGATAAACGTTATTTAACCTATAAAGCAAGGAATAGAAATATCCTTCAAAACTCTCGAATTTCGATTGAAATCGTGTTAAGCAATTAGGGTTTTGGCACAGTAGTATATTTATCTACTGTGGTTTTGGTTTCGTGACCACTGACGCGTGGCGTACTGGGGCTCAAGTCTGCTATTTTTATAAATTCGTCATTCCAACACGATCTCACCACCATCCCATTGTCATTTTGCTAAAAGTTCGTAATCTGCTAAATTCATTTAATGGTTGATCATTGGTCGGTCAATGGCACAGAAATTATACGATACTCGTAACGAATTAAAAGCAATGACTGCACAATGACGTTCTAATGGTAGGTCACTGATCAAAGGAACTGTCAAAATTTTTGCAGATTACCGCGTAAGTCAGTAATTCATATTTCATTATGTTACGAGATTACCATTCTATGCCATTTCTTTCAATGGAGTGTCAGTGGTTGACCATTGGAAAGTCATAATGACGCCATTATATTAGTAGATTGCCAAACTTGTCAAAATCGACAATTATGGAATCAATGATAGACCATTCTGACACTATTGTAATAGCAGACTTGAGGCCCTGCACTCTTACCAGCGAGGTGATTACGTAACACAGTAGCAATGGGTTTTGACTGTATAGCAACATTCATTGCGTTCTTATTTACGTTGCTGAGCAGACACATTTTTCGAACATATTATGAAGTAATGGGTTGGCAATATCCTTCAAAATCGTATTGCAAACTGTAAGGTAAATAGAACTACTACAATAACAAAGATGGCCTACAGCAAGCAGTCTGCAAAGTTCAAGGTTTGATACGTTACTCATGCTTTGTTTTATTCAATTAATCTTAAATGTAAGTATTAGTTTAGACATTACTTGTGTCATTTTTAGGGTTCTCTATTCTAAAGGTGATGTACACACAAAAATCTATAAGTAGTTGCTAATCCATACTAATATTATAAATTCGAAAGTAACTCTGTCTGTCTGTGTCGAAGAGAATAGTCTGTATGTTACCTTTTCACGCCTAAGCCACTGAACGGATTTCGATAAAATTTGGCAGAGAGATAGATTGCATCCCGGGGAAGGATATAGGATTTTTATCGACATACCTCGCGGGCGAAGCCGCGGGCGGAAGCTAGTATCTAATATTTTATTGGAACAAAAAACAGGTTTACAATTTTTTTTTAGTTTGTTAACTACTGCATTCGTTTAAAATATTATAATTAGCCTGTAACGTTCCCACTGCTAGGACACAGGCCTTCTCTCTGTGGGAGGGAGTGGGCTGTAATCCACCACGCGGGCCCACTGCGGGTTGGTAGATGTCACAATCTTAGAATTTTTGATATTAGGACATCCGATGTCACCGTTTTGAGAGCAATGGTGATGGAATGAACTACACAAAGTAAAGTGCCTGTCTCTGGATTCAAACTCACAATCCAATCGACGCTTGAAAGGCAAAATTGGCTAAGCGACATAGAAGCCCTATGTCGCTTAGTCAATTTTGCCTTTCAAGCGTCGCAATACATAAGTCGGAAGCATTACCACTGGGCCGATGGTACTGCTAGTATCATGATTAGGTCGTTTCAGCCGATAGACGTCCACTGCTGGACATAGGCCTCCCCCAATTTTGAGGGGGGTTTGCCATAATCGCCACGCTTGGCAGGCGGGTTGGCGATCGCAGTATGGTAAGATGGTGGAATAAATAGAGAACGCTGCTGCCCATTCTCCGGTAAGACCCTTAGTCGCCTTTTACGACACCCACGGGAAGTAAGGGGTGGTGCAATTCTTTAAGTCCGGCACCACACAGACACATGATTAGGTACTTATGAAGATATGTTATGCGTAGTCATGTGGTGTGATGAAACGCCCATTAAATTGTGGGAATTACAAAATGTATGTAATGCAGACAGGCCTCGCTAGGTTCGCCTTTCAAGCTTCATGCGAAATTAGTGGTTCGTCTCAGATCGGCACGAGTTGTATACTAAATTCTTATGTTTATTACATTCTACAATGTGTACAGTCACGAGCACTAATATGTCAACACTTGGCAACTTTCAATTGCGAGTTTTTCGTGAAATAACGAATGCAACGTTGAAATACGACACTTCACACAAACCTATGGGTTCGAAAATATTATGTTCGTAATAACATAACATTTCATTCAAAACTGAAGGAGAAAATCGTCTTTGAATAAAGTCAAGTGAATACATACTTATGCTCGTGACTGTACTTAGGTAGCAAAATAAAAACTTATAGTATTAGGTACTAGCTGTTGCCCGACAGTCGTTTCAGCCGATAGACGTCCACTGCTGGACATAGGCCTCCCCCAATTTTGGGAGGGTTTGCCATAATCGCCACGCTTGGCAGGCGGGTTGGCGATCGCAGTATGGGTGGAATACATAGAGAACGCTGCTGCCCATTCTCCGGTACGATCCTTAGTCGCCTTTTACGACACCCACGGGAAGTAACGGGTGGTGGTATTCTTTAAGTCCGGCACCACACAGACAAGTCCGGCACCACACAGACATTGGCCCGACAGTGGGCGAGCCTATTGCCACAACCGGACAGGAATCCAGACTCCGAGCTGCTACTGAGAATTTCCTAATAAAAAAACCCAATAACACTTTACCGGACTTGGGAATCGAACCCAGGACCTCGTGCTCAACTGTACGTAGCAGCCCCCCTTTTTTTTTTTGGTGGGTAATCATCAAATGACCCCTACCGCTCTGGGCGGAGCGGAAGCGAGTGTCAGACTCTTACTGACTAAAACCCACCCCGTGTTCCTTTCTTAGCCCTTTATGTTCCAATCCCGCTGAACCAGTAGCTCCCCTTAGCAGCGATTTTACACTTGAACAGTTTTAGCTTCTACCTACTTCTCATTGTATGTCATACAAAGTTTTTTTTAGTACTAATTAATTCATTAATTACAGGCATACGTAGTATATGATATAATAATCGCAAGAAATCATCTGTGAGAGTGAACGAGGTGTTTTTCTTGTAATCTTGTTCTTATTCACATGGCATAGGAATCAGGTCGTGGGACGTTGTGTGTACTATCATGCTTGTATTTCCCAAAGGAGTAGACAGCTAACTAAAGGCAGATTATTGTTTTATTGTTGTATATGTTGTTACCATCTTGCATGCATGTATCTTTTTTGTATGTATGACACATGTCTTATCTTACGTATATTCAAATCGTTTATAACATTATATCTTAAAATGTTCATTTGTTTCTAATTCAAAAACTAGTTAATTAATTCACTTTAAAATGCATTTCAACATTATCATCATCGTTCTACTGCTCTATCACACTAATATTATAAAGGCGAAAGTTTGTGAGTGTGGGTGTGTATGTTTGTTACTTCATCAGGCTCAAACGGCTGGACCAATTTTGATAACATTTTGTATGGAGGTAGCTGACACCCTGGATTAATATATAGACTACTTTTTATCCCGATATTCCCACGGGATCGACATTTACGCGGGTGAAACCGCGGGGCGCAGCTAGTATAATATAAAAAAGAAAAGATTATATTAGCATAAACATAACAATCGGCCTATAATATTCCCACTGCTGGAACACAGGCCCCTCTCTTTGAGGGGGAGTGGGCCGTAATCCACCACGCGGGAACAGTGCGGGTTGGTAGATGTCACATGTCTTCGAATTTTTGGTTTTAAGACATCTCGGATTCCTTAGATTCAAACCCACGACCTGCGATTCGGACACTAAAACCACCGCTGCTTTTGGAAGAGATACGACATGTTGAAATCACTTAGGTACTAAGGATACCTACTAAAGTTCATTTCAAATAAACTTGCGATAAAGTTTGTTCACCTCCTTCTACTAATGTATCCCAATATTTCCAAACCATACGAAAAAAATGTATGGGCAGTGTCGGTAACACGATCAAAACATTGACTTACTCCGTGTTTGGTATTATGAAACTCAACCGATGCAATGTTAGCGACAGTTTTGTATGACGAACGATATCTATCGTAAGTTATTTGGACTTTTTGGTACAGGGTGGTTGAATGACATTTATCGCAAGTTTATTTGAAATACACTTTAAGGGCCAATACACTCTACCGTTTTCTTAGGTAGATTACTAGTATGTCACATGGAGCGACTGCCTATCTGACCTCTACAACCCAGTTACTGTGCACCCCTTGGTAAGATTGACTGCTGTACTTCCTTCTGATGATGCCTTTGCTATCAGAGCGGCAGATAAAGGCTGATATTATTATTGATTAATATTATGGACTAGCTTCCGCCCGCGACTCCGTCCGCGCGGATGTCGGTCTTCGCGTGGATGGTTTATTTCTCCATTTTGAGTAACTCTGACAATGACATCTTATAAATATCTATTGGACCCAAATACGGCTAAGCCTATAATAATTAAGGAGATCCCTCTATTGAGCTACTGCTGTTGAGCTCGCGTTCTGTAGTAAGTATTTTTTTCATAGTAATTCCGACCTTGATAAGTAGCATGTAGCAGTAAATTACTGACAATGACGAAAAGTTTGCAATAATAAAAAAGTGATCGTGACAATGCGACAGACAGTTAATTGAGAGCTTCAGCATACACAACATTGTTAGTGAGCTCGTCCGGAATATGAACATGAAGATTTCTTGGACTGCTCACATGGGAAAGAGCTACGTAAAGTTGCCCGTGTGAAAAACAACTCGCGGTAAGATCTACGCCAGCAACTCCTAGGGTCTGACCTTGAGCCTTATTTATTGTCATGGCGTAACACAAAGCTACAGGAAACTGTATTCTCTTAAATTGAAATGGAAAATTATCCACTACGGGTAATGCAACGTGTGTTCGCGGTTCTACAGAACAACGTCTATGAATAAAACCGAAAAATAAGATTTTTTTTCTACGTATTTTTCCAGGATAAAAAGTATCCTATTTTATGCCCAGGATAATAAGGTATAATTATACCAAGTTTCATCGAAATCGAACCGTTAGTTTTCACGTGATGCCTGCATATACAGACAGACAGACAGACAGACAGACAGACAGACAGACAAAAATTTTTTTAATCACATATTTGGGTTTGGTATCGATCCAGCAACACCCCCCGCTATTTATTTTTTCAATATTTTCAATGTACAGAATTGACCCTTCTACAGATTTATTATATGTATAGATTATTAGGTACCTACGCTTTGAAATGGGCGACTAGCTTCATATTTTCTGACTGACCGACTTCTTGACAATTCGAAAGTGCCTGTTAATGGTTTAATTGAAATAAATGCTTTGAGTTTGAGTTTGAGTTAATATTCCTAATGGGTACACGGATATGGATAATCTTGACACGCGTTAGTATACGGTATTTTAATTAATATCTTCATTAATATTATATTAGTTATGTAGGTACTTATGACGCAAGTATAACGCTAGAATTTTTCCAATACAAATAAGTACCAACTTATGTACCTATATTGCAGACCATACATCGAATGCTTAATGGAATACTGAGTTAACTCAAAAACCGGGCAAGAGCGAGTCGGACTCGCCCACCGAGGGTTCCGTAACATCCGGGTTTATGTTTATGAAATTAAATGTTTTTTTTTTTATTTTTGAGTTGATTGAATGAATGGTAAATTGCGGTTTACGATTCGTGACGTATTAAAAAAAAACTACTTACTAGATCTCGTTCAAACCAATTTTCGGTGGTAGTTTACATGGTAATGTACATCATATTTTTTTTTAGTTTAATCATTCTCTTATTTTAGAAGTTACAGGGGGGGGGACACACATTTTACCACTTTGGAAGTGTCTCTCGCGCAAACTATTCAGTTTAGAAAAAAATGATATTAGAAACCTCAATATCATTTTTGAAGACCTACCCATAGATACCCCACACGTATGGGTATGATGAAAAAAAAAATTTTGAGTTTCGGTTCTAAGTATGGGGAACCCTAAAATTTATTGTTTTTTTTTCTATTTTTGTATGAAAATCTTAATGCGGTTCACAGAATACATCTACTTACCAAATTTCAACAGTATAGTTCTTATAGTTTCGGAGAAAAATGGCTGTGACATACGGACGGACAGACAGACAGACAGACAGACGGACAGACAGACAGACAGACAGACAGACATGACGAATCTATAAGGGTTCCGTTTTTGCCATTTGGCTACGGAACCCTAAAAAGACGATTTTTGGGAAATTGCAAAGGAAGATCTTGCTATAAGGACTTATGTACTACCTACTGTTGACGCATAAAATTAAAACTGATTTGATTTGATTATTAATTAATCATGAATGCTTGTATTTTGAAAGTATGATTAAATATTGAAGAGACTTGAGAAAAAAAAAAATCTGACCTATCTATATACTAATGGGTCAATGTTCCATTAAGCATGCGACATGTGTCGTATTGCCACAGAATAAATAGTATCAGTAACTGGGTTGTGGAGGTCAGATAGACAGTCGCTCCTTGTAAAATACTGGTGTTCAGCTGCATCCGGTTAGACTGGAAGCCGACCCCAACATAGTTGGGACAAGGCTCGGCAGATGATGATGATGATGATGACATTACATTTACTTAAGGAGGCAGAAGCTACAAAACACCTTACAGACTAAACTTTATCTTCGTCCAACAATCTGCACTATACTTGGGAAATTCACTTAGAATGATCATTATCTTTGGTTATTTCAACAAAGTTGAAATAACCAAAGATAAGTAACGCAATGGATATTGCGTTACTATTGCTATCAAGCTAAAGCATTTTTCAAGCTTATAAAGTAGGTAATGACTTTGTTGAATTACAATATTCGAAATGAAAATGATTGTCATTCCGAGTGACTAATGCAAATGCATACACGCGCGCCGTTACTTACGCACATGACTTTCTTAATGCCATAAAAACGCATAATTATTGTAATATTGTGCGCGACACGTTATTGAGCTCACTCGTTAAAATAAGGTTGAGCACCACGATGACTGATTTGACATCAATTCGCTTAGGTATAAGGCACAGCGTTTATTCTAATCAACATTTTTAGAAAGAGAGAAAATGAGTAGGTACCTATTATTTGCGGTAAACATGACGCAAACAAATAACACAAAAAAGAACAATTCAGGGGGAAATATGCGTCACATCTATACTAAACGGCCATCGCTCAGCATAATGCTGAGGTCCTAGACCAGGCAGAGCTATGCGACCCATTTTTATGCTATTGAATGGAAAATAAATCGTCAGCCCACCTGATGGTAAGTGGTAATCGTCGCCTGTGCACATCTGCAATACCAGAGGCATCGCAGATGTGTTGCTATCCCCGAGACAAAGCTGTAATATATTTGTAATATAAATATCATTACTCTTGCAATTTTCATTGACATGACATCATTATTATTTATCGCTATTATTAATATAAAGGAATATAATTGTATAATTTAATTTTATTAATTGCATTGTAATCCAAATTTAAATTACGAAATTATTATTAGTATTTTTATGTTATTGCTAATTACTAAATGTGTACATGCTATAAGTTTAACCAAGATGTAAAATCTAAATATTTGCACGGCTGAAATGCCGAATATAGTGAAACCCAGAGATCTTAAGAACTTATGTTAGCTACCTATATTCTTGCAAATAAATATATCATTCATTCATTCATTCAATATGTCATGCAGGGGCGTGCACAGGTTTTTCGAAGAAGGTAGGCAAAAAAAAAATCTCACCAAAAATACTGCACTTTGGTTTCGGTTCGTCGTCTTGTCGATCGATGATGTAGGTAATTGCCAAATGCCAGCTTAAATATCCATAGATTGACGCTTATTGGCGTCTCTGTCGCTCGTAGTTCCGAGTTGACGCGAAAAAAAAAGGATAATATACTTACGACAAATAAAAACATTTTACAAAAAAAAAAAAACAATCGACTTCCAAAAAAACACTACAAATTGAAAAATAACTTTAATTTCGGAAGTCGGTGTCTTTGGTTCCGCATTTTCGTTTATTGACACCGACTTCAGAAATTAAAGTTATTTTTCAATTTGTAGTGTTTTTTTGGAAGTCGGTTGTTTTTTTTTTCGTTCGGTCCGTTTGTAATTTATCTAAGTTACAATAGCCTAATGTCAACTGCTCATCACTTGTTACAAAATATTGCTTTTACCGATGTTGGGACGTTAATTGTTGAGGAGTTCTTCTGGTAAGAACCAGGAGAACTCCTCAACAACCGCTCACCATACGCTTTGTGATGGGCATAAATTGCTTAGCAACCTTAATAAAGTAATCGAATCGCAACCCGTGAAATATTTGTCATTGAGTAGTTCCAATGGCCATCTGTGGTCTTCTTCATCAGCTCCACTTTACCAAATGATGATTTCTGAGAGCAAATGCTCAAGTTATTTTAAAAAATACCCAAATCGTTATAGCTTTGCCTATAAAATTTGAGGGTTTCCCTCGATTTCCATGGGATCCTCTCATCAGATTCCAACTTGATGATAATGGGACAACCTCGAGAGTACATACCCTTTCAAACAAAAAAAGAATTTTGAAAATCGGTCCACAATTGGCGGAGTAATTGCGTAACAAAGACACAAAAAAAAAGTTTATTGAAATAGGTACTTGCATTGCATAGCCAACTTCCGTTCGGGCGAGTTCGGTGCGAGTTCGGCAGTTTTCGTGTTCTGCTGTATGAAAAACTACAGTAAAGACACTGCCTATTATCGCAGTTGTGTGCGTTATTTTTTTCATTGTGTGCCACGTAGTTATAGGCGCGCACACACTCATAAAATCGTATGAGCACGACTGACCGCGAGAGCACACATCTAAACATTTAGTGACGAATAGTTTGTGTCTTCGCCGTTGAGATTGTGTGGTGGCGCGACTGCAGCGCGAATCAAGGAAATTAGTCAAATCTTAATAATACTACCGACGCTCGGTAGGTGGAGCTGATTTATGATTTAAGAATTTTTATATTTTGTTAAGTTTTGTTTATTGACTTACTTATGTAATATTAGATCAGTTCTACGAGGTAGACACTGTCTTTATCACTCTATGGAATGCCCGCCCCTGATGTCATGTGCCTGTAACTACACCGGCACACATACACTTCTAACTGGAACACAGCGACGCTGCTTGGCGGTGGATACAGGTGGTAGTAGGTACTTCCCCGGACGAGCTGCTTCACAAAGAGCTCTCTCATCATCTGCCTTGTCCAAACTTTGTTGGGGCCGGCTTGTAGTCTAACCAGATGCAGCTAAATGCCAGTATTTTACTGCCTATCTAGGCAGGAGAAAGTTTTACAGTATTTTTCAGTGCTTGAATAGCTGGAACTTCAAAATCCATTGACATGTTACTTGACTCTCATTTAGGTGTTTGACTTCTAATAATCAAACTTCACACTAATATTATAAAGGCGAAAGTTTGTGAGTGTGTGAGTGTGTTTATATGTTTGTTACTTCTTCCCGCTCAAACAGCTGGACCAATTTTTATAAAATTTTGTATGGAGGTAGCTGACACCCTGGATTAACATATAGGCTACTTTTTATCCCGATATTCCTACAGGATCGACATTTACGCGGGTAAAAACGCGGGGCGCAGCTAGTATTAAATAAAAGTTCGTAAGTGGACATTTTCTTGTCGGGTAACAAGGCATACAGGGTTATTGGTAAAACATTAACAATCTCTTAAGAGGTCATTGTACTCACCATTATGAACAACTTGTACTATGGAACCAAACCAGAAATCGCGAAAAAAATCAGCTGTCGAGTTATACGAACATAAATGTAGGGAACAGTTGATTTTTTTTTCGGTTTGGTCCCATAGTAAAAGTTGTTCATAATGATGAGTACAACAACCTCTTACAGGGTTATTGAACCCTGTATAGGACCGGAACAACATTGACATAGTCATTATTACTACTATCTGCATGCACTGTGAAAAACTGGTAGAATATTATATCTCTAGGTGCACTGCTCGCGTTGACAAACGTAAACAGTGCCACCCATCGATTCACTGAACGACGACCAATAGACACATCCACAGGGCCAAAGTAGTCTAAACCAACGTTGGGTAAATGGACGACTGTATCAATAGACACATCCACAGGGCCAAAGTAGTCTAAACCAACGTTGGTAAATGGACGACTGTATCAATAGACACATCCACAGGGCCAAAGTAGTCTAAACCAACGTTGGTAAATGGACGACTGTATCAATAGACACATCCACAGGGCCAAAGTAGTCTAAACCAACGTTGGTAAATGGACGACTGTATCAATAGACACATCCACAGGGCCAAAGTAGTCTAAACCAACGTTGGTAAATGGACAACTGTATCAATAGACACATCCACAGGGCTAAAGTAGTCTAAACCAACGTTGGTAAATGGACGACTGTATCAATAGACACATCCACAGGGCCAAAGTAGTCTAAACCAACGTTGGTAAATGGGCGACTGTAACAATCAAGTCCTACGTCAGACAAATCGCCTGTCTAAGGCGTTTGAAGTACTGCTTTTCTTTTTTTTTAAAGTACGTAAGTGTAAATACCTAATTGAATAGTATTAGTATATTTTAAGTCATAGAAATAAAACTAAAAAAATCGGCTTTACTCCGTGACTGTACTAATGATGAAATTGGGCAGTGGGTTGAGTGATCCCGTGGGTCCAGTTCGAGTGGGTCCAGTTGACCAAAGACTCGCAGTCGCTTGTAAACTACTGGCATTTTGACCTCCACAATCCAGTTACTGGGTAATTTTATATCCCTTGGTAAGACTGGTTGTCAGACTTTCGGGTTTCTGACGACCCGCAACGACCCGCACTCATCCACGAACCAACCGCGGCAAGCATAGCTGAATCTTCGATCGACCAGTGCGGCTGTTTTTACTTAGCCACGAGCCCCACAAAGATACAAAAAATCTCTGCTACTAAGTAGCAAGTCTTGTAACAATCTCATCAGAACTCGTTTATCAGTTTCCACACAATTGTGATGAAAAGGAGGCCAATGTCTTTGCATGGATCTGCGTTTGTATTCGTTAAATCAATGTTGTGTAACTTATTAGTGGTTGGGTGTGAACCGCGCCTAATTCGGTGGACTGTACAGCCGCCAACGTAATCAATGTGTCCAGGTCATAACCAGTGCCGGATTAGCCACGTAGCAGGTGTAGCTAATGCTACAGGCCCCGCGCTGTGGGGGCCCCGCGCTTTGACGTACAAAAAAGAAGTCATGGTACCCTATACCATTAGGTTTATTGAAATACTAGCTGCGCTCGCAGTTTCACCCGCGTAAATATCGGGATAAAAAGTAGCCTATATGTTAATTCAGGGTGTCAGCTACCTCCATACAAAATTTTATCAAAATTGGTCCCGGGGCGTTTGAGCGTGAAGAAGTAACAAACATATAAACACACACACACACATCCCCTCACAAACTTTCGCCTTTATAATATTAGTGTGATTAGGGAAGAATGGTCAAAAGAAACCTAAGCTCTCCGAGATGGGATGCAAAAAAATTTCGAACTCACTTCGCTCGCTCTTGCATACAAGGTTCTCTCAGAACTTGCAAGTAGGTTTTTACAAAAGTATCTACTATACTGAGCATTGGTTGGAAGAAAGTAATTTGGCTCAAGTACCTACTTTAACTGACACGAAACGGGAAACATTGATTTGACTAGTGAAAAATCACTACACAACTAAAAATAATAAGAAAAATTTCTGTTTCTAAATATATAAAACTCAAAGGTGACTGACTGACATAGTGATCTATCAACGCACAGCCCAAACCACTGGAGGGATCGGGCTGAAATTTGGCATACAGGTAGATGTTATGACGTAGGCATCCGCTAAGAAAGGATTTTGCTAAAATCTACCCCCAAGGGGATAAAATATGGGATGAAAGTTTATATAAAATTTTGTCAATTTTAAACCGATCGGGCTGAGACTTTGCATGCATATAGCTACTACTATGACGTAGGGATCCCCTAAGAAAGGATTTTGATAAATTCAACCCCCAAGGGGATAAAATAGGGGATGAAAGTTTGTATGAAACTTTGTCAATTGTGAACCGATCGGGCTGAGACTTTGCATGCATATAGCTATTGACGTAGGGATCCCCTAAGAAAGGATTTTGATAAATTCAACTCCCATGGGGATAAAATAAGGGATGATGGCTGATGTAAATGTATTAGTTTTTTTTAATAATACTTAACGCGAGCGAAGCCGTGGGCAAAAGCTAGTTATATTATAAACCTTAGAACCTTAAACAAACAAAGTTCTACCGTATTTTCCCGTAGGTAAATTTTGCTACAGGCCCCGCGGTGGCTTAATCCGGCACTGGTAATAACAATAGTTATGCCCGTTTTTAGACGGCACATAAATGAATGGTGCTGTTGGATTTTGAAAGCTCTGCTTAACGACGTAAAGGCGATATCAATGTCAAAAGAACGACTTTAATGGGCAGGATATGTCGCAAGAATGGACGAGACCGGAGCACCCAAATGGTTACTGTATAGTAAACCGGATGGCCTGAGAAGTGGAGGGTGGCCCAAGCTCCTCCCACATTTAATCCGTCTGCCTTCAAAGCAAGAGTGAACAGGCATCTTCTGGGCAAGCTCGTTCCATCATAGACCTCATCTATCGCTTTCCATCAGGCGTGATCCGGGTCAAGAGCGGGCCCATTTAGTAATAAAAAAAATAAAAAGAAGATAGTTGGATGGCGTAGATCAAAGATTTAAGAACTGTTGGAGTGAGGAATTGGAGAGAAAAAGCTGGAAATAGGTCTCTTTGGAGCAATATATATAAGTGGGTGGGCCTTAACCTGGTCCTCCACCAGGTTAAGGCCCACCCGCGGCTATAAGGCCTTGGAAGATGATGAATGACAAATTGTTACAGCGGATTTGCAGTTGAATATATACATGTTTCACGTGCCATACTAAGGCTAAATAGAATATTAGACCAAATAATGTAACATGTGGAACCACCGATTGTATTAACTCTATTTAAATATGAATAAATGAATTTGAATAGTGTTTTTCCTTTCAAGAATACCTACTCATCTACAGCTAAACGTTCAAATTGCGATTATTGCAGATGATATCATTAAAAAAAACCGGGATAGATGTCTCTCTCAAATTATACCGAGAAGGCCAATCATAGTTTTGAATGCCAAAATATCAATTTACAATGGCAATAATGGTTTTGTTCAATTAAAAACCACAATAATTATGGCATTTACTGAACTGTAATTAATTCAATGTTGTGGTAAGTTTTTTACAGTATGGTCTTTTTAAATGACTTAGATTTTATTTCTGGTTTTCCTCCGGTACAAATCTACCAGCAAAAGTATGAGCTTCAGCTATTATTATCTTCAAATAACGTTAAAGAACGAAACACGAAGGTTACTGAAGCGCAAAACTAGAAAAGTTTTGAGATGGATGTTCTGGACTGAAATTTAATTTAATAAATGAGCTGTTTGTTTTCTATTAATAAAATCAAATTTTATTCGAGAACATCCATCGGTTTCTTAGTAAACTTCAACTATATCCGACGCTCCTGTATACCTATCTCCTTTGTTGACTGTACATATGGGTAGTAATCTGTGCTATGGGTAAGGTTACAGATTACTAAATAGTTACTAGTAGGTACGGTGTATTATTTTAAATGTTTGTTTTGTGTGAGAATTGTACGTGGATTGTGATATTAAAACTGAACGTTTCGGAAACTTAATGTTTTTAGGGTTCCGTACCAAAAGGGTAAAAACGGGACCCTATTACCAAGACTTCGCTGTCTGACCATCTGTCCGTCCATCCGTCTGTCTGTCACCAGGCTGTGTCTCAAGAGGGATCCCTTCTTTTCGCATAATATTCTTTGTCCTAATATACTTCGGCATAACGATTTTGGCACAATTTGTTTTGGCATAATAATACTTCGGCATAATTTTTTTAGGCATACATTTTATGTTGGCATAATCATCTTAAAGACTAATTTGTTTTGGCATAAATTTGATTCGCATAACGTTAGTAGGCCTAATGACTATTAGCATAACAAAAGTGACAGAACCGAATTGCTGCAAAACCGACTCCACGTAGTCTTGTTTGTCCTACCCCTAGAGTGTAATTTAAAATCGCGTAGGCGCGTAGGGGCGAGGCGGCCTGCGGGCTGAGGAGCAGGCGGCTGCGAGCGAGCGGTGAGCGAAAGCCGTCTGCGACGATTAGCACGCGTGGGGCCGCCGGAGGCCCGCAGCGCCGGAGCCGTGACAGAAACCCTGCCTGCTGCATGTTGCATGCTCGCCTGAATGCTGCATGCTGTATGCTTGCTTGCATGCTGCATGCTTGCTTGCATGCTGCATTCTTGCTTGTTTGCTGCATGCTTGCTTGCATGCTGTATGCTTGCTTGCTTCATGCTTCCTACAGCGAAAAAAACCCACAAAATTGTTCAATACGTTATATCATATTAATATGTTATATATTACCTGATTCAGGAGATATGGCTTTTTTCCAATCGTCGAAATAAATTGGTATATCCTCTTCGGGCAAATGTATGCTTTAGGATATTATGCTTCAAAAAGTTATGCTTTAGAACTTTATGCTTAATAAATTTATGCTTTAGAATATTATGCTTAATCATTATTATGGTTAGAAAAATTATGCTTAAAAAAATTATGCGTAAGCTGTTATGCCTAATTATATTATGCGAAAATATAATTATGCCAAACAAAATTATGCTAAGTTATATTAGGTCTTAAAATTTTATGCAAATGGATAGGGAACCGTCTCAAGAACCGCGATAGCTAGACTGTTGAAATTTTAACAAATTATGTAGGTATTTCTGTTGCCGCTATAACAACAAATACTAAAAACAAAATAAAATTAATATTTAAGGGGGCTCCCATACAACAAACGTGTTTTTTCGGCGTTTTTGCCGTGTAGTACGGAACCCTTCGTGTGCAATTCCGACTCGCACTTGGCCAGTTTTTAATTGTGTTTTATTGATGTTAACAAAAGATTGTAAAGTTGATTAACATCTTTTTTAAGTAACTGGATCGCAAGGTAAACATTATCGTTACATAAACTTAATGGACAAATCGGTGAAGGAAAACATTGTGAGGAAACCGGCACACCCGCAATGTGCCCGCGTGGTAGATTATGGCCCACTCCCTCTCACAGAAAGAAGCCATGTGTCCCAGCAGTGGGAACATTAACGGTTAATTATGCTACAAACACACGAACACAGAACCTCCTCCTTTTTTGAAGTCGGTTAAAGTTTATTGACATATTTTATGTAACTATGGATCATATTCTCCACAAATCGTTGCATAATGAACAAATTAATGTAAGTCGGTAATGGGTAACATTATAAAGTGTAATTTGGCAACGATTGTACATTTTTGGAATTTTGCGAAATGTCGACAAACGTGTTTGGTGATTATTTGATTAGTTAATTTAATATTACTAATTAGGAAGTCCCTATTGAGTCACCTTGTCATTAGTTTAATTGACGATTGTGTAAATTACTTATCTGTAACTCATTAGGTATCACCTGCCTGCCTTTTCCCAACTATGTTGTGGTCGGCTTCCAGTCTAACCGGATGCAGCTGAATACCAGTACTTTACATGAAGCGATTGCCTATGTGACCTCCAAGGGGTGTTACCCTTGGTAAGACTGGTTGTCAGACTTTCGGACTTCTGACGTACATAGATCCACTAATAACAGCAGGGAATAACGGTTTTTCGTATATTCTAATTGCATTCACATTTTATTTTAATTTTAATTCCATTGACCTTTTTAATTTGTAGGTATTCGTTAATTTATTTTATTTGTAGGTATGCATTGAAACTTTATTCCGAGGCATTTTATTTAGAGAAATTTCTGTGGCAGTAGGCATTGTAATATTTTAATTTTATGCAAATATGGGTCTTGCCTCTTGAATTAAATGAATTTTAATATGATATGTAAAGATGGTCACCCATCAACGGATCAACCGCGGCAAGCGTAGCTTAACCTGACCGTTCGACCCGTGCGGCTGTACTTTTCAATTCGTGTGATCTGAGTTTATCTTGTCATTCGTAAATTTGACAGTTGTTACGGGTAATCAGAAGCCTAAAAGTTTGACAACCAGTCTTACCGAGGGGTATCGTGATCGTGTTATACACCCATCCCAACTGGGTTGTGGAGGTCAGATAGGCAGTCGCTCCATGTAAAATACTGGTATTCAGCTGCATCTGGTTAGACTGGAAGCCGACCCCAACATAGTTGGGACAAGGCAGGCAGATGATGATGATGATCTTATATAAGTGTTACTATTAGTATAAATTATTTTTGAAATGCAGGTACTTATCCTACTTCAACACGATTTCATAACAAAATACAGAATTAACATTTTATATTGTTATAAATTATGATAATTTGCACTAAAAAGTTTAAGGCCATTGCTCACCATCCGGCTGATCTCGCAATCTATGTGATCAATAGTTTTGGGGGTCAAATCAAACGCATGTGTAACAAATAGTGACAGCGCTTTATCTCATAGGAAAGCCTGCAGTAAAATTTATTTGCAGTAGTAAGTTTTTAGAGTTTGTTAGCATATACCCCGGTTTTATGTCTGTACAGACGCCAGCACATCAAGCTATCCGAAACTGTCAAATTTTCACAATCAACTTTGAACCTTAAGCTTTAGCGATAAAGTTAAAAATCTATTGTAGAAATTTGACAGATTGTAGTAGCTTGAGTGCTGGCGTCCGTACATTATAAAGTCAGTACATACTCGTAAGTACTCGCATTAAATTTGTATTAATTAGCAAGTACTTATGTGACACAATACCTAAAGTCTATTCAAACGTATGTTTCAAATTAATGTTATTTCAAGTTAAACAATTAATATCAACTTTATTTTAATGGAAATTAAGTTGATTTCAGAGTGACTAGCACTACTGAAAAAATGTATGAAGTTGTAGCGTAAACTGAACTTTATTATGTAGGAATTAAAGTTATTTTTCCAAGAACTCATTATTTGTTTATATTTTTGGAAAATAAATCGCGAATGCAGCAGTGTACCTACTGGATGGCAGTGACCCCGATGCGCGAACTGTCACCATGAGTTCAGCTCAGGTTGCTGGACCCCCCAGCCTAGAAATTTTTCGAACTTAGGTTATGAAAAAAAAATCTGCTATTTCACAGAAAAAATTGAAATTTTTATCTGACTTGTGTCATAATAATTTGACATTTTTTAATTGATCATTTCTATTTTTTAATGTACTTAACTCAATTTGAAATTTATTCTGTATATTTAATGTTGCTATTAGTACCTAATATTATATTAATTTGCACACCTCAGTAGGTTATAAATGTTATAATACAATGTACCTTTTATACATGTAATACCTTTTTAACATGTATTATGCAAATAAGTTATTTGATTTGATTTGAAAAGTGCATTGTATACGCGGTCAGATTGTATGGAACACCATTTTTAGGGTTCCGTACCCAAAGGGAAAAAACTGGACCCTATTACTAAGACTCCACTGTCCGTATGTCTGTCCGTCACCGGGCTGTATCTCATGAACCGTGATAGCTAGACAGTTGAAATTTTCACAGATGATGTATTTCTGTGGCGCGTTGTTATTTTTCAACAATTATAAGTACAATAATCAATATTAATTTAATTTCACGAATAGAATATTGTTTTAATTATATAACAAAACTCAGTTGATTAGAACGTGGAATTAATAACAATAGTTTAATGTTGTGCAGGTTCCTACAGTTATTTTGCATGAGTCATTTAACTGCTATACTTACTAGTTTAAAATAACAATAGTAAAAACAGCAACGATTGTTAGACTTTCATTTAAAAAGTTTCAATTAACTATTGAAGAATATTTTCCTTACCTGTCGAGTCAAAAACGTTTCCAAAAACAACCTGCAATATTTTACAAATACCCTCTTTCATAGCTCCATTTGCAAAACAGTAATTAAAAACATTCATGATCACTATAATCAGACTTGAATCAGACATCAACTAAATGAAAACAATGCATTTTAAAATAATATAAAAAAAACTCACCGAAAAAAAATAAAGCACCAGAAATAATTTTCAAAAAAATAACAATATCACACACCAGTTAATAACACTTATCTTATCTTCAAAATCCACATTCAAGTATCGACAGAAATCGAAATAAAAATAAAATGTTCCGATTTTTTTTTTTCGTAACGACTCTTTCCGTCCGTGCTTCGCGCTTGCAACGTATAGAATGCACAGAGCATGTATTATAGAATGGCGATGTCCGCTACGATAATGGCACATCAAAAGTGCCCATTAAGATGCTAGGGCCAACCCCACGATTAGTCTATGGTTCTAGCAATAAAGAAGAACCTACTTTTTTAACCATTTTAAAAACCAATTTTAATTTCAGAAGTCGGTGTCGTTGGTTCCGCATTTTCGTTTTTTGATTCCGACTTCCGAAATTAAAGTTATTTTTCACTTCGTAGTGGAAAAAGTCGTATTATTGAAACTAAGTAATTCAAAAACTACACGAGCAAAGTTCATAAATTTTATAATAATAATAAACCATTTATTTTCAGGTAACAAAGACCCATAGATAGGTACCTTAACCTAAGTATATACAATGTGTCCGGTCATGGACTAGCGATATTCTAGGTACAACATTCTAGTACACAAATACACTATACACTAGGGTCCAATTCATTAAAATATTAATGTTAATTTAATGTTGTATTGTAACTTAGCTCAAAATCTGTCGATCTAGGAAAAAAATAAAAAGGGTCATAGGGGTTGTTTTTGCAGTAATTTACAATAATTTGTTGATTGGCATAATTTTTTGAAAATTTTTTTTGAGTTTTTTTTTTTTAAAGTTACGAAAATGTGAACCCATTGGATCGTAATGGAAACGATAGACAGTATTGTTACCCTCCGAATAAGCCTACTTTTATCTCAGTAGGACCAAAACTTTGAGAGATATGTTTTCTTTGTACACACGTAGAGAATATCTCAACAAAACGACTGCCAAATAGCGGGGAAGCAGATTGGACCCTAGTGTGTAGTGAATTTGTGTATTAGAATAGTTGCTATATAAGTACCTAGAATATCGCTAGTCCATGACCGGACACATTGTATAATAATACAGTAACAATTTTGTTAGTAAATAAAACTTAATAACTATGTTAGTATCACTTAGTTGCACCAAGTCTTTGTTTATATGCAGGGACCACCCCTGAAGCATACCTTACCCATTAAAAAATGAGAGAATTTTTAGATTAGAGGTACCCCAATAACAACTTTGACAGAAATGAGGGTGTACCGTGGTATACTGAACACATTTATTTTATTTTATTTATTGTGAACGTGAAGACGATGTGGGTCATTTTATTAATTTTATATATATATTTTTTATTATTCCCTCTGTTCTGTTAGGTTTTTTTTTTTTGTGATCATTGTCTGGCAGTTTGAGTAATTTATGTGGGCTACCCAAATGTCCTTTCTTTGGTATTGTTCGTCGAATCGTTGAGCTCCTCAGGTTTCGAGTTGAGCTGCACGATTTCTGACAAATGCGTGCACTGACTGGACAGGTCCTCTCAATCTGTGTGGTTCTTTCCTCTAAAGACCATCTCAGACATCGACCTTCATGGTCCTCATATAACCTGACCAAGATTATGTATGGACTTTAAAAGAGACTGTGACCTCTGAGTTTGTTTCGGCCTTTCTTCTCAGAGTAGTCAGATAGGAAACGCCGACCTCATCTAGTTTAAAAAAAAACACGATTGACGTGTAAAAGTGTTTGTACAAACCTACTTACAAAAATAAAATCATTTATCATTTATCATCTGCGTACCCCTTTAGAGGGTACAGGCGTGATGTTATGTTGTGTGATTGCTTAAACAATTAATACATAATTATGCGATAGCAGCAATCGCGGTTGATTTGCTGGCATTATTGAAAAGTTCCGTTGTCTGTCTCTGAAATTCATCATCAGATTTTTACGAAATTTAAATGGGACTATTTCAGAATTTTTTCGAACAAAAAAAGAATTTTGCAAATCCGTCTAGTGACGGAGTTATACCCGAACATACAAATACAAAAAAATGTACAGGGTTTTTGGTAAAACATTAACAACCTCTTAAGAGGACATTGTACTCGTCATTATGAACAACTTTTACTATGGGACCAAACCTGAAATCGCGAAATAAATTTTTATGTTCGTATTACTCGTCAAAATGCATTTCGCGATTTCAGTTTTGGTCCCATAGTAAAAGTTGTTCATAATGACGAGTACAACGACCTTATTGTTAATGTTTATATATAAACATCCGAATTGAGAACTTCCTCCTTTTTTGCAGTCGGTTATGGCTGGTTTTCGACTGCGTACAGCGTAGGAGATAGTTTTGTGCCATGGTTTTTTTTTAAATGTCGTAATCTTGACAGCTCGAATTTAGATTTCGTTTTTGTATTTGAAGATTGCACCAGATATAAAGATAGTTTTGAGACAAGCTTTTGTATTTAAAAACCAAAAATATAGTCTAACATCATGCGTGTACACACTGTGGAATTTTGCTTCAATTGCGGTCACCTATGTACTTTATCTCTTCATCTTTCTCCTTTATAATATTAGTGTGATACATCTTTCCATTTGAATAATATATATAAAATAAATAGGTATAATTATGCAATTTGACAACCCTATTTCCATAGAAATTCTATGGAAACTTTAGAAATGTAATATTTTCGAAGTCCCATTGTTAACTCATTTGTTTTTTATGTTGTGTTGTTAATAAGTATCTATATATGCATGCTCATACTTAAAATCAGATGCGGAATCGATAGGAATACGAAGAAAACCGCAATTTAAAGTTAGATTTCAAGTTAGATTTTTTCCCTAAGAACTTTTGCATAAGAAAGATGTATTAATGATTCGAATGATTATCATTCTGTAAAGACGTACATGTTATAGTCGCAAATCATATTTTGATCATGATACAACCTGACACTGACCTGACAATTGCAAAAAAACCTAAGAAAATATGAATTTCGCGGTCTACCACTGCGCATTCACCTTAAATTGTCAGTGGTCCCTGCGCATTCACCTTAAGGTAAATAAATATTAGTTAATTTTGGGACCAAGGACAGTCTATTAAAAAAAAAAAGTGAATTGATGAGATTAAAAACCGGGCAAGTGCGTGTCGGGCCACGCACAGTGTAGGGTTCCGTAGTAGCCCGTTATGTTATATTTTGTTTTTCAATGCATGTCTTTACTACCTGTTAACAAGCAACTACTTCATCTTAGTCACTTTAAAGTATTAATGCTAAGGATTTTGTATTTGGTACAAAATTATCCGACACCCAAGTTCAACGACTATTACTGCTAAACTAATAAAGTTATCTTAACCGCTATAGTTTTCCTTTAAAGCTTATGAAATGCACTATCATCTTGAATTTTCCCAGATTTTTCAAGCTAGTAGATTCGCTTTTAGAGTGGGGGGACTGGAACAAAAATTTGCACTTTAAAGTTTAATATTTCGTGAATGGAGAATTAAATCGAAAAATAATTTTAGTAACCCCCAAGTCAATTTAAAAGACCTATTCAACGATACTCCACACGATGGGGTAGACGACGAAAAAAATATTCATCCCCACTTCACATGTAGGAGAGCTACCATCATCTGCCTAGCCTTTTCCCAACTATGTTGGGGTCGGCTTCCAGTCTAACCGGATGCAGCTGAATACCAGTATTCAGAAGAGGTACCCTAAAAAAAAAATATTTTCCAAAATTTTATTTTACCACTTTGTCGGCGTAAATGATATACATACTCCTTCAAAATTACAGCTTTCTAGTACTAACGGTCTCTTAGCAAAACCTCGGACAGACAGACAGACAGACGGACATGACGAAACTATAAGGGTTCCTTGTAGGAACTACGGAACCTTAAAAAACCGGGCAAGAGCGAGTCGGACTCGCGCACCGAGGGTTCCGTAACATCCGGGTTTATGTTTATGAAATTAAATGTTTTTATTATTTTTGAGTTGATTGAATGAATGGTAAATTGCGGTTTACGATTCGTGACGTATTAAAAAAAAACTACTTACTAGATCTCGTTCAAACCAATTTTCGGTGGTAGTTTACATGGTAATGTACATCATATATTTTTTTAAGTTTTATCATTCTCTTATTTTAGAAGTTACAGGGGGGGGGACACACATTTTACCACTTTGGAAGTGTCTCTCGCGCAAACTATTCAGTTTAGAAAAAAATGATATTAGAAACCTCAATATCATTTTTGAAGACCTACCCATAGATACCCCACACGTATGGGTTTGATGAAAAAAAAAATTTTGAGTTTCGGTTCTAAGTATGGGGAACCCTAAAATTTATTGTTTTTTTTTCTATTTTTGTGTGAAAATCTTAATGCGGTTCACAGAATACATCTACTTACCAAATTTCAACAGTATAGCTCTTATAGTTTCGGAGAAAAGTGGCTGTGACATACGGACGGACAGACAGATAGACAGACAGACGGACAGACAGACAGACATGACGAATCTATAAGGGTTCCGTTTTTGCCATTTGGCTACGGAACCCTAAAAAGCGCGCATCTCCGACTAGTAAATAGTTATTTGTGGAAATAAAGCTCTTGTGGATTAAAATAAAGAAAAAACACGCGTTTTTAGGGTTCCGTTGCCAAATGGCAAAAAACGGAACCCTTATAGATTCGTCATGTCTGTCTGTCTGTCTGTCTGTCCGTCCGTATGTCACAGCCACTTTTCTCCGAAACTATAAGTACTATACTGTTGAAACTTGGTAAGTAGATGTATTCTGTGAACCGCATTAAGATTTTCACACAAAAATAGAAAACCAAAACAATAAATTTTGGGGTTCCCCATACTTAGAACTGAAACTAAAAAAATTTTTTTTCGTCAAACCCATACTTGTGGGGTATCTATGGATAGGTCTTCAAAAATGATATTGAGGTTTCTAACATCATATTTTTCTAAACTGAATAGTTTGCGCGAGAGACACTACCAAAGTGGTAAAATGAGCCCCCCCCCCCCCTGTAACTTCTAAAATAAGAGAACGATAAAACTAAAAAAAATATATGATGTACATTACCATGTAAACTTCCACCGAAAATTGGTTTCAACGAGATCTATTAAGTAGTTTTTTTTAAAACATCATAAATCGTAAACCGCAATTTACATTTTATTCAATCAACTCAAATATAAAAATAATAAAAAAAACATTTAATTTCATAAACATAAACCTATGCATAAACCCGGATGTTACGGAACCCTCGGTGCGCGAGTCCGACTCGGTCTTGCCCGGTTTTAATACACTGCATTTAAAAGCGGTTCAATAAGAGCCACTTTACGAGCAAGTGTGTTGAAAAAAATATTCTATCTTTTTCAAACACATGAAGCAATGGATTAGCAATATCCTTCAAAATTATTCAGATTGTGATTACGCATTAGGCCGCTCGCCCACGTCCGATAATCGGTGACCGATTTTTTGTAGGAGAAAAATAGAACACACTGATAGCAATAGTGCAACGCACACGTCCTACAAAAAGTAGGTCAGAAATAAAATCGGCGCATCCCGACCGATCCGATTATCGGTGAAAAATGGAACGTTCGGAAATGTATGTGTTAACGCACACTACTCACTGACAGTCGGCCGCATGCACTTGCTAGGGAAGGACTTTGTGTTAAAGACAAAGTGACGGACGTGTACGTTGAGTCGGTCACAAAATCGGTCATAAGAATCGGTGCAAAAATCGGCCCGATTATCGGTGCTACAAAAAGTCTGACGTGGGCGGGCAGCCTAGGGTGGTGATCCCTCGGTGCGCGAAAACCGATTAGTAGGTACTTGGCCAGTTTTTAAGAAGACACTATGTTTAGAAATGGTGCATACTATTTTGGTCAACAAAGGGATAGGCAGAGAGAACAGACTGTCTCCGCATCACATAGCTGTACTTATATACATATAAGTCTTATATACATATGTATACATATAAGTCTTATATACATATGTATACATAAGTCTTATATACATATAAGTCTGTGCTCCGCATCCATGTCAAGGCCACAGGTTCGATTCTCCGGTCGTGACAAATATTTGCATTAGTCACGATACAGATGTGCTTTTGAGGAAGTGTATTATTAGAAGGTACAATCAGCCGCAAGTCTGGCAACCAGGCGATCTACGAAGTTCTCTTCGTAGATCGGCACTATTGACAGCTCACTTCTCCTAAGTTTTCACGAAAAGATTTTTACAACTATATCATAAAAAGGCGCTTTTGAACGTCATAAATTACAAGATTTCACCACAGAATCTGTTACGAAAATCAACATACCTACAAATTATAAATTAACAAATTGTCAAACGCATGTCAACTGCTAAACGATAACAGCCCCTCGGGTCGACCGAAGCCACGCTTGTCGCGGTCGGTTCGTGGATGGGTGGTCCCACCCATCCACGAACCGACCGCGACAAGCGTGGATTCGTGGATGGTCATCCATTAAATATCGGGAACCCTCCGTGCCTCGGAAAGGACGTTATAGCGCTGGTCTGTCAATCGTAGATCTTTGACAGTGACGATGGCAGAATAGTCGACACCGAAAGATACAAATTAATGATTTTATTTCTGTAATTAGGTTGTACAAAGCGGGTAGAGGGGGTTTGAGGGGTCTGTGGCTAAATAATAACAGCCGCACAGGTCGATCGATCGGGTTAAGCTACGCTTGTCGCGGTTGCTTTGTGGATGGGTGACCATCTTAACTAACCGAGACCCCTCCGTGCCTCGGAAAGCAAGTTAAGCCTTTGGTCCCGGCTGTTATTCGTGGATCTTTGACAGTCGTTACGGGTAATCAGAAGCCCGAAAGCCTGACAACCAGTATTACCCAGTAACTGGGTTGTGGAACACAGATAGGCAGTCGCTACAGTAAAATACTGCTATTCAGCTGCATCCGGTTAGACTGGAAGCCGACCCCAACATAGTTGGGAAAAGGCAGGCAGATGAGGTTTGTACCAACAGATTTACACATCAATCATATTTTTTTTAAAGCTAGATGAGGTCGACCGACTACTCTGAGAAGAAAGGGCGAAACAAACTCAGAGGTCACAGTCGACAGAGTCAGTCATAGTCTTTGACAGCTGTCGTTACGGGATGCGCAAAAGTTTGACAACCAGTCTTAAGAGGTGCGACCTCAGAATACCACAGTTATCAAATACAATCGTCTGCCCATCTCGCCGCCATGTATTTCCTGTCCCAATAGTAGGTACATTACGATTTACACGGTGTGAAATTCATAGACTAGTTAAAGCCACACGTATCACGTCACGCTTTTCTGTGTAAAAATGGACTACTTAAGTCACAGAAAAACCTGACTTAAGAGTAAACTAGTCGCGAGCTCGAACTCACTGGTGGTTATGGCCAAAAAGCACGCAGTCTCACCAGACTTCGTGTCCGACAAAGCTTGTATCAGTGATGAGCAGTTAAAATTAGATGCTAGTCTACACGCACAACGTCTAGTTCTCACGCACAGAAACACTGTTCCGCACTGATAGGTGCGTAAAAAAATTAGAAAAGTGCTTTGGAAAATCGAGTTTTATGAAAAAACCACTGAATAAATCAATTACAAGTAAAGTTTATTGAACTCTTTGATAACTGAGCTTTGTCGGTACGGTCTTGGTTTTGAAGATTTTACAGAGATTTTATTACTTATTGACATCCAAAGTTACGTTAAAATCAGCCAGAAAAACGAATCTTTGTTGGCTCATAACTTTTTAATGGCTTTTTATTTTACTATTTTGTTTCCGTACAGATATAATTAATAATAAATTAAATCGATATCATGTTTGAGGCTTTGACTGCCAACGCGGTCACCGGTGACCGCGAACAATAGATTTTCTATTGTGTCTGCTGTCTGGCGTTCAACATGTTAACTTTGGATGCAAAATGTCAAACAGTGGAGTAATACTCTCCCGAAATTTGTATGGAAAAAATATCGACTAGTGGCACCTTAAGGGCGGATTTAGGTCACACAATGCTATAAATTTTTATCTTCCTTTCTTTGTCATCTTGTATGATAGGTAAGAACCAAATTTACAGCCTGTTGCTTGCTACCACCAATGTGCTCCTACAGCTCTGTTCAGGCAAGTATGATTTACACTTGACCGGTTTGAACACTATCGCTTTATTCTTTTTGAACACGTGTTTTGTCGACACAATAGTCACGCACATTACGTTGCGCGGGACCTTCACAATTTCTTCTCGATTTTAATTATTACTTACATTACAACCAACCTACATGTAATATGAAGCATGACCAAGTTTCACTATAGAAGTGGTTGAGGCATGTTTTTATCCGACCGCGCGACAGAAAAATCGCACTCTAATTGCTCAATACACTATAAATCTCATCTGTATAATTTTGAAGGATATAACTAATCTATGGCTTCTTTTTTTGTGACTGTGACTTTCGACCAGAACTTTCTTAGTGTCAGACCAAGTTGTGCTTTCTCCAAGTAAGACGTCTGTCGAGGTATAAACCAAGGTATTTGACATGTTCAGCTTGAGGCACTTGTATCCTATTTAGCTGTACTGGAGGGCAGGTATCCTTTCTCTTAGTGAATGTGACATTTACCGATTTGGTCTCGTTGGCTTTTATCCTCCACTTTTTGAGCCAGAGGGCTATGTCGTCCAAACAGGTCTGCAGCATAGCTGATGCGACTTTTTGATCAGTATGGGACACTAGTACAGCTGTATCATCCGCAAAGGTTCCTGTAGTCGTTAAATTTGATATTGGGAGGTCAGCAGTATGAATCAAATATAAAATAGGTCCAAGGACACTGCCCTGAGGAACTCCAGCAATAACATGGCTTCTTGGCTTCGAAAAATTTGACTGCTCAACAAAATAAAATACGCAATGTATGTTGTTGAACTGTCAAAATGACAGCCATTGCTACTGGGGCCCAAGTCTGCTATTTTTATAAATTCGTCATTCCAACACGATCCCACCACCATCCCATTGTCATTTTGCTAAAAGTTCGTAATCTGCTAAATTTATAATGGTTGATCATTGGTTGGTCAATTTTAGAGAAATTATACGATACTCGTAACGAATTAAAAGCAATGCTGCACAATGACGTTTTAATGGTAGGTCACTGATCAAAGGAACTGTAAAAAATTTAGCAGATTACCGCTTATGTCAGTAATTAATTTTTCATTATGTACGAGATTACCATTCTATGCCATTTCTTTCAATGGAGTGTCATAATGATGCCATTATATTAGTAGATTACCAAACTTGTCAAAATCAACAATTATGAAATCAATGATAGACCATTCTGACACTATTGTAATAGCAGACTTGAGGCCCTGATAGTGTGTTACGCAACTATATACCCCGCAGTTGTCTATGTTTCTTTGTTTGTGGGATTCCTTATACCCCTCAAAGCATCCTAACGGCTGGATTGATTTTATTTATTAATACATAGATGAGGTGTCTATTAACTTGTCTAAGTTTACTAGATTTTGCTTTTATAAAATCACATTTGCGGATTTTGGACGTCGAATCGTCACAACATAGTGGGAACGTGTTACGTGCCCAAAGTGTCAGAGGACTGGCCATGTTTATAAAAAGACCGAAAGCCAGAAGTGGAGCAGACGAGTCCTAGGAGTGGAGATCGCACATGAACCCAATATAGTTAGGGAAGGCTAGGCATATGATGAAAGAAAGGAATGTGGCCTTCTCATTCAAAACACTGACCTACGTTACGTGGGCTCATAGTCGTAAATCGATTCTCTTTGAAAGTTAAAATACCAAAATCATAAATCATTTCGTAATCAACTCGATGACAATAATAATTATTGCCAAAGGATACTTTCACTTTCTACCATTAGCCATTTAACCATACAGTTACTTTATAACTTACTATTGTTTCGTTGCAACGTTATTAATGACTTTTCGAATTAGTAAAAGTAGATAAATTCCAATGGCTGTCCGAACAGGGCGCGAGTTACTAATGCGTTATTAACTAGTTTGTGATTAGTTACAGCTGTGACATTCTGGATACTTAATTATAGGTGATAGGTGGTATTGGTGAGACTCTAGCAATCTAACAATCAAATATTTTTGATTGAATTTTCGTTCGCAGACTGAGAGTGTCATATACACACGCAGTTTAATTTAGTGTCGTATTTTCTATGTTTTTTTTCTAAGAACGTTTTTAGATTAAGCAACGTTCAAAATCAAGTCACACAGTTGACAGATTAGAACTTAGATTAGAATTGCCCCTCAGCTGATAGTTGAGGTTCCTAGCCATATAATACGGGTACAACAATACCTGCTTACGCTGGTAATTTATTGCAAAATATGAAGCAATTATTTAATTACAAAAAATCTATTGTTTGGACTAAAAAAATTAACAAGAGCGTGTCGGGCCACGCTCAGTGTAGGGTTCCGTAGTTTCCCGTCCGTCACAATAAGTGTTCCCACTTATGAGTTTAAGGGTGGGTATCCATTATGTTCGCGCTCCAGCAGCGCTCCGCGCTCCTGCAACTGCTCCCGGTAGTGGGTACGTGCGCGAACACGGAGCGTGCAACATTGCACGCTCCGCGGCAGGCGCTCCGACTCGTGATGGTTTTCAGCGCGAACACAAAGGGGAGCGCAGTGTGTCAAACGGGAGCGCATGTAGAAGTGCGCGCGACGTATCCATTGGAGCAGTTGCAGGAGCGTGGAGCGCTGCTGGAGCGCGAACATAGTGGTAACCCAACTTAAAAAAGGCTATTTGTTACGGAACTCTAATAATTACGGAACACTAAAAACGGGCCCACAAAGGACGGTGATAACTAAAAAAAGAGTTATAGATTCCAACCACACATGGAAAGTTCGAGAAAATGTTGTCTATTTGAGTCCCACCACGAGTAGTGGGTAGGGGTTGTAACATGGAGTGATAACCAGCGTCATTTAGTAATTTAAATACTGCAGTATTGCTGTTACTAAGGTAGTCTTCGTTAAAATCTCCAAATATAATGCAAGAACTATTATGCGACAATAAATTATTTATAAAACCCACTGCGCCGCTGTTGGGGCATTTGCATGATCTATATAAGGCTACTATTTTCACATTATTTACTTCAAAAGATACTGCTTCACAGTGCTCAGTTCCGGAAATTTCACTGTAAGATCGTGGGTTGGAATATTCTAGATTATGTCTTATCATTGCAGATACACCAAAGCCGGGGTTTGCAGAATACTGTTTCGGGCCATTTGTTCGAACTATTTCTTCAAAATTATTCATATTGAATAAATCTTGAAGGCAACTCCAAGTTTCTACGGCTAAATAAATGTCGCATGCCATCGTCTGCGGATCGGTTACTACATCCTGCAAGTGTTTACGTAGAGATTGTACGTTATGGAACATAATTTGGCAGGAACTGCGGGGCTCTCTTAAAAAGCGATATATGGGAATCAGGGGATTTAATTTTAATTTTCGCATTTCCGTTACGACGGAATCATGCTCAGATGGTGGACGTGGAGGACGAAAGATCTCGGTAACAATGAATAAACCTTGAGCGCTAGTGGCACGTGAGCAAGCGACGTATAACATAGATCTTAAAATATTGGGCTTTAAATGTACTACAACTTTTTCTAAGGTGGAACCCTGACTTTTATGTATAGTAACAGCTTCAGCGGGAACTAGTGGGAATTGACTGCGACGCACTTGTAAGTTTGAAGATTTGTACCTTTTCACAGTGTACGTAACTGGTTCTATTGGAGTCCAATTATTTTTTAACCGTGTTTGATAACGAGTGAGGGATGTTGAGCTCTGAATTCTTTTTAATTTGCCTATATTTACGTCATCGAAACATATCCAAATGCGTAATGGTCTTCTCTCACCGGTAGTTGGATTGACTGCAAAATCAATAGCAGTCAGTACCCCCGTGGTTCCATTCACTAGTCCGTCTGACGTGTTAATATTTACTGTCATCATATATTTAGCCGTGACTCTTAAAGTTATAGCATTAGGTAATCCGTAGGTTTGAGACGTAGGTAACTTGGCAACTGTGTTTAGAGCTTTTTCTTTCATAGCAGGATTAGCTTCGCCACTTACTCTATCCACAGCCCGGGATATCGCTCCTTCGGTAGTCATATTTGAGAGTGTTTTAGAATTATGCTCATCAACTTCTCGGTTACTGCTAAATAGATGAACTGCGCCCTTACACGTGTCTGGAAGTGATGAGTTACTAAAGCACCGACCTTCAATTAAATTGACATCTTCAGGTGACATACATCCACTAGCCATATTATTTAATGCCGTTGCAAAGGCAACATCATCCCTTTGACGCATTATTTCTTTAAGCTCTGTCAGTACAAATAAATCCCAAAGCGGCGTACCTGCTATTTCTGCTAAAGGATTTCGAGAATTAGCTTGAAACACCCAGTTGTCGCCAACAGGTGGTAATTGTCTGAAGTCTCCAACTACTATTACTGAAATTCCAGAAAAGAAGGTAGAAGAATGAAATATTTGCTGAAGTCTACGATTTATTTGATGGAATGTCCTGGATCCTAGCATTGAAATTTCATCAATTACAATTAAACGTAGTTTTGCTAGTTTTGTGGCCAGAGTATTGGCCACACTTGGCGACAGCTCTGGTAAAATATTGCCCGCTTGAGACACTGGAAGTCCAAGTGCGCTATGGATTGTTTGCCCTCCTATTCCGAATGCAGCTTTACCGGTAAAGGCTGTTAAAAGTATTTTTAATTCATCGGGATTACTACCAGCTTCTCTGTTAAATAAGAGAGTTAGGCATTGATAAATTGCTTTAATCAGAACACTTTTGCCAACGCCAGCCCCACCACTTATAAATAAATATAATGGATGTGGAGAAGTAATGGAAAAGTGTTGATAAATATGAAATAACGTGTCTCTTTGAGCATCATTTAGTTTTCTAGTTAGAATCAAAAAATCGTCATGGGACAAGAGAGGCGGTTGCGCAATGAAAGTTGAGGGGTCACCACACAATTGCGGCCCGGGATTTCCGCCTGGAATGAGGTCTTCTGCTATATCTACTGTTTGTGTCTCAAATTCAAAGCCTTCAAATACATCCACGTTGACTCCTCTTCCTTGCAAATCTTCTTCTTCGTTTATTAATTCTACATTTCTTATTTCTGTTAGCAATGTTTCAAACATTTCAGCATCACCTAGTTTATTGAATTGTTTACTTTCGGCCTTTATTCTTTCTTTATACTCGTCAAATATGTCCTTTATATTTATGTTCGGATTTAGTAATTCTTCCTCCTCGCTTCGCCAAGGGATGTATAGCATTATCTGTTCCCTATAGAAATTGTCTGGATCATCAATGTAACTGTACCGGCGAAATCGTATTATTCGAGTTTTAGTTCTTTTCCGTATGTATCCTAAATTATCTTGCAAAGGAATCCAATTCCCTTCCGCTTCAACTTCTTCAACAGCCTGGGAATAATCAATTGCTTGAGAACTGTCATTGAGAGTTTCTATTGAACTAGCTGAATGAGTTTTTTTGGAATAGGTGTAATATGCTACAAAATGAGAAAGACTTATGTTTTCTAACGATAGTGGTCGTTTTGAATAATAATCAATAATACCCTTTTGGAATATATCGGAAGAATCAGGTTCGAGGCTTTGCAATTCAAGGTAACTTTTTAAAATATGCACTCGCTCTTGTGGCAAACCAGTGTTTATGTACATTGCAGCTTCACTAGTTCGTGACAGCGGTAAACCAGTCAGTACATAGATTGCCTCTTGAGCAGAGATCTCACTAGAATTTAAGAATATATTAGATACTATTCTTAATGAATCTTTAACACTTTTATTTCCTTTTTTAGCTTCGTCCAAAGCTTCACGCAAAAGACGGGACATCCCTCGGTCAGCCTTGTTAATATAGTCAACAATATATACTGCGCACGCAAAGGGGTCTAATATGAATTGGATGTCCATGTTTGCTTTGTGCAAAGCTAAGATTTTTTTACTGAAAGGATTAATAAATACATCCTGAGGTCTGCGTTGAAGGACTACAGTAGGTCGTTTTAGGGTGCTTCTAATAGCAAATATGTTATCTTCATACCTAACTTTAATCCAGTCCAAAAAATCAACGAAAGTGTATATTCCTGCAGGAATATTTTGTATTTTTTGGCAGATGTCTTTTGCCAATTGTTTTGACTTTCTGAACTCTGGATCGTCTTTTGAAAGTTCTATTAATACTTTTGTTTCATCCATGGGGAAAAATGGTATTCCAAAGCGACACAGTCTATCTGATGTTGGCCGGCATGTATGTGTATGTTTATGTAGTTGTAGACGTCTAAGTTCATCAGGTACGTCAGTGCTGTTACAGGAAATAATATTGTCAACAAATTTGGAAATATCATGAGCAGATGCTGTATCACCGGGTACAAAAGTGGGCGCTTCGTCTAACCATAACATCATATGAGCATGAGGCGATCCTCTATGCTGAAACTCAATGCGATAATAAAAGTGAGTGATTTTATAATTTAAGAAAGGTCCAGATGAACAGGACCAGGTTTTTTGAATTTCTTTTAATTTGATTTCAAAATATGTGGCGCAAATGAACGGATCGGATTGTATAAGGCGAGTTTTTGTATCGTATGCCAAGTTTTCCGCTTCAAGCTCAGTAAGTTTTTTCTTATCAACTACTTCACTAAGCAAGATTAATAATGGAATCCATTGCACTTCAGCAGCAGATAAAGTTAAAAATAAAGTGGGAACACCGAACTGTCTAACCATTGCCAACAACTTTTTTTTTTCACTTTCCCAGTGAGCAGGAGAATTTCTAATTCCTCCAAGAACACGATAGCCATCGTCATGTTGAACTAAATTGTCAACAAAATTATTTTGAAGCACATTACATGCAAATACAGGGGCACCTCTGACAGTTTTTTTGCGTAAACAGGTCGTAACATTATTTTTGACGGCAATAGTTTGTTGTTTTTTCAGGGCAGTAAAAAGGTAATCAGGTCTTACAGCTCGCCTGTCATTTCTGGAAATTTCTGAACGTGTGACTTCAGAATGACTTAAGTTCACGAGGTATTTTCGCTCAATAGCGCAATGTACTTTTATGAAGGCCAGCTCTTCCAGATGTCGATCAAAAAGCAAGGAAATTGGCCTTTCACCTTCTCCTGGAGCCATAACTATTGTTAGGTCTTGGTTTTCATCTAACAGAGTTTCTGTGCCACCAGGATTTACATCAGGGATCTCATCAACATTGCTCTCCTGCTCAGGTGCACGACAGGTACATTCGACAGTGTCTTCAGGTTCATTATTTGTCCATGAACCTTCAAGTTCTATACCATATGTCCGAAACAGATCACACGTTACTAAATATTCCGCTGCTCTCCGTATGATTTCCGGGCGGACTT